>JANAVB010013600.1:2518617-2966200 GCA_029216955.1 Iris pallida | reverse complement strand
ATATAATCATATTATATATATATATATATATATATATATTATATATATATATATATATATAGGAATATATATATATTCCTATATATATATATATATATATATATATATATATATATATAAATAATATATATATAGGAAATAGATTGATAAAAAAGGGAAAACAATAAAAGAAAAAAATGAAAAAGGAAGGAAAGAAGAAAATAAAATCAAACAAACCATTCCCCCCCCCCAGCCCAAAGGCCCCAACCAGCATACTACTCCCCACCCGACTTGTTTCTAACGAAGAGTAGAGTACTATAGATCGAGAGAGAGAGGAAACGAGAGTGGAAAAAACCCTAAAATCCAAACACCGACGCACGCCACCCCAGCCACCTGGGCGGCCAACCGCCACTGGAGCCACACCGCGCACGGCCAGAGCCACCGGCCAGGCACGCGAACACAGCAACCGCACACAGGCAGATCCAGTCCCTGTCAAACCGTCGCCGCCACCTTCTTCAAGGTATGATTCCTCCCTTCATTCTTAGTCGTTTTACGATCCATAAACAGTTCTGGAAAGCCATTTATACCTCTTCGAAACCCTTCAATAGAATTCGTCATAAACCCTTCGATCGACCAAGAACTTGACGTAAAGTCGATCAAATAAACTAATCGAAAATAGAACATAAGACAGTCCATACACCCATGTTCGAGGATCGATTCCGATCGATCTTATAACAGTTTAGAAGTTGTACTTGAATACAGTTATAGACCACATGTGAGAACTCTAAAACCCTTCAGATAGATTAATTTTTGTTCACTATAAAGAGTAATTGGATTAAGGTTACAGAAAAACATGTTTTCAAAATTGTGAAATTTTAATAAAAACCTTTGATACGATGTGCGAACCCGCCAAACCGGGCGACGTGGTCGCGAATCAAAATCATCGAAAGGTGCATAACAGCTTCTTCGACGTGTGGGCTTTGACGGAATTCAAACTGGTCGCGTGCGCGCGACGAATTTGATGCGTATCCGTCGAAATTTACCGTATCGACCTTTGTAAAAATTTCCCAATTACTTTGTGCACGTTCGTCAGATCGAGATAAAACTTGTGCAACAGGACCGTATCATTTTTCTGGTCCTATATGCCAAGTTTGGTCCAATCCTGAGATAGTTGATCGGATCGCCGTTTTGCAGGCCCCATAATCTAATTCAACGGACGATTTTGTGCACGGCCCACCGGAATCTAACTTTGGACATACGGTTGGGTTTGTATCATCAAAACGAATCCGTAGACATGTAGTTTGATGACTTTAGAGACCATTAACTCTGACATGTTTTTCGGTGCGAAGCGGGTCCAACGGCGGACACCATTTTGGCCTGAAATTACCGTTTTACCCATGTGTCCAGAATTGGACTTAAGGACAGGCAATCCTAGCTAATTTGACTATTCTAAGAATTTTGGCAATGTATGTTTCAGCTTTCGGAGAACGTTTTGAGATTTGGACTTATTGGCTTACCAGTTGACAGTTTATTATTGGTTCTTCGCGCTACCACCAGGCAAGATACCTTGCCTCCCTCTACAGTTCATTACTCATGCTTATAGTTCCTTTACTTTATATATGTTATCTGTTAGTTCTGTAGTTGTTCATGATTTACATGCTTATTTAGTCCCTATCTCATTATATGTTATCAGTTAGTTATTTCAGTTATCTTGATTTGCATGCTTTACCATAGACAGCATTTACTGGTTTATTAGTCGTGTTCTCCTATCGTTATCGTGCTTGACTAGATGTCATGGTTCTACCAGATTGGTTCTCTCTCGTATCGTATCATAGGAGGAGTAAGTCATAACGGAACTGCTGTACCTTGTATTCGTGAAGCTAACCTGCGAGTCCACACTAGGGGCGAGGGTTAGTAGTTATCTGTTTCATACCTGCGAGTCCACACTAGGGGCAAGGGTAATTCTTGATGCTAGCTTGCGAGTCCATACTAGGGACGAGGGTTAGTAGTTATTTCAAACCTGCGAGTCCACACTAGGAGCAAGGGTTTGAGTATCCATTGATCTCGTGACATATTCTCTTGTTCTCATCCAGCAGTTCATTTATGCATAGTCATTCTTGTACCCATATTCATGATCATTTTGTCAGTAGTCACTTGTCTATAGCCACTTATTAGTAGTCATCATGTCAGTAGTCAGTTGTCATGATTCTATTTCCTTTCCTGTTGATACCTTGTTTAAATTTTATTGCATGATTAAACTGCTAGATAGACATATTTTTATGTATCTTGCTATGTCCCCTGAGTACCTGATGATCTCTTCAGGTTTAGTGATTGCATGCAGTTAGCTAGTAGTTCTGGATAGCGGATGTGATGATACGCTTACGGGATTCAGGTATCGTTATTACGTTTATTATCCGCTCGTGCTTTCATACCTTATCATGAGATATCATGTTTCTTGATTCAGTTTTTAGACTCTTGTTACTTTCTTTAGAGTCTTATCGGACATACATGCTAGTGGACTACAGACCACGACCCATAGTGTTCATTCATGATTTATATATCTTGTGGATTGAGATATAGATTAGATTACCATATTAGACATGATACCATGCACTTGACAGCTTATACATATTCGAGTCGGACTGGAGTACGCTTGATACGTAGCTGGCTTGCTCACGAGCTCGTGCCCGAAAAGCGGGTACAGGTCGTGACAAGTTTTTTTGGTGACCCATGCAGGTCAGAGCATATCGTATCGGTTACGTAACTGTACTGATACGAGCCTGCGAATATGATTAACCCTTAGAAATCTCAATCCATATTGCCTTAAAAATACTTTTAGAATTATTCTCTAATGTCCTTGAAACTTAGTATTCGCTCTCGATTTTCTTCCTTGTCTTTCCGTACCCCTGATTCTTGTCACTTCCTATTCCGGGGTGACGAATGATCGTGATGTCTAGAATTCATCAAAAATTCTTAAATTATAGTATAATATTGCTTGATTATTGAATATTTGGTTGTTTATAGATATAAGGGATTATAGATATCATATGCCCTAGATATCTGTTTGTAGGATTATTAGCAACTAGTTAGAAGATTATAGGATTTTAGATTTGAGGAGTATTGTGACCAAAGGTGGGTAGATTCTTTACTCCATTGACGATCTGACGATGAGGAAGAACTGTCGGGCTTAACTTCATTGGCTAAAGGGAGCAGCAAGAACTCGCTCTAGAATGCTCAGGAACTCTTGAGAAAATGAGGAAAACCGGGGGGGTTTAAATGAAGAGAAGCTCCTCTTATCTATAGCAGAGGAGAAGTAACCATACACGTGCCAATTAATGGCAAGCGTGTGTATCTTTGACTACCATATGGCGCCTCTAAACAGGGTTCAGTTGCAAATGGACGCACACTTTACTGATGTAGGGGTTGTAGCTGATTGTCATGTCTCATATTGTTGAGATTTGCTATTGAAGAGAATCTTGAATTGCTTCGAACCCGTTCTTTAGCGTGACTAGGTCTTCGACACGTGGCACGTGCCTAGTTCTACTGTAGCCAGTAAAATACCCGCGCTTAGGAATTCACTATCCTAGGTGACGTGTGTTCATAGTGGGAGAGAACTATAAGCACGAAGATAGAACCACACACGCTTAGGGGAGACTTTGAATGGCAAGCGCCTGAATGATCAGACAACACGTGCTTGAGTTCAATCAAGCAACACGCGCTGAGCTTAATCAGGCAACAGGAGCCTGATTTTAATCAGGAAACACACGTATGTCTACACTATTTTTAAGGTGAACAAACTTTGACTTATGTCACGACCCGCACCCGCTTTTCGGATACGAAGCGTGTCCAAGCCCAGCTACGTATCGAACGGACTCCAGCCCGACTCGAATACGTAAACGCTGTCAAGGCTATGGTATACTGCCAAATCATGGCAAGCAAATCTATATCTCAATCCATAATAAGAATATGAAACATGAATGAACACTATGGGTCATGGTCTGCAGCCCACTAGCATAAACGCCCGATAAGACTCTAAAGGAAATAACAAGAGTCTAAAACTGAATCAAGAAACAGGATAATTCATGATAAGGTATGAAAGCACGAGCGGGTAATAAACACAATAATGGTACCTGAATCCCGCAAGAACCGCAAATCCTCCGCCATCCAGAATTACTAGCTAACTCCATGCAATCACTAACCTGAAGAGATCATCAGGTTCTCAAAGGATATAGCAAGATACATAAAATATGCCTATCTAGCAGTTTATCATGCAATTAAAAAATATAGGAAATAAACGGGAAATGACCAATCAGCACGAAAATACGACTACACACGACTGGAAGAACCACTACGCCTAAATGAACTGCTGGAGAAGAACAAGAGAACACGATATCACGATGTCAATTGATAACCAATCGAATACACAAACCCTCGTCCATAGTGTGGACTTGCAGGTTTGAACAACTACTAGCCCTCGCCCCTAATGTGGACTCGTAGGCTAGCATCACCCTCGTCCCTAGTGTGGACTCGCAGGCGTGAACCATATACTACTAACCCTCGTCCCTAGTGTGGACTCGCAGGCTAGCATCACCCTTGTCCCTAGTGTGGACTCGCAGGCGTGAACCATATACTACTAACCCTCGTCCCTAGCGTGGACTCGTAGATTAGCTTTCTAACTCTTGCCCCTGGTGTGGGCTCGCAAGTTAGCTTAACTACTAACCCTCGCCCCTAATGTGGACTCGCAGGTTAGCTTACTAACTCTCGCCCTTGGTGTGGGCTCGCAAGTTAGCTTAACTACTAACCCTCGCCCCTAATGTGGACTCGCGGGTTAGCTTCAAGAATTTTAAGGTACAACAGTTCCGATATGACTTATTCATCCTATGACATGATGCGACTCAGTCCAAGTACAAGAGATGACACGACACGACCCAATCACGATACACGAGAAAACCAATCCAATATGAGCTACAATGCTAATTATAAACAAGGCTATACATAAACTAGCAGGCATGATATACAAATTACATATAAATAATCAACTAGTAAAACTGTATAATAATATTAATATGCATATAAATAAACTGTAGAGGAAGGCAAGGTATCTTGCCTGGTGGCAGCGCGAAGAACCAATAATGTATCGCCAAATCACAAGTCAGAAAGTCCAAGTCATCACAACTGTCTACGAAAGCTGAAATAAACATTACCAACATTCTCAGAATAGTCAAATTAGCTAGGATTGCCTGTCCATAAGTCCAATTCTGGACACAGGGGCAAAATGGTAATTTTGGGCAAAAACGGTGTCCGCCATTGGACCCGCTTTGCACCGAAAAGCGTGCCAGAGTCAATGGACTCTAAAGTCGTCAAACTACTTGTCTACGAATTTGTTTTGATGATACGAACCCAACGGTATGTCCAATTTTGGACTCTGGTGGGCCGTGCACAAAATCACCCGTTGAGTCGGACCGTGGGGCCCGCAAAACGGCGGTCCAAATCAACTGTCTCAGAATCAGACCAAACTTGGCATGCAGGACCAAAAAAATGATACGGTCCTGTTGGCGTAAGTTTCGTCTCGATCTGACGAGCATGCACAAAGTAATTGGGGAATTTATACAGAGGCCGATACGGTGAATTTCGACGGATACGCATCAAATTCGTCGCGCACACACAACCAATTTGAATTCCGTTAAAGCTCACATGACCACGAAGCCGTTACGCTCCTTTCGATGCCTTCGGTTCACGACCACGTAGCCCAAAATGGCGGGACGCACGTCGCTTCGAAGGTTTTCATAAATTTTAATATTTTGAAATCAGTTTTTCGTCAAAGTTGGAAAGAGGATTTCTCGACACTCGGTCGATGAAATCGAATTCCGCAAAAAGGGTTTGGTAGTCCTATAGGTTGGCTAGGACTGTCTTTAATTAGTTTTCCAAATATCGCTACGGTTTGGCGGCAATCTGCCTTCTAATATGGGGTTTGGACTGATCTATACGTCCTGTTTAAGAACAGTTTTTGGACGATGTTCGCGCCTAATTTTTGGACAACCTAGTTCGTTTAAAATAAAAATAATTGAAGGGGTATAGACTCGTATAGGTTGGCTGCTTACCAGAGGTGACGATTCGAAAAACGGTCGAGGGAGGAAGAGGAGATCACGCCACGAAGAGGGCCGTCCAGTGCCATTGCTGCTGTTGGTTCATCCCCTATTGACATTTATACATATATCCTTATAGATATATAAATACTTATATACATATGTATATACATACATATATACATATATATACGTTCACACATAACCTCCTATATATATTTATAGTTTTATATATATCAAACAGCTGTTGTTGCCCTGGGATCGGGCCTGTGAGCCCTTGGGGAGCTCGACCGTGGGCCGCTGGCCCGACTGGGCTGACTGGAGGTCCTACGGGTTGGGCTGGGCCTCCCTCTTCTCATGCTCACTTAATATTTATATATCTTCATATATGGATACATATACCTACATATATATAGATATGATATATATGTATATATATTCATACTCCATATAATATATATATATACAAGCAAGGTTTAAACAAAATAATTAACTCATATATTTAATTCTGATTACTGAAATTATAAATAAAAAATCTACGGTATATATAAAGCCCTATGTTTGCCAATTAAGAATATAGTTATACACAAATATATATATATTGCCTAAATAATTTCCCCAAAATATAATATATCATTCTAAGAGAATGATATCCTATTTCCCCGGTAAAATAAAAGTAACTAGCAAATAATGCATAAATTATATTTAATATACAATTTATACAATTTACTGTCAAGTCTATAAAAGTGGACTGCCAATCTATATACATAGACGTCGTTGGACACACCCCATGATTACATGGCTGAGGTTCGATTCGGGTCCAGCTTGACCAGTTTGACTAATTTAAAATAACCAGGTCTCATAAATAATCATTACTCTAGTTAATAAATAAATAAATCGTCTGTGGGGTTAAGTTGAAACTTGGCCTGGTTTTCCTAGTTAGGACATCACCATGGCTCGTTATTCCACTACCATGGCTAAACACTAGTCAAAGCATGCCACTGCACTATCCTTGCCATGATTCCTAGTCATCTGGTACTTCAAAACTCACCTATGGATAAAATCATCTACCGTTAAAACTAACTAATAATTATTTATAAAACAAATAATAAAAAAATTCACCATTAAATCAATAATGAATAAATAAAATATTTCTGGAAAGGGGAGCTACAACTTATGTATTCACTCTTTGCACAAGGATTGAAGCGTTTCAGCCGAAGTCTCGAGAGAGGCCTACTTCATTAAATGCAGCCTCAGAAGAAGTAGTTAGGAGACATAGGTGGAGATGTAGAGGGTTGGACACGCCTATACAGGTGAGGCACATGTGGAAGGAGAGGTATGCCCTTATTGAAGCATGAGTAGCACAGTTCATCATGACTCCTTAGTTTCTGCGTTTCGGTTGTTTGCACGAAGATGGAAACATCTCAGCCCAAAGTTCGAGAATGGGGCACGAGAATCATAATGCCGTGGTGAGGCATGAGTAGCACGGTGCTTTGATGAGGCATGGACAGCACAATGCCTAGATGGTGCCTAAATGAGGCACAGGCATTCTTGTAGTTGTTTAACTTCTTTGAGGCACGTGATCCATGCTTTTACAATGTTATTCTAACCTATAATATAAATTTAAATACTTATAGTAATTTTACTATCCTTCTCGTCCACGTAGCTCACGTACTTTCTCCTCTTGTGTGTGTACTTAAAAACTTCAACAAAGTCAATACTAGAGGGATCTCCCCCCACCTTCGCTAGTTTTCTATCTGTGTACGAATCATTAAGGAACCATATTAGTTTGATAATTAATGTTATTGAACTATATAATTAAAGAACTTAAATACTTTGAGTTATCTTACCAGGTGTCTGTAGAAGCATGAAAAAGAGAAGATAATCCATGCGGCCGGGGAGCCACATGCGGCTCAAACACAGAGTGGACTCCATGTGGCCAGCAGAGGGAAGCCACGTGTCTTTTTTAGAACGGCTGTACCCAGCGCCATTTAAACACAATTAATGCTCTGACGGTCGATAATTAATGCTCTGACGGCTGACAGCTGACAGTTGACAACCCTGACGAAAAGTAGTCATAATGACTGACGTAAAAGCACTATCTTCCTAGGGAATTAGGGAAAATCCTCACAGCTTCGAGGCAAGTTTATGCGGCCAGTCTAAATAAGTTCATACGGCCAGTGCAGAAGAACTTATGCGGATTCAATCATGAAAGTCCTCCATGCGGCTCGGCCATGAAGAAATCCATGCGGCTCGGCCATGAAGACTCTCATACAGCTCGGCCATGAAGACCCCCATGCGGCTCGGTCATGAACATATCCATGCGGCACGGTCATGATAACCTTTATGCGGTTCGAGAATAGAGACTATTCATGCGGCTCGGTCATGAAACCTTTCATGCGGCTCAGTCATGACGACCTTCATACGGCCCAAATATGAACGCTCCTCATGCAGCTCAACAACGATGACAGAACACGTGTCCTAAAGGTAATAAAATTTTGGGTCAGATCCCAATGATTTGGGACACGTGGCAAGAGAATGAATTAAACTGATTCATTCAGATTTGCGGATATCAGCAAATAATCATGATGGAGATTTATTGCAATCAACATTAATGACTGACATGATTTGGCATAATCCTCATTAATGGCCCAGATCCTTCACGCTCAAGATTAATGGCCCAGATTGATCACTTATCAGGCCGCCGCCACTTTTAGAATGGGCAATCATTGCAAACCCTAATGATGCCCCCCACTATTATAAATAGCAGGGTGCCATTCCCTTGTAAAATATACAAGGAGGGAGATACGCACATACAGAGAGGCATTCCCCCAATAATCAGAGAGAAAAATCTACAAAGATCAACTCAGAGAGAGAGAAGCCAGAATAGCAATACGAGGAGAGTAAGAAGAGCATTTCTTCATCAATGCCAACCATCTCGTCATAGGATTCAAGGCTACGTCCGATCGTCCAAGGAGTAAGGCAGAGCTGCCGTCGCTTTCCCGAGCCTCTATCGTCACCTCCCAGAATCAAAAATAAACAATTGTACTTAGATTGTTGTACCTAGGTTTTCGTCCCTAGGCTTTCTTTGTACAAGCGAGTTTATAACGTGAAGTAAATGTCCAGTCCTCCCATAAAACTGTTCTGCTCTTTTATATTGCATGGCAAACACGATGGCGACTCTGCTGGGGACAAACTTCTCCACGGCTGAGGAGTTGGTGATGCAATAGGATGCAGCCAAGCTTAGCTCCACGCAACAGAAGATGGTCGCCCGGTTCGACCAACAGGCGTTCGAAGAAATGCTCTCCGACAAGAGCGGTGGCCCGGTCCAGAAGCGAGCCCGCACAAAGAGGGCCCGCAAGGAGTGGAGACCCCGATCCTTCGTTCCTACTGAAGCTCTTGCAGAGATACCCTCTGTCGCTCAAAACGGCAGAGAAGACTCTCCTGCGGCCCCACTTCAGACCGTAGACAACTCTGTTGTTCCCAAGTCCAGCAGAAGAAAACATTATGATGCTGGACTTGCAGGGGCAAAGAGGAACTCTATGCGATCCGAGCCGCATAAGGGTTCTAGCCGCATGGAGAAAGCTTATACGGTTGCATCCGCCAGCCGCAGGAAGAAAACTCACGCGGCCACATCTGTCAGCCGCATGCTTATGCGGCTACAGTTGCCAACCACATGGACGAAGCTTATACGGCTACTAAAGTCAATCGCTTGCAGAAAACCCATGCGGCCACAGTTGCCAACCGTATGCGGCCAGCATGCACGGTCGTGACTCCTAGTCGCACAAGAACAACTCATCTGTCAACTAAAGACAGCTGCATGCAGACAGCCTATACGATTTCCAATCCTAGCCGTATAGCGTCTGTTCCACGCTTCTCTCGATCAGTCTTCGACCGCCTCTCATGCGGTTCTGACCCTGACGGTTCTCTGGATGATAAAGACTCTGTGGTATCCAACTTGGACTCTTCCTATTAGCACCCGTAAGTGCTAAAAGAACGAAGTCTAGGACAGCACGGGCCCACCAAGCCCAGTCAGCTGCCCCAACCTCTGACTATCGGAGCGTCCTGCTGATTGTCACGCGGGCCTCTAATGGAAAGTGTTATAAGGCTGCTCGTACCATGTTCCCTGCGGCCAATGGGCGGGATAGTCATCAAGCATCTCCCAGTAACGAGCTAAAGCAAGTATACGAGCTACCTTCGAATTAGGGAGCAGGCGGGAGGCCTACACACTCGCGTGCTCGGAATTCCCGAGCCAGCAAAGCAAGTGACTTGCGTGAGACCATCCTCCATAAACGCAAGGAAAGAGAAGATGCATCAGGATGCAAAGAATCCTCCCACGGACGTTACTGCACCCAAGTCATCGTCAACTGCTGCTACAACAGCACGACGATACAAGAAGACCGACAGTCTACCTTTCAAAGACTGCAACAGCCATCTTCAGAAGACGAGGCACTACCCGTCGTCTCCTGTAACTCTGCTCGAAAAGTCCCCGCTGATGGAAGGGGAAAGAAGACGAATGTTCCCAGCCCGAAGATCTCAACCACTGCAACTAAAAGACTGTCGTCTAAGCGCGTGCCCACCACCGGAGTTTTCCAAGGTACCCGCTCTAAGACGAAATCTGCTACAGTGGAAGACTCGTCGTCCATAATGCAGGGGGTTGCTGGGGCTGGGGGTAGCACCCCTTCGAGCCTCCACAGCAATTCGATGTTCCAAGAAGACAAGCCAGGGGAGACAACTCTTCCATTGGATACAGCAAACCTCGACGTCCCAGACGACATCCACAACTCCCAAGACGAGACGAACTCGGAGGCTGGGGGTACTGTTCCTTCCGAGTCTGAATCAGAAGGGAACATACCCACATACCCCGATGACTTCTCACTACAGGGATACGATTCGGAGGGCACTTCCTCCACCGCTCCGTCTATCTTTCCTCATGAGAAGACGGTATTCATGACAGACAGCAACCAAGGTGGTTCCAGTGATCGTCAGCACATCGACAGTCTCGAAGCCATATTACTTGCTTTGGTCAAGTCTGTACACGAGATTAAAGCGGCCCTTCCAACTCTGCAAGGAGGGACGCCTGGCCAAACAAACGCGGGTCCCGCGGTCAATGCGGACTCGAATTCGACGGCGCCAATCCCCCGGAAATAACGGTCCCCACCGCCGTGGACGAAGCACGCGAAGCGAGAAGAGAGGTCCAGGAGCTCCGAGCCATGTTCCACGCTCGAGAAAACTCTCAAGACCTTAGAATACGGCAACCATACCCTGCTGCATGGAGGGACGTTCCATTCCCACCAAGATATAAGCCGTTCAATATCAATCCTTATGATGGCAAGACCTCGGCAAGTCGGTACATCACTTACTTTGAGGTCACCACCGACCATCTGCCCCATGACGATGCCATTCTTACACGATTATTCATCGGGGCATTGGAAGGAGTAGCCTTCGACTGGTATCGTAACCTGCCGGACAACTGCATCCACTCCTTCGCCGGTTTCAAGTACATGTTCTTGGAGAGATTCTACGAAGTAGGGCAGGACATCACCATGTCCACCCTCATGGACGTCGTCCAAGGAGAGAAAGAGTTGACAAGAAACTACATCGAGCGGTTCTGCCAGACCGCCATGAAGCTACCCTCTGGAAATCCAGATTCCTCCTTGATCGAGATTTGCCAAAAGAGACTCCTCCCGACAATCAGTCTCTGGATGGGCGAAAGTCAATTCAAGGATTGGAAGACGTTCATCATCAGTGCCACAAGCGCCGAAGAACGACTGAAGAAGGCTCGCCAACTTTGATTGCACATCTCGAAAGGAGAAAACAAGGGCAAGCGTCCCAATAATGACAATGGGGGTAGCCCCTCCAACAATCGGGACAGCAAGGGAAAGCAGGCTATGGTGGCCGATACAGCACAAAAACCTGAGCCAAAGCCAGCGGACAAACAATGGCCGTAAATCACTTACTCCTTCGAAGACGGTCACGTCAAGCCCATCTTGGACATGATCATACAAGGGGACAGAATTCAGCTTCCTCCACCAAGACGGGAACCGCGGTCGACAGAGATGGAGAACCCAAAGTACTACCATTATCATCGCTATGTCCATCATGCTACACACGACTGCTACCAGCTGAAATGGTACATCCAAAACCTCATCGATTCGAACGCTCTGGCCATCAATTTTGAAGAGGTAACCGTGGCAGCCAATATGGTGTCCGTACAATTCGGCAGCTTTTCTCCGACGGAAACTCAAGACGGGGTGGTCCCCATCCCTCTGGCGACAATGGAGATTACCAATCTTCTACCTCCCCGAGATCAGGCTGCTGGTCTAGTACCCCTTACCACATCACGAGGGGAGGTCATGTGGATCCATCCAGAGTTGGTGTCAGAAGTGACTCGGCCCACACAATCTTCTACCTACAAGAAGAAAAGTAGGAAAGTCAGGACCTGCCACACAATCTCGGCAGACATCGAGGAAGCTACAGCCGTCGTCACGCGGTCTGGAGCGCAATCCCAACCTGTGGTTGACAATCCAGCTGAAAATCATCAACCCACTACAACTGATGCTCCGGGACCGGCTCAGCCTTCGACGACCGACAAGCCTAGGCCGAGGGAGACTCGCTTCGACAAATCCCTCCGAAAAGAGGCAGCCCAAGGGATAGAAAGGCCCTACAACTTTGACATCTCAGCGCAATTGGCTAACACACCGGCCAAGTTGTCGCTGTACGAACTCCTAAGGCTCTCCAAGGACGTTCGTATTGCATTGAGCGAAGCACTCCAAAATGTCGATGCCTATCTGGCTCAATCCAACCTCACCGGGGAGGACTCACCTGTGGATCTCCAGGACAGTGTCTACACTGGCGCAATGCCAAACATCGTCTTCACTCCGCAAGATATGCTCATCAAAACTAATTTGCACGATCCCCCACTATACTATACTGGATACATCGGCGACGTAAAGGTGGATCGGATGCACATTGATCCTGGCTCTTCCATAAGCATTATCCCGAAGGGTCTGCTATATCATCTTCGCATCCCAATGCATCGCCTGACACCTACAAGTACCGCCATCAGCGATTTCAATTCGGGCAGGAGCTACCCTATTGGGAAGATTCGTCTGAAGTGTCAAATTGGCGACCTCCAATCCGAATTCACCTGCTACGTCATAGATGCAGACACTTCTTACAACATCCTCTTGGGGCGCCCATGGATACACGATTATATGATCGTGCCTTCCACGCTGCACCAGTGCTTCGAATATGTTGACAAACACAGCTTCGTGAGGACGGAATTTGCTGATATCGATCCCTTCAAAGGGGTCAAATCTTACTACTCAGACTCCTGCCTATACGAAAAGTCGAAGAAGCACCTTGGTGAAGGAGATGTACAAGCTAGTACCGAGACAGCCACAGGATCAGAAGAGCCTCTGACGATCCACCTCCAAGCTCGCAAACCGGGCAAGTCTGCACCCCTTACCGCCACTCTGCATAAGGACGCAATCAGCCTCTCGGCACAAGAAGAGCAGATGATAATCCGGCTACCAAGGTCTGGCCAAGTGCCAAGATCCACAACGGGGCCACTAACAATCAGACTGCCGAGAGTCGGTCAGCCCCAAACGGAGAAGCTCAATCCCTCCGACAAGCCGCTGACGATACGCCTTTCCAAGAAGAGTCGTCACCCCGATTCGAGGTCTAACACTGCTAGCGAACCAGCCACTCCTCGCCCCACATCGAGTACCAAACTGGGGGTTGCTAGTCTGCCAACAACCCCACGCTCAGCTCCATCAACTGAACCGCTGACGATCAGGCTCCCCAGGTCGTCCTTTCAGTCTTCATTCACACAGGGGGTAGCCGAAGAAGAACCGGAGCTAGCCAAGTATGTAGCTGTCCACACTGATTCCCTCCACAGATGATGTAATCCCCTTAGAAAAGATACCTTACTTCATCAATAAAGGGCTATCTTTGAACTACCTCGAGCTTAATAAGCTTTGTACAATGTACGCTATGGAACACGGTATAGGTACTCACCTACACACACAGGTGACAAATGTCCACACCACAATCCAGCTCACTCCAGCAGAAGATGCTTACCGAATAATCGAGGGAGGGGACCATCCAATCATCTTCGGCCGGAAGGACGATCCGCATCCCTTCACCATAGAAGAAGTCGACCTTGGATCGGATGCCGGGAGACTACCTCTGTATCTTTATAGCCCCCAATCTAAATATCTCATGCAGAAACAGGGGTATGATCTGGAAACGACACCGGGTTTGAACTACGGTACTGGACGACGATTACCTTTGAAGCCCCCGGTCCCGGCTGGCAAACTACGGGACTACTATAGCAAAACTCGATGTGGATTAGGGTATGTAACACCCACAACGACCCCTGAAAGTTCAGATAAGAATGCGACTGGCATTCACATTCGACCGGGTTACCAACTTCTGACTCGGATACCAGCATCGGAGACGTGTTCAGACAAGTCCTGTCAGTCAACATGGCATTCACCGACGCCTATGAAGAAGACGAGGATATCCCCGAACTTCTTGAGCTAGAACTATGGGCACAACAGCTAGACGAACAATGGAAGAAGCATTTCGAGCAAAGAGAACCTCCCTCCGAAGACGAGGTCATACAAGTTAATCTTGGTGATGAAGCCTCCCCGAAACCAATCTTCATTAGCCAGAGTCTGACAGATGAAGAGCGAGAATCGCTGCTCCAACTCGTCAAAGAGTATATCGATGTGTTCGCCTGGAGCTATGAAGATATGCCAGGATTGGACCCCGGGATCGCACTCCACAAACTCAATATTCGTCCGGATGCAAAACCTGTCAAGCAACAGCAACGATGGTTTCGCTCCGATGTCATGAATGCTATTGAAGCCGAAGTCAACAAACTGATAGCCAGCGGCTTCATTCGCGAAGAGCAGCATCCAGACTGGGTAGCCAACATCGTACCAGTTCTCAAGAAGAACGGAAAGATCCGAATATGCATTGACTTCCGGAATCTGAATGAGACATGCCCTAAAGATGAATTCCCTCTCCCTATCACAGATATTATAATCGACAACACCTGCGGCTTCGAACGTATGTCCTTCATGGATGGCTTCTCAGGATACAACCAGATCAAGATGTTCCCTGACGACGTGAAGCACACATCATTCCGAACACCAATTGGTATATATTGCTACACCGTTATGCCTTTCAGTTTAAGGAATACTGGCGCTACTTACCAAAGAGCTATGAGCATCATCTTTAGAGACCACTTGCGCAAGACAGTAGAATGCTACGTCGACGACATCACCGTCAAAAGTCGTTCGAAGGAAGATCATCTGCAAGATCTCAGGACAGTGTTCGACCTAATGCGAGCACACAACTTAAAGATGAACCCTACAAAATCATTATTGGGAGTCTCCAGCGGAAAATTCCTGGGTTTCGTCATCACTTCTCAGGGCATTCACATCGACCCCGAAAAAACAAAGGCAATCATGGAGATGTGTCCCCCGCAAAATCTCCGCGAACTCCGAGGCCTCCAAGGCAGGCTAGCTTACATCAGGAGATTCATCTCTAATCTCTCCGGACGATGTCAACCATTCACCCATCTCATGAAGAAGGGAGTCTCTTTCGTATGGGATGAGGAATGCCAGCGCGCTTTCGACAGTATCAAAGAATATTTGTCGAATCCTCCAGTCCTGGTAGCTCCTGTTGTTGGGAAGCCATTCCTGCTCTATGTACGAGCTATGGAACATTCTCTTGGTACCCTATTGGCACAGAACAATGATACGGGCCACGAACATGCTATATACTACCTCAGTCAAAAGATAATTGAGCCAGAATACCGGTACACGGTCGTAGAGAAGGAATGCCTTGCTCTCGTGTTCGCCATCCAGAAGATGCGACACTACGTCACGGGACAAACCATCCACGTAATATCGCGGATCAACCCCCTCAGGGTCCTCATGACCAAACCTGGGGCACTCAGCTCTCGCATTGCTACCTGGACGATATTACTATCACCGTACCACATGATCTTCGTACCGCAAAAGGCTGTTAAAGGCCAGGCTCTGTCAGACTTTCTAGCAGCCCATCCTGGTTCGAAGACGACTAGGGTATATGAAGAGATACCAGACGAGGTCACCAGTTCAAATTCAGTCTCCTATGATGCCATCTGGCGAATGTTCTTCGACGGTGCTTCGAGAACTGGACCCAAAGACAATATCGTCTCTGGAGTTGGAGTGGTGCTGATTTCTCCCTCCGGCTTAGTGATCAACCGAGCCTACTCACTCACAGAGCCTTGTTCAAATAATGTGGCCGAGTACAATGCCTTGGTCATCGGCCTCCGGCTCGCGAAGGAGCTGGAGGTAGAGTATCTTGAAGCATACGACGACTCACAGTTGATCGTCAATCAGATTCGGGGATCGCATGAGGTCCGCCATGAAGACATGATCCCGTATCATCGAATTGCAATCGACATCATCTCGTCTCTGGGAGGATTTTTTATAGAACATGTTCCCAGACTCCAGAACATTGAGGCTAATGCACTAGCTGGTTTGGTCGCTTCCCTAGCTGTGCCAAATTACGTTCGTCATCAGGTCGACATAATTGGCCGCGAACTGGTCTGTCCTAAGGATAATATTCGATGCATTAAGAGCTACTCCGCTCTTTCAGTTGACGAAGCGCCAGACTGGAGACAACCATTCATCGACTTCGTAGTATACGACATCCTGTAAGAGAATCCGAAGGAAGCTACTTCTATCAGAAGACGTTCTCTCAGATTTTTCTATGATACGAAGACAAAAATGCTGTATCGCCGATCCTATGATGGTTTACTGCTTCGGTGTCTATCAAATACAGAAGCCAAGGAAGCCGTGCGCGAGGCTCATGATGGTGTCTGCGGGGCCCATCAACCTGGTCCGAAACTGCAAGACCGCCTTCGTCGAATGGGCTATTACTGGCCCACGATGGTGGCAGATGCGATAGATTATGCACGAAAGTGCAAAGCCTGCCAAATCTACACCGACTTCATCCACCAGCTATCTGAATTCCTACATCCGACTGTAGCCTCCTGGCCATTTGAAGCATGGGGTATGGACATCGTCGGCCCAATTACCCTACCTTCGTCCAGAGGACACCGATTCATACTCGCGATTACTGATTACATCTCCAAATGGGCGGAAGCCATCCCATTGGCTGAGGTGAAAACTTCAAACGTGATCAGCTTCCTTAAGCATCATGTCATCTACCGCTTTGGACTGCCCCGAATGATCATTCACGACAATGGACCATAGTTCGCAAGCTACGCATTTTATCGGTTCTACGACAAGCACTAAATTCAGAATATTGCTTCGACACCCTACAACCCAGCAGCCAATGGGTTGGCCGAAGCATTCAACAAAACCATAATCAAGCTACTCAAGAAATTCGTGTCATCCAACAAGCGCGATTGGAACGAGAAGCTCGGCGAATGCTTATGGACGTATCGCACCACAGTTCGAACAGCCACCGGGAATACACCATTCTCCCTGGTGTACGGGAGCAAGGCAGTTCTCCCATTAGAGACTCAGATCCCCTCACTCCGCGTCGCCCTCACACATCAGTTGACGACAGACGAAAACAACCATCGCCGACTACAGGAATTTAAGGCCCTAGACGAGAAACGCCTATTAGCTCAACAGCGAATCGAACTATATCAGGCCAGAATCTTCGGAGCTTTCAACAAGAAGGTCAAGGTCAGAAAATTCTGAATAGGCGATCTCGTTCTGGCGGTTCGGAGATCGATGGTTATGACGCATAAAACCGCCGGCAAATTCCAACCAAAATAGGAAGGCCCGTTCATCATCGAAGCTGTAGTCTCCAATGGCGCCTACCGCCTCGTAAAACAAAATAGAGACTTGCTCATGTTGCCCATTAACGGCAAGTTTCTGAAGAAGTATTATGTCTGAAACAAAATCCTCGAGACATCTCAGAGTGTCGAGTCATGTACCTCCATGTACCACTGAACTTACATTCTGGTTCCATACATAGAGTCATGTACCCGCTGGTACCTCTGAACTTATTCCCACATTTTATAATCATTCGAGTCATGTACCCACTGGTACCTCTGAACTCATTCCCACATTTTACAATCATTCGAGTCATGTACCCGCTGGTACCTCTGAACTCATTTCCACATTTTATAATCATTCGAGTTACGTGCCCGCTGGTACCTCTGAACTCATTCCCACATTTTACAATCATTCGAGTCACGTGCCTGTTGGTACCCCTGAACTCATTACTCACACTTTCACAATATCGAGTCATGTACCCGCTGGTGCCTCTGAACTCATACCCTGGTCACTCTTTCAGATAGTAAGTCATGTATGATCATACCCCTGAGCTTCCTTCCTATAAGAGATCCTCCTTCATGATCCACTACCCGCACTCCAGTGCACAAAAAGGGTAACGGGTCCACAAATTTCCAAAATGACCATGTCGATGATACCTCTGAGTCGTTTCGCTTCCGCCAAAAACAAATCACCCCCTACATAAAACTTCCATGTCCTCATTACCTCCGAGTCATTTTATGTACCCCCCTCTTCATTGAGCCCACTCCTGCCATGTCCTTATTACCTCTGCGTGGGAAGGCTCCGTAGAAGAAACCTTTATACTTGCCATGTCCTCATTACCTCTGAGTAAGTATGTCGGTTCCCTTTCAACCTATTATCTGTACCCACAATCGGAGTACGACAAGGATAATAGGTCCACAAACGTCCTCTGTTGACCACAAATGTCCTCTGTTGACCACAAATGTCCTCAGTCGACCACAGATGCTGTACTGGGTCTCCAGTACACGCCCATCCCTTTCCTACCATGCCTAAGAGCCCAGTTGCTCCCTGGCATTCTATCGAATACCAAAAACTTCTATAGTTGTCTTATCGCAAAGTTGTTCTAGGTATTCTTCTCAAAAACTTGTTACTCGTACCTAAAACCAAGGTACGCCCAGGGTAACAGGTCCACAAATAATCCCCCAGCGGGTCTAATTCTACAAACACCACAAGTACAAGAAAGAGAAGATGAGTCGAAACATGCTCATTTATTCAAAATTCAAAAATACTATATCATCTGGGATCATATCCCTTGACAAAAAGAAAAAAAAGGGAAGGGGAAAAGGAGCAAAAGAAAACAGAAAATCGATCACTGCTCCGGGGCACATAGTGTCGTGAGACGGTCCGTCAGCAAGGCAATCGACCGCTCAAACCTCTGTTTAGCTCGATGCTCCGCCTCTTGGGTCAGCGCCGCCGCATCCTCCAGATGAGCGTGAGCTTGCCAGTTGTCCTCAAATTTTTTGATAGCCCGCTCCAGGTTAACAGAAGATCGGAAAACCTTCTCGGCCTCCCAAACGATTGACTCATGTTCCGCATGAGCAGCCTTCAGCTCCGACTCTAAGAAGGCCAATTCCCTATGAAGTGCGAGAAGCCGCTCCTTCGTGTCAGCTATTCCACGAGAAGCAGCCTCTTCCCGAGCCCTACAAGCTTGACTTCGACGACCCAGCCTGTCGTACGAAGCGAAAAGCTCGTCAAGGTCCCCCTTCACAACTGGCCCGGCAGTATCTCGAGCAAGCTTTATCCTATCCAGAGTAGCGATAAGGAGGCCCCGCTCCCGTTCGATCGCAGCAGGAAAGCCAGCCTGCCGTATCGCCAACAATTGGGTCACGAGCTGATCAGCCTCTGCCAACTTGGGCTCCAGGAGCGCAGCCAACCCCACCCCGCCAGGAAGGGTCTTCAAAGTTTCAATCTGACCCCGAGCGCACCGCAGGGACAGAAAAAAGGGGTCCCCCATTCTACGGCAGCATCAACGCCCCTCTTTAAATGACGATAGAAGCTGTCGACCACATCCTGCGACACCTCGTCCAGAGCCTCCGAAGAAGCCGGCATCAACGGGAGTGTATCTGGCAACACTGAAGAAGACGCAACAGAATTTGCCGCTCCTGCCACGAGGGAAACAAACTCCGTATAAAAGGATGCCTGAACAGCGGCCAACTCCTCTTCAGCAGCCCGCAAAACTTGAATGCTCGGCAGGGCCGAGAAGTCAGTCTCTGAGGCCGTATAAGCAGCAGAGGATGAGACGGAGACCATCGCTCCCGGAACAAGCTCCACTCCCGTCTGCCCGGAGCTGGCGGAAGGCCTCTCGACATCAGTCGGGGAAGGAGAGGAAACGCTCCTTTTCCCCAGATCGCAGCAGGCCGAACCTTCCCCAAGAACATCCGTTGTGGGAAGTAATGGGTCAGGACCTATAGGGCCAAGACAACCATGAATCGATTTGACCTAGAGGATATGTTGATAGAGCAAATAAGCCCCCTCACTAGTTAATATTTGGCTTATCTTACCAGCAGAAGAGTGTGGAAGCTGAGGTTCGCCTACGGCCACCACAACCTCTCCACCAGCGGCTTTCGAGTCAAATATAATAGGCTCCTCCACCCCGGCACCCTCGGGAGGGGATGCGATAAGATCGGCGTCGCCTTGCTGAAATTCAGCAATCTCGGAGACAGGCCCGAGGAAACCATCATCACCCCAGACTGAGGCCTCAGCAACCTGGGAGCCCCCAGCCGCCGCTGAGAGAGCCCCCGCAGAAAGGACCGCAGCACACATGTCGCTAATCAAAGCAGCAAGGGCCGGATCAACTCCAGGGGCAGCAGACGGTTCAGGAGAGCTTGGTTCGTCAGACGCCTACAAAGAAAAAATGGTTAGGTCATATCTCTAAGAAAAAAAAGAAAGCCACAGCAAGGAGACAGCTCCAACATAGTCTTACCCCCGGAGCACCGTCAGCATTTTCATCCCTCTCCGTAATAAGTAGCCTATGAGGTCTGACCGCAGCTCTCTTTACGGAAAAGGCTACTCCCCCGTCCGTAGACTCATGCATGCCTCGCTTACGCGAGGGACCAGGTACGGCAGACGGTGGTTCTACCCTCACCACCTCTGATACAGGTGGTAACTGATCTACCACCTCATCTAATATGACCGACGGCTGATCCGTCATCATCTCATCCGCCATGACGGGCGGTTGATCCGCCGCCGCTCTGCTACCAGAAGAGAGAGGGTCCTCGTCGTCCCGCTCGTTGCTTCCCTCAGCTGTGTCAAAGGACTCAGAATCGGGCACGGGAACCCTATTCGCCCCTTTCTTCTTCGCCTTCGGCACCGTAGCCTTCTCCGCCAAACGAGTGCCCACGATGAAACTAGTCCTCGGGTCAAAATTAACAGGAGGCTGGTTCACCGTAACATGGTATAAGGCCGCCATATGCAAGATTTCCCCCAGCACGTTTGCTGCAGGAACAGAGAAACTAGTTCGAGTATGACAAGTGTCATAGTAACTCCATGCCCTAATCCCATCAAGGATGCTACCCTCAAATCCCAGGCTGGAACTGGGACGTCCGAAGAATAGTTGACTGTACCTAAATTGACGGGCAAACCTACTGGGCAAGTAGGGCTCCAGGTACACAGTGTTGCGGTTGCGATAAACTAAATGCGCCGGGCGAATGTTACGCAACCAGAAACGCATCTTCTCAGGTAAGAAATGAGAAGATCCAACACCATCAATATGGACACTCCTCACTTCCTGGTCGGTAAAACGGAGAACGGATACGAAGAAATCATACCCATCCACCCTCGCCAGTGCCCTCCGACACGTCGGCATGGTACTATATTCCCAAGGCTGATGGCGGTGTCTGAAAAGAAAAGCGTCGTCGTCCGTAACACCGTCTCCCGTCCTAGGCCTCATCAAAGATCGATAATGTAACAACAGCCATCCCAGCAGGTAATGATAGGGCAGCTCTATATGTTCAAAATCCGTCACCACGTCACGAGCAATGACCTTGGACGAGAAGGCACGGAGACCGTGGTAAATGCTGCACACCATAGCGGGAAGAAGAGCCAGCCTGACCCCAAAGGCCAACTTCACGGCGGAAAGAATAAAGTGACGGCCGATCCTCTCGATGGAACCTGCCCCTCCCGAAACCACATAATTACGCAGCCACACCATTAAAAAGCCTGCCAGGAGCGCCTTCTCTGACAGCCGCCGAGTACCACAATAAAAATAGCTAAAAGAGTCAATCTGGCTTCCAAACTTATCACCCTTAGACTTCGACCTCCTAGCAGTCGATACCAAGCTTTCTACTTCACTAGGAGTCTGATGACCACGGGAAGTAACTCGGCCAGCAGCACTGAATTTAAAAAGATAGGAGACCCAGGAGTTGGTATGGAGAGTGTCTCCTTTCGAGCTATCATTTTTCTTGATAGCCATTTGGTGACAGGTACTATGGTGACATAACAGTTCTTGGTACACAGCGACGAAGCCTGGGAATCGTCGATCTAGATCCTAGAACTCCTCGTTCGTTGGAGTGTACGCTTCGAAGGGCTCGTCTCCCTAGGGAAGCTTGGAGACAGCATACATCTTATGAAGAGCGAGCCCCAACTCCCCTACAGGTGTGAAGAAAGTTCATGTCCGATGATTACACATCTCCAGAAGGGCCATGAATAACGGCTTATTAACGGGCAATCCGTGGCTGGTACCCCGGATAGCGTCATAAAGATTGACTTCTCGCAAAAACGCCTCATAGTTCCGTAGAATCCACGAGGTTAGATTAGCCCACGGGGGAATGGGGTGTAACCAGCTCGGCAGTACCAATCTGCCAATAGGATAGGACCCTTTTCGAGCAAGCTGGCTCAGGAAGGTATCAACCTGAGAAAATGAGAAGTTAGGACCGGGTGTGTTGATAAAGGTACCCGGAGCTAACCCCATCACAGATCGACTGGCCGGATCCTTGATCGCGCGCACTGACCCAGTAGTTTTGTTGTAACGGATGTTACCAACAAACATCCCCGATCTGGTTGGAGTGAGGGAGTCTGTCATCTGCCTGTCCAATAAGATCATGTTGAACCATGCAAGAGGTAAATGACGCTTCATAATGGGGATATGAATCGGCATCCCGTCCAGATTAAAATCCCAGCTCTCAGAGATATCCAGCACACGGAAGTTTTTTATGATTAATGCATCCCCAAAGAGGAAGATCGGCCTTAGATACTTCCCATTTGGCTCCCCGGAGCTCATCATATCGCTAAGGAATTGGAAAGATTGAACCCTGATGACATTTAGTCGATCCAATGGCTCATTAACAAGGAGCTGCTCTGACACTTGATGAACTAAATCGTCCCGTCGCACATCCGAAGCAAGTTGATTTGAGCCAACCAAAAGTTTCCCCGCAGGATTTACTGGTAAATTTACTGAAAAAAGACGAAAGAAATAAGATTAGAAGATAGTCAAAACAAGAAGCATTTGAAAGATTATTTGAGTCTATGCGGCTCGGGTCGTCACAGCCCCATGCGGCTCAGAACCAGATGAGTCTATGCGGTTCGGTTCGTCACGGCCTTATGCGGCTCAGAACCAGATGAGTCCATGCGGTTCGGTTCATCATAGCCTTATGCGGCTCCGAGTCAGATGAGTCCATACAAATCAAAGTTCAGATTAGGCCTATGCTGTTCAAGGTCCACATGAACTCAACTGACAAACCTAAGCACTGATGCGACTCAGATTCAGGTGAGACTATGCGGTTCAAAGACCACACAGACTCATACGGCCATGAACAGACAGACTCATGCGGCTACAAGCAGATGAGCTTATGTGGTTCAAAAGTGAACTACGCTCATGCGGCCCAAACCGAAAATATATATGCGGTTCATATCGAGTATGACAAGCCCATGCGGCCTCCTGGGCAAAATGCTTATGCGGCCATATCGACGAAACTTGTACATGCGGCTTGTGCATAAATTATGCAGCAGAGCCATGGCAGTTAGGGTTCTAAGGCAATGCCCTTACCAGCAATAGGCGGATGAACATCAGGATGAACGGAGTGAACAGCAGCCGACGGAGGAGTGGCCACGTTCGTCGCCGCAGCCGCCGCAGAAGCGACCGCCTTGCCCTTTGCAGCCTTCGACGCAGCAGCCTTCTTGGGAGCCATGTATGCTTGGAAGAGAAAGGAGTTAGAAAGATCGAAGAGAGCAAAAAAAATTCCTTAGAACGAACGAGTTCCTATTTATAGACAAGGAAGGAATACCTCGATCTGCGTGCAAATATGATGACCGACTCTTCGGTCATTGAGGCAAAATGGCTGAATAATAGCCTGACTCTTGGGATCCTAGCCCAAGAAAGCGGCTCTTAAAAACTGCAATAAATCAAGAACATTAAATGCAGAAGATTCATAGAAGATTTGCACACGTGGCAGAAAGACGTGGCAAAAAGCTCATGCGGCCAAAACAGCCCATGCGGCTCAGAGAGTTATGCGGTTGAGGTAATCATGCGGTTGATCAAATCCATGCGGCTAGGACAGAATACATCCATGCGGCTCTGGCCTAATCATGCTTCTTATTCAAAGTATTTCAATTTTGTAGATTGAAAACTTTGAAGGGGGTCTTGTAGAAGCATAAAAAAGAGAAGATAATCCATGCGGTCGGGGAGCCACATGCGGCTCAAGAGTCCCATGCGGCTCAAACACAGAGTGGACTCCATGCGGACAGCAGAGGGAAGCTACGTGTCTTTTTTAGAACGGCTGTACCCAGCGTCATTTAAACACAATTAATGCTCTGACGGCCGACAATTAATGCTCTAACGGCTGACGGCTGACAGTTGACAACCCTGACGAAAAGTAGTCATAATGACTGACGTAAAAGCACTATCTTCCTAAGGAATTGGGGAAAATCCTCACAGCTTCGAGGCAAGTTTATACGGCCAGTCTAATTGAGTTTATGTGGCCAGTCTAACTGAGTTCATGCGGCCAGTGCAGAAGAACTTATACGGATTCAATCATAAAAGTCCCCCATGCGGCTCGGCCATGAAGAAATCCATGCGGCTCGGCCATGAAGACTCTCATACAGCTCGGCCATGAAGACCCCCATGCGGCTCGGTCATGAACATATCCATACGGCTCGGTCATGATAACCTTCATGCGGTTCGAGTATAGAGACTATTCATGCGGCTCGGTCATGAAACCTTTCATGCGGCTCAGTCATGACGACCTTCATGCGGCCCAAATATGAACGCTTCTCATGCGGCTCAACAACGATGACAGAACACGTGTCCTAAAGGTAATCAAATTTTGGGTCAGATCCCAATGATTTGGGACACGTGGCAAGAGAATGAATTAAATTGATTCATTCAGATTTATGGATATCAGCAAATCATCATGATGGGGATTTATTGCGATCAACATTAATGACTGACATGATTTGGCATAATCCTCATTAATGGCCCAGATCCTTCACGCTCAAGATTAATGGCCCAGATTGATCACTTATCACGCCGCCGCCACTTTGAGAATGGGCAATCATTACAAACCCTAATTATGCCCCCCACTATTATAAATAGCAGGGTGTCATTCCCTTGCAAAATATACAAGGAGGGAGATACGCACATACAGAGAGGCATTCCCCCAATAATCAGAGAAAAAAATCCACAGAGATCAACTCAGAGAGAGAGAAGCCAGAAGAGCAATACGAGGAGAGCAAGAAGAGCATTTCTTCATCAACGCCAACCATCTCGTCACAGGAGCCAAGGCTACGTCCGATCGTCCAAGGAGTAAGGCAGAGCTGCCGTCGCTTTCCCGATCCTCTATCGTCACCCTCCAGAATCAAAAATAAACAATTGTACTTAGATTGCTGTACCTAGGTTTTCGTCCCTAGGCTTTCTTTGTACAAGCGAGTTTGTAACGTGAAGTAAAAGTCCAGTCCTCCCATAAAATTGTTCTGCTCTTTTATATTTCATGGCAAACAGTGTCGATAGTACATAGCCATAGGGATCGATCCACCAGTATGCAGACCCGTACGAGATCGTGTCTTTTTCGCTTACTCGGACTTCTTCTTGAACTCAGGAGTCTCGAGATGCTTCTGCATCTCCTCCCAAATATCATCATAGATCCAGGGTTTCTTGCCCTTTCCAATAGCCACCCTTTTTTGTAATCATCCTTTGCACCCATATCTTCTTACTACAGATGCCCTAATATGTCTTCCTGATCGCCCCATCGCGATACTCAATCTACCATTAGGTTTCCTCACATATAATATTTAAATTAACAACTAATATGAATATATAATGAAATAAATAATAAATAAAATGACATAAAATTTTAAATATACTTTCACCTAGTTAAGCCATATATAATACATGGCGGACGGTACATCGAAGTTAAGGTAGGGTCGTGGTAGCTCCCCCAAATGATTTTTCCAAGTGTTCGAGTTGCACTATAGGGAAAAAGTCCTACAAAGAAATAACATGAAATTTTAGTTGAATAAAGAAATAAAACATATAAAATTTAAATAAATTACAAACCACAATTACTTACAGCTTGTTGGTCGTGCCTCAAAGCTCCTCTCTGAACTGCCCTTCGGTCTCTCTAGTGGTATCAAAGGACAACCCGATCAGGGATATACCAACTACTAGCATCGTACTCTCTGTCTGGATACTCTGTGGCCTATCATATAGCTGTTAGAGTATCTTGGGGGCGACAGACGATGGGGTACCGGGATTTACATCAGATGGTGATAGGGGTATGTATGTTGATACTAGAGTGCTAGGGTTATGGAAAAAAATGGTAGAGTGGAAATAATAAGAAAATATGAGTTAATATATTTCATTGACAATACTAGACAAAACTATGTAAGTCTAGTCACTTATATCTCCAAACAACTCACTTCTTGTATGCCATAATTTAACAATACATATCGATGAGCTGCTTCCAACTCATCATCACTCAACCACCGTTTCTTACTAGCCCCAATAGGCTTGTTCCTTATATTGAATATCAACAAGCCTCTATTGTATCGTGTATCTCTCACGTCTTCGTCATTCCTTAGAACTTTATTCCATTTTTTTGAGATGAGTATCGAAATAAATTAAGCAGAAATTTGAGACCTTATTGATAATATAGGTTTCGCATATCAAAGCCTCAATATGAGCCTTCTTACTGACTTTCTTCTTAAGATGGTGGAGGTACCTAGAAAGACACATTACTTATAACAAATTTAGAGCACAATATCCACATAATTTGTTAAACAAAATGGATCTTATATTAATATTTTATCTTTTAAATGGATAGTACATCCATCGATACTGAATTGGTCCACCAACACGTGCTTCGTATTATAATTTACAAATTGTCAAGACAATCTTCTTCTCAAGTAAACCATATGTTGCATCGTCAACTTACTTGAACAAATATCCTTGAAGAATATAGATAGCTCGGTCAATGGAATCCATACAACAGGAGGCAATATCTCACTAAGCCTGCATTCATTACAATCAACACACCTAGTCGTGACTCTTTATTCTGTAAGCATGCATTCATTGCGATCAACACATCTAGACAAACTCTTCCTCCAATCAAGCTTTATACATGCTTTATTTCCACCCGTTTTTAAAAATTTTGGGACCATCTTGTGAGCAAGGAGATTATTGTCTGCAATGATGCATCCTTTAATAAATGCTGCTTGATTAGGAGATATCAAATCCTGCATCATGCTTTCCATCCTCCAACACATTAGGTGCGTAATTAATTTGTATAGAAAGTTGCAACATGCTATGGTCTGAAATCCACAAGGGAAGTAGCCCCTTCTTCTTTGTTATGAGAGTAAGAAAAGTATGATTTAACTCGCTTAGTAGTCTCCTAGACGTGAAGAAGTCGTGTATCACCTCCAAGACATGCCACTTGATATTATCCTAATGGAGTTTGTAGAATCTACTTCCAAACCGATCCGGCCAGACGGCTTTATTGGGGTCTGCACTCTTGATAATAGATTCAACCTCTTCTATAGTTACCGGAGCAAGTAGAATTTAATTGCCATGATAGGTAACCAAACGTTTACACACCAACTTCGGGAACTTAGACAGATACTCATGTTGATTATATAGGTCAGTATAGTACCTGACTGCTTCAGCCTGTAGGTCAAAATTCGAAACAATCTCTTGCCCGTCTGGTCTGAGTAACTTGCTTACGTTGTTCCGATTTTGCCTCGTGTGGAAAATGTCGTAAAAATATTTCGTGCTTGTCTCCTTCGAGTAGCCAACTACATTTAGCCCTCTGTGCCATCTCAAACTCCATCTACATGCGAATACATCCACTATTCGAGCAAGATCCCTCTCCTACTTGGCAAGAGACAAATTGTGTAGTATTTGCCATAAAATATAAAAGAACAGAACAATTATCGGAGGACTGGACTTTTACTTTACAATACAAACTCGCTTGTACAAAGAAAGTCTAGGGACGAAAACCTAGGTACAGCAATCTAAGTACAATTGTTTATTTTAGATTCTGGGGGGTGACGATAGAGGCTTGGGAAAGCGACGGCCGCTCTGCCTTACTCCTTGGACGATCGGGTATAGCTTTGGCTCTGTAGAAGAACTGCTAGGTATTGATGAAGAAATGCTCTTTCTTCAGGCTCTCTGGCTCTCTATGTCTCTATGTGCGTCTGTCTCTGTCTGCATATATCTTCGTATATGTCTCTGTGTATATCTTCGCAAGGGAATGGCATCCTGCTATTTATAAGAGTGGGGGCCTCATTAGGGTTTACAATGATTGCCCATTCTTGAAAGTCGGCGGCTAAGGATTATTGGATCTGGGCCGTTCATCGATATTTGAGCAATAAATGTGATTGCATCAAACCTTTTATGGGTAATTAATGCTGATTGACATAAATCCTCATGATTTGTCATGCCAATCTTGGATTCCTCGACACGTGTGTTTAATTGGCTTATTTGCAAATGATCTGAGTTGATCCCAATATTTTATTAGGATTTGTTGAGAGATTTTGATCAATTTGATGCCACGTGTCCTGCTATCATGCCACGTATCAAAACAGCAGAAATCTGAGCTGCAGGAAAGTTGGGCCGCATAAGGCTAGCCACGTGTCAAGGCTGCCTAAGAGTGGCCCCCCTGAACATTTGGACCGCATGGTAATGATTTTAGCCGCATGAGTGTGGATGACCGCATAAGTGAACCGTATGGAGATAGTCCTCGTGAGCCGCATGGAGATGGTCTTCGTGAGCCGCATGGAGCTAGTCTTCGTGAGCCGCATGGGGATGGTCTTCGTGAGCCGCATGGGGATGGTCTTCATGAGCCGCATGGGGCTGTCCACGTGTCAAGGCCACATGACAGTTTCTGACTCTCAGAGGATCGTGTCAGAGATTTTCTTCGCTTTCCAAGGAGTCCGTCATTATGAGGGAGTCATAATGATATCTTTGTGTCAGAACTGTCACCTTGTCAAAGCTGTCAGCCGTCAAAGCATTTAATGCAAAAATGAGAGAGCTGTTTGTAGGCCACGTGGCTCCTCTTTGAGCTGCATAGGACTTGTTTGAGCTGCATAGACTCTCTGAGCCGCATGGGGCTCTCTGGCCGCATGAATCTTTCTGAGCCGCATGGGGCTTTCTGGCCGCATGGATCTTTTTTTATTCTTTTCCATGCTTCTACAAGACCCCTTCAAAGTTTTCAATTTGTAAAATTGAAATACTTTGAATAAGAAGCATGGCCATGTATTTTTCTGGCCGCATATAATGTCTCGGCCGTATGGATGTCTCGGCCGTATTGAGTCAATCAGCCACAGGGACTTTCGGGCTGCATAGCTTCTTGCCACGTATGCGCGTTATTAATTGCCTCAAATTCATTTTAGTGTCACCTTTTGGGGAGATCCCAAGGGTCGGCTCATTAAATCTTTTGGATTTTATGCTCTGGGTGAATCTCCTTTATGAGAGAGGGGATGAAATTCGAGGAGTCAGTTTTGTCTTTTCCAAGGCAGTTATCAATCTACGTGTTCCCCCCCTCTCTTGTCTTCCTATAAATAAGAGGAGTTTGAGAGAGAAGACTTCTTTACTTTCTCTTTTACTTCGAACTTTCCCTACTCCATTGTCATCTTTTTCTTTAATTGCTAATGGCTCCCAACAAAACCATTGCGACGAAGGGCAAGAAGGTGGCGTCTTCGTCATCTGCGACGGCGAAGGTCAGGAAAACTGTCTCTACTTCAACCCCGGCCGCTCCTCCACCGGCCGTCGTGCCCGCTGCTCATCCTGACGTTCATCCTCCCATTGCTGGTAAGGACTTCATGTGGGTTTAAAGAACCCTAACTGCTATAGCTACGTCGCATGCTTTATGCATGAGCCTTTATTTTCATGTGAGCCGCATGTTCGTCCTACGGTCGAGCCGCAAGCCGCATAAGAATAGCCACTGTGGCCGCATACGCACTTTGTCAACAAAGCCGCATAAACTACAATGAGCCGTATAGATTCACACATTTGTTTGTCACGTGGTCCGTACGAACTTATCCAATCCCTTCGGGCCCTATGAAAGCACTGCCGTATAACCCTTCACTAAGTGGAGCCGCATGAATGTTCTTCTGAGCTTGAGCCGCATGAGGCTTCAGTAAGTTGGAGTCGCATAAGCATTCTCCTGAGCCGCATGAGGCTTCAGTAAGTTGGAGCTGCATAAGTGTTCTCCTGAGCCGCATGAGGCTTCGTTAATTTGGAGCCGCATAAGCTCGAAAGCACCCATTAGTTCCTTTTTGTCCATCTTTTTAACTTATCTTTTTCTGTCTCTTTCTCATTGAATTTGTCGGTTAATACTGCTGGAGAACTCCTGGTTGGCAGTGCCCAAGCTGCTCTAGGCTATAGGTACAACCATATAGTTTAGCATATGGCAGACCAGTTCCCGAATGACGAGCCTCCGGCGAGATTGAATGCCCTTAAGAATCAGCCTTTCTATTTTGTTAATGCTATGATGACCTCGGGGAAGTTAGAAGGAGAATACTTGAAGCCCGCATTCTTCTTTGGAGATGCCTTGACTGTGAAGAACAGTCAGATTCTGGAGGTGTCAGAGAACTGGAGTTTTGTTTCTAACGGGATGGCGATCCGTATCCCCCAGATGGAGCATCACTTCCCTTTATCTTGGTTCAATATGCTCCCCCTGGACCGAAAGATGGAAGATTTTTTAACTCCTACCCGGAGTGGGATGTTCATGGGAGACATCCATTATAACAACAGCCTGAAGTCAGTGTGCGCGGGCAAGGTACACACCAGCCGTTCTATAATAGGATTGGCCCCGGGTACGTTCTTAAATATGGCAGGTCCCAATTTCACATTTTCTACAGCCGACACTTTTATGAACCAACTCGCTCGGAAGGGCTCCTATCCCATTGGTCAGTTGATGCTCCCCAGCTGGATACATCCGATTCCCTCGTGGACCAATCTGTCTACGTGGATTTTACGAAGGTATGAGGCCTTTCTGTATGAGATTGGTTTTTACCATGCTATTCGAGGCACTAGCCATGGCTTGCCTATAAACAAGAGATTGTTTATATCTCTACTGGAGATGTACAATCGCCGCACGGGGACCTTCTATACGCCCGTAGGGGAAATGGGGCTTACGCTCCACGAAATACATACGATCTCCAAGCTTCCTTGGGGGGGACGAAGCTTTTGAGGCGTATACTCCCACGAATGAGGAGTTCGAAGAGTTGGAAAGGCGGTATCCAGGCTTCGTGGCTCTTTATTAAGAGATATTGTGCCATTATAGCACATGTCATCAAATAGCCAAAAAGAAGAACAGCTCGGAAGGGAATGTCCCTCATACCAAGGACTGGGTGCGCTATCTCTTCACGACGGATGCTTCAGGCCAAGTTACTCCCCGCTGTCCTCAGTCCCGGGAGGCAGTGAAAGCCTTAGTGTCGTCAGCTAAGAGGGTGGCCACCTCTAGTAACAGGTTCGGGAGTCAGACCGACTCTTTCGATTATTTCTATCAGGACACCCACGAGTTGTCGGAGAAAGCGCTCTTGGCGGAATTTTTAATGATATGGCTACGAAACTGTGTAGTCTCGGGCGGAGCAGGTTCCATCGAGAGGATCAGTCGCAATTTTATCCTTCCGGCTGTGAAGTTAGTTTTGCGGGTCCGGATAGCTCTTCTCCCGGCCATGGTGTGCAGTATACACCTTGGCCTTCGCACTTTCTCATCCAGGGTCCTTGCCCGTGATGTGACGAAAGATTTTGAACGGACCGAGTTACCCTATCATTATTTGATGGGGTGGTTGTTGATGCATTACCCGTCTTTTATGAGACCGGGCTCTGGAGACGGCGTAACTGATGACGACGCTTTTATCTTCCGCTATCGTAATGAGTCTTGGGAATTCGAGACCATACGTGCTTGTCGGATGGCACTGGCAAGGGCAGACATGTACAACATTTCCGTATCTGTCCCTCGTTTTACTAATGAGGAAATAGCGGCTGTCCATCTTGACGGTATTGGGCCCCCTCAACTTCTCGACGGCCAGATGCTTCTGTGGCTGCGAAATATCCGCTTCGCTCATCTGGTGTATCGCAACCGTAATACTGCCTTTCTGGAGCCCTATCTGCCTAGCAGGTTCGCCCGGCAATTTGGGTATAGTCAGCTTTTTCTAGACAGCCCCAGCTCTTGTCTGGGCTTTGAAGGTAGCCTTCTAGACGGCATCCGGGCCTGGCATTACTATGACACATTCCATACCCGTACCGTTTTCTCCGTTCCCGCTATCAAGGCGTCAGTAGTTATCTTTGTTTGCCATTGATTGTAAAAGTACAGAACAGTTTTATGGGAGGACTGAACTTTAGACTCACAATACAAACTCGCTTGTACAAAGAAAGCCTAGGGACGAAAACCTAGGTACAGCAGTCTAAGTATAATTGTTTATTTTAGATTCTGGAGGGTGACGGTAGAGGCTCGGGAAGGCGACGGCAGCCCCGCCTTACTCCTTGGACGATCGGTATGCGACCTTGGCTCCTTGTGAAAAGATGGTTGGCGTTGGTGAAGAAATTCTCTTCTTGCTCTTCTCCTGTTGCTCTTCTGGCTTCTCTCTTTTTGTGTGTCTTCTTTCCGACTATTGGGGAGTCTCTCTGTATATGCGTATTTCTCTCTGGTCTTGTATATGTTTTATAAGGGAATGGCACCTTGCTATTTATAATAGTGGAATGTGATCATTAGGGTTGCCAATAATTAGCTTTTGGAGATGGCGGCGACCTGAGGATTGGTCAATCCAGGCCGTTCGTTTCTGATTGTGACGAATCCGAGCCATTAGGTGTAGATTACACCAAATCCCATTAGCAATTAATGCTGATTGGAATAAATCTTCCTTATAATGATCTTCTGATATCTGCGAATAAATTAGACCTATTCTTCTGCCACGTGTCCCAGATTATTGGGATTTGACCCAATCTTTAATGGTAGCAAATCTGAGGAATTAATCGGTTTAGGACACGTGTCCTAAGAGTTGCTGGGGGATCTGGACCGCATGACGAGTGAGCCGCATATAAATTTGAGCCGCATATGGTTAAGCCCACGTGTCAGGGCTGCCTGGGCAGTAGCCCTTACTTGAGCCCTCGAACCACAGGGGAGTAATCCTTGTGGGCTGCATAGGTACATATTCGCCTGAGCCGCATGGACATGATCCTCTTGAACCGTATGAGAAGTCCTCGTTCGAGCCGCATGAGGCTTTCTTGGCCTGAACCGCATAGGACAGATTCACTCTGAACCGCATGAGAAGTTCTTTGCTCGAGCCGCATGAGGCTTTCTTGGCCTGAGCCGCATAGGACAGATTCACTTTGAACCGCATGAGAAGTTCTTTGTTCGAGCCGCATGAGGCTTTCTTGACCTGAGACGCATAGGATTCATTCTGAACCGCATGAGAAGTGAGCCGCATACGAACGCCCACGTGGCAAGGCCACGTGGCATTTTTATGGCTCTCGGGGGATTTGTGCCAGAGATCTCTTTTCTCTTCCCTAGAGATTCATCATTATGACAGAGTCATAATTACCTGCTTTTGTGTCAGGGCTGTCAACTTTTCAGAGGGGTCAGCCGTCAAAGCAATTAATGCAGCATGGGTCGGGGGGAGCACTGTCAGGCCACGTGTCTTCTGAGCCGCATGGAATGCCTCGGGCCGCATAGCTCCTTATGCCGCATGACTCCCTGAGCCGTATGAGTTTTCTGAGCCGCATGGATCTTTCCTGGCCGCAAGAGTCATTTTCTTTAGTATTTTCCATGCTTCTACAATCTTGTATATGGCGGCTCTGTACCATGTCATGGCGAACAAGCCCCCTGTCGGTTTTAACCCAGGTACCAGTTTCATCGTTGGTACCGGCCTGGATGAGGGTTCCCAGGGGGCCAAGACAAGGAAGAGGAAGAACAGAGTCGAGGTGCCGGATTCGGACTCCGATGCTGCAGATGACGAAGGCGACGAGCCTGATGGAGATGACCCTTCCTTTTCGACGGCAGATGTAAGGGTGGATCAGCCGCCTGTTTTGCCAGATGAGATGGTGGTTGATCAACCGTCCGTTGTACCCGGCCCTGCACGGAAGCGTAGCAGACAACTTTCTCCTGTTGGCGGCATTCCTCGCTCTCGGAAACTGGCTGCGACCAGACACCGCGGGCTGACTATCAAGGAAAGAGGCGAAGAAATCGACCCTGCATCAGAGGTAAATAAGTTACTATCGGTCCTCCATTTCTTCTAGCTTTAATTTTAATCATCTTTTTTTCTCTTGTAGGCGTCAGAAGAAGAGGACTCTCGAGTTGTAGAGGTCGTGACCCGGAATGACGGGGGCTCCGGTGAGCCTGCCCCTAAAATTGTTGAATTCTGTCAAGATGATGCTGATCGAGTTGCCTCTCCCTCTGAGGTGGCTGGGTCAGAAAAGTTGGCCAAATTTAATTTGGAGATCGCGGGTGAGGAGGCCCTGCCAGCTGCGAACAAGCTGCAGCCTCGATGCTCCTCTCCCGGTAAGATAAGTCGAACCTTAACTTGCGAGGAGACCTATCTGCTCTATGATCACATCCTCTGGGTCACATCGATTGATCATTGTCCTGGACATGCAGGTCCTGCCTCTCCAGTGCCGAGGATGGACTTTGTTGAGACAGACTCTGCCGAAGGGGCACTGGCAGAGAGGGGCGTACCTCCTCCTCCTCCTCCTCCTCCTGCTCGTCTCGATGGTCCTCGTGCGGGCTCGAGTTCGACAAGTCCGGTGATGGGACAATCGGGGCAGGGGACGATGGTCCTCGTATCTTCTTCTGCTCGGGTGGCCCAGAGAGTCGACCTCTCCGCGCTGCCAAGCGTCCAGGCTCTTCGAGTGGCAGAGGAAGTGCTAGCCGCTATTCGTGCATCATTTTGCTCGAAAGTCACCTCCCTGGTGGCAAGTTCTAGGACCACTCCTTCGATGCTGCCGGCCACGCTTCTTCTGATGTCGTCTTCTACAGAGGTCCTAGACGAATCGTTACAGGATGTGGTCGACAGCTTCCATCGTCACTTAAAAAGGGGGATAGAAGCTGCTGTGGACAGAGGGACCTCTTTCGTCTTGGCCCGACAATGCGCCCAGGGTCAAGTTGATATCCTTAAGGCCCTTCCTGGTGGGGCAGGGGTGGCTGCACTCCTGGAGGCAAAATTGTTGGAGACTGATCAGCTGGTGGCCCAGCTTCAGGGACTGCGGCAGGTTGATCTATCCGCCGCTATAGATCAGGAACGTGGCTCCCTCATAACTACTATAGAGAAGGCGAGGGCTACTCAGGATAAAACCCGGCCGGCCATATTGGAGGATCTCCACACTCTGTCTGATCGCTATGATCAATTGAGCCATGAGAGTAAAGATGTTACAGCTCGGGAAGCGATTGCCTCCCGTGGGATTACTGAAATGCGAAAGCAGATCCTTGAGCTCCAAAAGAAGTTAACTTTCTTTGAGTCTGAGCTTAAGGCCTCCCGGATCGATAGAGGGCTGATTATCCAGGAAGCTGATAACGTCAATAAAGCTTCGGCTGACTTGAAAGTGGCTCTGAAGAGGTTGGATGATGACTGGCGGACACTCATGGACCTGGATAATGGGGAACGATTGTCCCAGGAGGCTGAGCGCAGGGCTAGACAGAAGGTTGAGCGGGGTACTACCTTGGTGAGAAACCGCCTCTTGGAATTGTGTAATGCAAACTATAGTCGGCCTTTTTTTTATTTTGTTCCTGTTTTTTCTTTTTCTTTTTTCTTTCAGAGGGACGTGGTCCCAAAACATGTAATGCTTTTTTTGTCCTTTAAATAAAGAGTACTTTCCATTCTACCCTTCATTTGTATTGCTTGTTGGTGCATGTGGTATTGTGGCGATGTTTGCCCCGCATGGGGATTTTGTTTATGGACCTGTTACCCCTGGCATACCTTGGTTTTAGGTACGGATAACAAGTTTGATTGGGGATACCTAGAACGGCTCCACGGTAATTTTGTTGTGGACATTCCAAGTATCGGGAGATAGAGTGCCATGGAGCAGCTGGACTCCCGGGGCATAATGAGGAATGGTAGGCCCGTACTAAGAGACTTAGCAAAGGATATTTGTGGGTCTATTATCCTTGGCGTACCCCGACTTAGGATACGGATAATAGGATGAAGGGGAACCAACATACTTACTCAGAGGTAATGAGGACATGGCAAGTATGAGGGTTTTACCGTGGAGTCTTCCTACTCAGAGGTAATGAGGACATGGCAGGAGTGGACTCAACGGAGGGTATTTGTGGTCAACAGAGGACATTTGTGGGCCTATTACCCTTGGCGTACCCTGGTTCACGGTACGGATAATAGGACGAGAGAGGACCAACATACTTACTCAGAGGTAATGAGGACATGGTAAGTACGGAGGTTTTACCGTAGAGTCTTCCTGCTCAGAGGTAATGAGGACATGGCAGGAGTGGACTCAGCGGAGAATATTTGTGGACCTATTATCCTTGGCGTACTCCGGTTGTGGGTACAGATAATAAGTCGAAAGGGAATCATCATACTTACTCAGAGGTAATGAGGACATGGCAAGCATGAAGGTTTCTTCGACGGAGCCTTCCCACTCAGAGGTGATGAGGACATGGCAGGAGTGGGCTCAATAAAGGAGGGTACATAGAACGACTCAGAGGTAATGAGGACATGGAAGTCCTATGTAAAGGGGTAATTTGTTTTTGGCGGAAGTAAAACGACTCAGAGGTAATGAGGACATGGCCGTTTTGGAATTTTGTGGATCGGTTACCCTTTTTGTGCACTGGGAGTGCGGATAGTGGATCATGAGGGAGGATCTCTTCCAGGAAGAAAGTTCAGAGGTATGGTCATACATGACTTACCATCTGAAAGAGTGACTGGAATGTGAGTTCAGAGGCACCAGCGGGTACATGACTCGATAATCTGGAATATTGTGAAAATGAGTTCAGCGGCACCAGCGGGTACATGACTCGATAATCTAGAATATTGTGGATGTAAGTTCAGCGGCACCAGTGGGTACATGACTTGATAATCTGGAATGTTGTGAAAATGAGTTCAGCGGCACCAGCGGGTACATGACTCGATAATCTGGAATATTGTGGATGTGAGTTCAGCGGCACCAGCGGGTACATGACTCGATAATCTGGAATGAGTGGTTGTGATTTCAGCGGCACCGGCGGGTACATGATTCGATAATCTGGAATTTTGTGGTTGTGAGTTCAGCGGCACCTGCGGGTACATGACTCGATAATCTGGTATATTGTGGATGTGAGTTCAGCGGCACCAGCGGGTACATGACTCAATGATCTGGAAAATGTCGTTTAGACATAATATTTCTTCAGGAACTTGTCGTTGACGGGCAACATGAGCAAGTCTCCATTTTGTTTTGCGAGACGATAAGTACCGTTGGAGAATACAGCCTCGATGATAAAGGTGTAAAATCCCTAAATTTCTACTATATATATTTTTTTATTTTTATTTTATTAATATTTGTACGGATTTAAATTTTTGGTATTGTACGTCGCGTAGTCGTATTTTACGTCGCACACAAAATTTTATTTTTGCTCGACGAGTGCGAATATGTACGAGCATATATATTTTTAAAAAATATTTTCTTATTTTTATAGTTTCAAAATCATATATGTAATATTTAATTTAGCTATCAAAATTTCCTAAATTTATAATTTAATTTATGAAAAGCCATTCAATGAGAATAAATAATATTATTCGTTCATACATATATTTCATAAATATGTTGCTAGATTATTTTAAATAAAAATATAATTTTCTAGATTTATTACTATAAGTATTTTATTATTTAAAAAGGTATTTAAAAATAATTATGATTTTCAAAATTATTATTATTGGTATTTTGAAAAATATATTTGGAAGTCATTGTGGCCATTTAAATCTTGATTTGATTTTTGGATTTATTTAAATAGTTAAATATTCGAAATTTAATTTATTTAATTGATTTTAAACTAAAGGAATATAATTTAAATAGGATTGTAATTGGATTTAGATTTGATTTGATTGGCTTTATATCTATTTAATTATCTACTTTGGGTTTTAAATAGATCCTAATCCTATCCTAATGGGAATTCCCACATCCTATAAATAGGCAGGTACTCCTCCATTATTTTTTTCTCCACAAATTCCTCCACAAAATTTCCACACAAATGTTCATGCATCGTGTCTGTGCCCATCTCATCTTATTCCATATTTACAATTACATTATTTTCTTCCGTATCGGACATCCCCGACACAAATCAAATCCTAACCCTATCCCTAGCCCGATCTATCCCGACCCTGGTCGTTCCCGGCATCACCACCTACTGGAACATCATCGGCATCCCCACGACCATCGCTGACCCAACGGGCCACCCCGCCACAAACCAGCAACACCAAACCCCCAAAATACCACCACCGGACCACCGTCAAAATCACCATCACAACCACCGGACTGCGGCCACCCGCCACCATCAAGACGACCACCCGACGGAACGCAACACCACTGCCACCACTGACCCTGCGACCACCACCCTCCGACCTTGACCGCCCAAACCATGGCCGAACAATGTCAGCCACCCCAGCATCCACCACGACCATCATCACCACACCACCGCCGCCACCACGGCCATCGCCGGGCGGCACCACCACCAAAACCTCCCCCAAAGTAAACCCTAAAATAACACCACCGCTACAAGTACTTACCTCCGCTGTGCCGCCCGTCGGTGATCCTCTGCCTCGCCGGAAGTCGCTGGGGACGAACCCCCTTCTCTCCGCCGCTTCCGTCCGCCTGAGCCGCGTCTCCCCTCTCGCCGGACCCGACCGAACCTGCTCCTCCACGTCAGCCAGCCACCGCCTCAGTTCCTCGCCACTGCCGCCTCAGTTCCTCTCCACCGCCGCGCTCGGCCATCTCCTCCGCCCATCTTTGCCTGGACGACTCGATCTCGACGAGCCGTGCCGCCTCCTCGGCGTGCCCTGCCTGAGCACCCTACTCCGCCGCCTCTTCCTCCTCTTCCCTTTTCCCCTCCGTGAACCCTCTCGCCCGCCGGCCGACACTGCTCCCTCTTCCGCTCGATCTCTCCCTTTCCCCTCTGGTTTTTTTCTTTGTCCTTTTCTCATTTCGTGTGGGTTGGTCCTCCCACTTACAGTAAGTTTTTTTATTTATTTATCTTTTATTTTTTGTTATTTATTAATTTTTGTGTTGTTATTGGCGGTTACTTTATATTATTATTATTATTATTATTATTATTATTATTATTATTATTATTATTATTATTATTATTATTATTATTATGATTATTGTTATCATATGGATTAATTATTATTATGATTAGGTTTTATTATTATTATTATTATTATTATTATTATTATTAATTATTATTATTATCTTCTGATAACAGGATAGTAGTTAGAGTAAACTAAATTCATTATTATAATTGATATTATTATTATTTAATTATTATTATATCATTTGTCTAATATAGCCTTAACCAAAAAATTATGTTGACAAAAATTAGTTTTTAGCACTGAAAAGTTTTTATAGTTTTATGTAATTATCTAAAATATATAGTTTGTCCTTAAATATCTTTTTTTGAATTCCAATGTATTTTGACTAATAAAGATATAGGTTCCTATCTACAAATTTATTTTTGACTTAAAGTTTTTGCATGTAATTTTTATGTTTTTAAATTATTTATCTAAAAACTATTTTAACTAGTATAATTATTTTCTTTCTCGAGTTTTATAAATAATTCTCTAAAAACCGTATATATATTTCTTTGATTTTCTCCTGTCCGTAACCAATCTTCCTATTCCCTCGCCTATTTCAAGCCATCCTTATGTCGACCCTAACTAAATTGACCGTTCTGGACCCGATGCACCGGTCTATACCACCAACAGAGGTCCCCTTGTGTAGTTGTTACACCAAAGTCGCAGTTCATGCCACCATGATCATCGTAGCACACCAGGCGTACTACTAGGCAAGACACCTTGCCATTTGCTGTTTATTTATTTTAGCTCATATTTCATGCATTATTTATTTTCTTTATGCAAAATAAACTGTGATACATGGCATAACTGTTAGAACTTACTGTTCATTTATATTTCCTGCTGTGTATTATTTTTCTTACAAATTAAACCTAGATTTAAGGGACCACCTTGTGTGTTGCATTCATTGGCCTTGACACGTTGGAACACGAAGTTGTGTGTCGTATGTAGGATACGGAAGTGCGTGATTGGCTGGCCACCAGTACGTACAAGCCGTGCGATAGGAATAACCGTTAATAGTGATTGCATGCTAGTTTGACTTAGCGATTATAGTGGTTTGTGTTGTGGATACAACACAGTAGGCATTGGGCGGGGAGGACAATTCCTTAGTGTATGGGCTTCGATGCACTTCCCTTTTGTAACCCGTCAGCTCCGCCGGAGACGCGGTTCAGATTACCCATGATTACTGACGGCCACTGACGATTCTGCAGAACGTCATGCTCTTACTGATGGGGCCTCTGGTGCCCAAGGGGGACTACGCCGATCCTATTTAGCCAGGGCCCATGCGTAGGAAGGATTGTTCTTAACTACATTTCACTTAGATTGGTTAGGCACCTTTATCCGTTAGGTACGAGTACTTTTGGTTTGAGTACTTGTATCTGACCGTGGCTTGGAACAATAACTTGTCGCGGATTAGTTCGTCACATCTTGTCCTTATTTGGTTGTAGGTGTGACTTACTACTTCGGTGAGAAGGTATTGAACCTTGTTGGGGTCCGGATACCATATTGGATTCATAGCATGGAAAGATACGTCGTCGTAAATTAGTTTACCATCTCATGTCCTTGTTTGGTTGGGGGGATGGTACGCTCGTTCAGTAGGTGCGTATTGGACCATGTTATAAATTCGATTGACTTATTTATTTGAGTAATATTTATTCAGTTTATATGGCATGATATTATGTGTCTTGTTACGTCCCTCTGAGGACCTGGTTATCTCTCCAGGTGTGTGCTATTGTCTTTCGCAGGTGTTCTATCTCTAGCCGTGTTCATTGCTACTTCTTCGAGGATGATTGCACTTGGATCGTCTTCGCTTCGCTCGCCAAACTCATTTATTTCTCATGTATTTTTCCTTTACTTGTTGGTAGTAGATTTGTCTCCGCCCAACATATTGTATCAAGATAATTCATTATCTTTATATGATGTCTTTTATTCATTTATTTGCGTGGATGAGATTAGTTTTGGTTCTACTGTATTTTACAGCTTATGTATTCATATGAGGTTTCCATATATTGGAGTGTACTTCGTATGAATACAGCTGGCATGTCTACGTTCCTAGTCCTAAGTATTTTGGGACTGGGGCGTTACAAAAGGGACCTTCCCATTTTGGCTGGAACTTGCCGGTGGTCTTGTGAGTCATGACCATCGGCCTCCGGACTGCCAGAACGAGATCACCCACTTGGAATGTTCTGATTTTAACCTTCTTGTTGAAGGCTCCAGAGATACGTGCTTGGTATAGCTCGATCCGTTGCTGGGCCAGGAGGCGCTTTTCATCTAAGGCCTCCAACTCTTGTAACCGGCGACGGTAGTTATCGTCCGTCGTCAATTAATAAGTGAGGGCGATGCGGAGTGAGGATATTTGAGTCTCTAATGGGAGAACTGCCTCACTCCCGTACACCAGAAAGAATGGTGTGTTCCCTGTGGCCGTTCGAACAGTGGTACGGTACACCCATAAGCATTCACCAAGCTTCTCGTTCCAGACCCGTTTGTTGGACGATACGAACTTCTTGAGTAACTTGATAATGGTTTTGTTGAATGCTTCTGCTAACCCATTCGCTGCTGGATTGTATAGCGTCAAAGCAATATTCTGGATGTGGTGCTTGTCACAAAACCGATAGAAGGTGTGGCTTACAAACTGCGGACCATTATCGTGGATGATCCTTCGGGGCAGTCCAAAGCGATAGATGACGTGATGCTTAAAGAAGCTGATCACGTTTGAAGTCTTTACTTCTGCAAGCGGGACAGCTTTCGCCCATTTGGAGAAGTAATCTGTGATTGCGAGTATGAAACGATGTCCTCGGGAGGAAGGTGGAGTAATCGGACCGATGATATCCATTCCCCATGCTTCGAACGGCCAGGACGCCACTGTCGGATGTAGAAATTCGGATGGTTAGTGGATGAAGTCCGCGTGGACTTGGCAGGCTTTGCACTTTCTAGCATAGTCTATCGTATCTGCTACCATCGTGGGCCAGTAGTAGCCCATTCGGCGAAGACGGTTTTGTAATTTAGGGCCAGGCTGATGGGCCCCACAGACACCGTCATGAGCTTCTCGTACGGCTTCTTTGGCTTCTGCGTTTGACAGATACCGAAGCAATAATCCATCATAGGATCGGCGATACAGCATTTTTGTCTCTGTATCGTAGAAGAATCTGAGAGAACGTCGTCTGATGGAGGTGGCTTCCTTTGGATTCTCAGGAAGGATATCGTAGACGACGAAGTCAATGAATGGTTGTCTCCAATCTGGGACATCGTCGATCGTCTGAGCGGAATAACTTGCCACAAATTGAACATTGTTCTTGGGACAGACCAGTTCGTGGCCTATCACATCTACCGATTGATGAGTATGATTTGGCACTGCTAGGGAAGCGGCCAGGCCTGCTAAGGCATCGGCTTCGATATTTCGGAGTTTGGAGACGTGCTCGATGAAGAACCCCTCGAACGATGAGATGATGTCGATCGCTATCTGGTGATAGGAGATCATGTCTTCGTGGCGAACTTCATATGAGCCCCGAATCTGATTGACGATTAACTGAGAATCGCCGTATGCTTCAAGATATTCTACCTCCAGTTCTCTTGCAAGTTGGAGGCCAATGACCAAAGCGTTGTACTCGGCCACATTGTTAGAGCAGGGTTCTGTGAGAGAATAAGTGCGGTTAATCACCAATCCAGAATGGAAGACCAGCACCACCCCGACTCCGATGACGATGTTACCCTTGGGTCCAGTTCTTGAAGCACCGTCGAAGAACATTCGCCATATATCACCGTAGGAGGTTGCATACAAGTCGGCGACCTCATCTGGGATTTTTTCATATATTCTGGACGACTCCGAGCCCGGGTGGGCTGCCAAAAAGTTTGCCAGGGCTTGACCTTTGACAGCCTTTTGTGGGACGAAGATCATATGATAAGGGGACAGCAATATTGCCCATGTAGCGAGACGAGAGCTGAGTACCCCTGGTTTAGTCATGAGGACCCTGAGAGGGTTGACTCGTGAGATCACATGTATGGTTTGTCTAATGACATAGTACCGCATCTTCTGAATGGTGAACACCAGGGAGAGGCATTCCTTCTCCACAGCGGTGTATCGGTGCTCTGGCCTAATCATCATTCGGCTGAGGTAATTTATGGCTTGTTCGTGGCCTGCATCGTTGTTTGGTGCCAGCAGAGCCCCGAAGGAATGTTCCATTGCTCGTACGTAGAGCAGGAATGGTTTTCCAGCAACCGGAGCCACCAGGACTGGCGGGTTCGATAAATATTCTTTGATGTTGTCGAAGGCCCGCTGCATTCTTCGTCCCATATGAATGAGACACCTTTCTTCATGAGATGGGCGAATAGTCGACATCGCCCGGAGAGGTTAGAAATGAACCTCCTGATGTAAGCTAGCCTCCCTTGAAGGCCTCTGAGTTTGCGAAGATTTCTCGGAGGACCCATCTCCATGATTGCCTTTTTCTTCTCAGGGTCTACGTGGATACCCTGGGCGGTGATGATAAAACCCAAGAACTTTCTGCTGGATACGCCCAAGAAGGATTTTGTGGGATTCATCTTCAGGTTGTGTGCTCGCATCAGGTCGAATACCGTCCTCAGATCCTGGAGATGGTCTCCCTTACAGCGACTCTTGACGACGATGTCATCAACGTAGCACTCCACAGTCTTGCGCAAGTGGTCTCTGAAGATGATACTCATGGCTCTTTGATATGTGACACCGGCATTCTTCAAACCGAAAGGCATGACCATGTAGCAGTATGTGTCAATCGGTGTTCGGAATGATGTATGCTTTTCGTCGTCAGGAGACATCTTGATTTGGTCATACCCCGAGAAGCCATCCATAAATGACATACGTTCGAAGCCGCAGGTGTTGTCAATCATGATGTCTGTGATAGGGAGGGGGAATTCATCTTTGGGGTATGCCTCGTTCAGATTGCGAAAGTCGATGCAGATTCGAATCTTCCCATTCTTCTTGAGGACGGGTACTATGTTGGCGACCCAGTCAGGATGTTGCTCCTTACAAATGAAGCCGCTGGCTATCAGTTTGTTGACTTCGTCTTCGATCGCATCCATGATGCCCGGGCGAAAGCGTCGTTGTTGTTGCTTGACTGGCTTTGCATCTGGCCGAATGTTGAGCTTGTGAAGGGCAATATCGGGATTTAACCCCGGCATGTCTTCATAGCTCCAGGCGAACACATCAATATACTCTTTGACAAGTTCTAGCAGCGATTCTCGCTCTTTGTCTGTTAGGCTTTTACTGACGAAGATCGGTTTTGGAGAAGATTCGCTGCCGAGATCCACTTGTATGACCTCATCTTCAGTAGGAGGTTCTCTCTGTTCGGACCTCTTTTCCTATTGTGCATCCAGCTGTTGGGCCTACGGCTCTAGCTCGAGAATTTCAGGAATGTCTTCATCTTCTTCATAAGCGTCGGCGAATGCCATATTGACTGACAGGACTTGTCTGAATATGTCTCCGATGCTGGTATCCGAATCAGAAGTTGGTGACTCGATTGAATGTGAATGCCAGTCACATTCTTCATCTGAACTCTCAGGGGTCGTAGTGGGTGTAACATACCCTAATCCACATTGAGTTTTGCTATAGTAGTCCCGTGGTTTGCCAGCCGGGATCGGTGGCTTCAAAGGTAATCGTCGTCCAGTACCGTAGTTCAAGCCTGGTGTCGTCTCCAGATCATATCCCTGTTTTTGCATAAGATATTTGGATTGGGGGCTATTAAGATACAGAGACAGTCCCCCGGCATCTGATTTAAGGTCAACTTCTTCTATGGTGAAGGGATACGGATCGTCCTTCCGGCCGAAGATGATTGGATGGTCCCCTCCCTCGATTATACGGTAAGCATCTTCCACTGGAGTAAGCTGGATTACGGTGTACACATTTGTCACCTGCGTGTGTAGGTGAGTGCCTATACCATGTTCCGTAGCATACATTGTACAAAGCTTATTAAGCTCGAGGTAGTTCAAAGATAGCCCTTTATTGATGAAGTAAGGTATCTTTTCTAGCGAAATTACATCATCATACGGAGGGAACATCAGTATGGGCAGCCACATACTTGGCTAGCTCCGGTTCCTCTTCGGCTACCCCCTGTATAAACGAAGACTGAGAGGACGACCTGGGCAGCTTGATTGTCAGAGGTTCAGCTGGTGGAGCAGAACGCAAAGTTGTTGGCCGACTAGCGATCCCCAGTCTGGTGCTCGATGCTGGGCGGGGAGTGGTTGGTTCGCTAGAAGTTCCAGGCCTTGCATCGGGGTGGCGACCCTTCTTGGAAAAGCGTATCGTCATTGGCTTTTCGGAGGGATTGAGCTTCCCCGTTTGCGGCTGGCCGACTCTCGGCAGCCTGATTGTCAGTGGCTCCGTTGTGGGTCTTGGCACTTGGCCAGACCTTGGCAGCCGGATTATCATCTGCTCTTCTTGTGCCGAGAGGCTGATTGCGTCCTTACGCAGAGTGGCTGTAAGGGGTACGGATTTGCCAGGTTTGCGAGCTTGGAGGTAGATCGTCGGACGTTCTTCTGATCCTATGGCTGTCTCGGTACGAGCTTGCACATCTCCTTCATCAAGGTACCTCTTCGACATTTTGTATAGGCAGGAGTCTGAGTAGTAGGATTCGACCCCTCTGAAGGGATCGATATCAGCAAATTCTGTCCTCACGAAGCCGTGTTTGTCGACATATTTGAAGCACTGGTGCAGCATGAAAGGCACGATCATATAATCGTGTATCCACGGGCGCCCCAAGAGGATGTTGTAAGAAGTGTCTGTATCTATGACGTAGCAGGTGACTTCTGATTGGAGATCGCCAATCTGACACTTCAGACGAATCTTTCCAATTGGATAGCTCTTGCCCAAATTGAAACCGCTGATGGTGGTGCTTGTAGGCGTCAGGCGATGCATTGGGATACAGAGATGATGTAACAGACCCTTCGGGATAATGCTGATGGAAGAGCCAGGATCAATATGCATCCGATCCACTTTTACGTCGCCGATGTATCCAGTATAGTATAACGGGCGATCGTACAGGTTGGTTTTGATGAGCATATCCTGCGGAGTGAAGACAATGTTGGGCATTGATCCTGTGCAAGCACTATCTTAGAGATCTGCCGGTGGGTTCTCTTCCGTGAGGTTGACCTGAGCCAGGTATGCGTCGGCATTTTGGAGTGCATCGCTCAAAGCTGCACGAACATCCTTTGAGAGTCTCAGAAGCTCATATAATGACAACTTGGCCGGTGTATTAGCCAATTGCGCTAAGATGTTGAAGTTGTAGGGCCTCTCCAGCCCCTGTGGTGTCTCTTTTCGGAGGGATTTGTCAAAGCGAGTCTCCTTCGGCCTAGGTTTGTCAGTCGTTGGAGGCTGAGCCGGTCCCGGAGCGTCAGTTGTAGCGAGCTGATGATCTTCAGCTGAGTTGTCAGCCACAGGTTGGGATTGTGCCCAGACCGAGTGACGACGGATGTAGCTTCTTCGATATCTGCCGAGATTGTGCGGCAGGACCTGACTTTTCCACTCTTCTTCTTGCAAATGGAAGATGGTATGGGCTGAGTCACTTCAGATACCAAGTCTGGATGGACACACATGACCTCCCCTTATGATGTGGTGAGGGGCACTAGACCAGCAGCCTGATCTCGTGGAGATAGAAGATTAGAAATCTCTATTATCGCCAGAGGGATGGGGACCACACCATCTTGAGTTTCCGTCGGAGGGAAGTTGCCGAATTGTACTGACACCATATTGGCTGCCACGGTTACCTCTTCAAAATCGATAGCCAGAGCATTCGAATCGATAAGATTTTGGATGTACAGTTTTAGCTGGTTGCAGTCGTGTGTAGCATGGTGGACGTAGCGGTGATAATAGCAGTACTTTGGGTTCTCCATGTCTACCGGCCGAGGTTTCCATCTTGGTAGAGGAAGCTGAATTCTGTCTCCTTGTATGAGCATGTCCAAGATGGGCTTGACGTGACCGTCATCGAAGGAGTAAGTGATTTGCGGCCATTGTTTGTCTGTCGGCTTTGGCTCAGGTTTCTGTGCTGTGTCGGCCACCATAGCCTGCTTGCCCTTGTTGTCTCGATTGTTGGTGGAGCTACCCCCATTGTTGGTGTTGGCGTTGGGACGTCTGCCTTTGTCCTCTCCCTCTGAGATGTGCAATCCCAGTTGGCGAGCCTTTTTTAATCGTTCTTCGGTGCTTGTGGCACTGATGATAAATGTCTTCCAGTCCTTGAATTGACTTTCGCCCATCCAGAGACTGATTGTTGGGAGCAATCTCTTTTGGCAAATTTCAATCAAGGAGGAATCCGGATTTCCAGAGGGCAACTTTATGGCGGTTTGGCGAAACCACTCGATATAGTTCCTCGTGAGCTCTTTCTCTCCTTGGACGACGTCCATGAGAATGGACATTGTGATGTCCTGCCCTACTTTGTAGAATCTCTCCAAGAACATGCGCTTGAAGCCGACGAAGGAGTGGATGCAGTTGTCTGGCAAGTTGCGATACCAGTCGAAGGCGACTCCTTCCAATGCCCCAATGAATAATCGTGTGAGGATGGCATCGTCATGGGACAGATGGTCGGTGGTGACCTCGAAGTAAGTGATGTACCGACTTGCTGAGGTCTTGCCATCATAAGGATTGATATTGAACGGCTTATATCTTGGTGGGAATGGAACATCCCTCCAAGCAGCAGGATACGGTTGCCGTATTCTGAGATCTTGAGAATTTTCTCGAGCATGAAACATGGCTCGGAGGTCCTGGACCTCTCTCCTTGCTTCTCGGGCCTCATCTACGGCGGTGGGGGCCGTTACTTCAGGAGGATTGTTGCTCGGGTTTGGTGCCGCTAAATTTGAGTCTGCATTGACCGCGGGACCCGCGCTTGTTTGGCCCGGCGTCCCTCCTTGCAGAGTTGGAAGGGTCGATTTGATCTCGTCTACAGACTTGACCAAGACAAGCAGTATGGCCTCGAGAGTATCGATGCGTTGGCGATCACTGGAACCACCTTGGCTGCTGTCCGTCATGAATATCGTCTTTATATGAGGAGAGATGGACGGAGCGGTGGAGGAAGCGCCCTCCGAATCATACCCTTGTAGTGAGAAGTCATCGGAGTATGTGGGAATGTTCTCTTCTGTTTCGGACTCAGAAGGAACAGTACCCCCAGTCTCCGAGTTCGCCTCGTCTTGGGAGTTGTTGACGTCCTCGAGGACGTCGGGGTTTGCTGCATCTGATGGGAGAGTTGTTTCCTCCGGCTCATCTTCTTGGAACATCGGGTTGTCTTGGAGGTTCGGAGGAGTGCTAACCCCAGTCCCTGCAACCCCCAGTGGTGTGGACGATAAATCTCCTACTTAGCAGATTTCGTCTTAGAACGGGTACCCTGGAAAACTCTGGTGGTGGGCACCCGTTTAGCCGACAGTCTTTTAGTCAAAGTGGTTGAAATCTTCGGGCTGGGAACATTTGTCTTCTTCCCTCTCCCATCGGCGGAGACTTTCTGAGCAGAGTTGCAGGAGACGACGGGAAGTGTTTCGTCTTCTGAAGACGCTGTTGCATTCTTTGAAAGACGGACTGCCGGTCTTTTCGTACCGTCGCATTATTGCAGCAGCAGTTGACGATGACTTGGGTGCAGTGACGTTCGTGGGAGGACTCTTTGCACCCCGATGCATCTTCTCTTTCCTTGCATTTGTGGAGGATGGCCTCACGCAAGTCAGATGGGTCTGGATCGACCATGTTTGCTCCCTGGATTTGGGAGACTTTTACGAACCTCTCTGTTCGTTTGCCGTCGGGGGCTGGACTCGAGTGGTTCTGTACAACTTCCCATCTGAGGCCCGTATAACAGTATGTGGGACGCTCGGATGATTAGAGACCGGATCAGCGGATCGAGCTTGCCAAGCTCGCGCTGCCCTAGACTTTTTCGCTCTAGTACGTAAGGGCACATAGTAGAAAGAGTCTAGGTGATGCTGAAGAGAGTCAGACATATCTTCTTGGGAGCACAAGAGATCAGGACCATAAAATAGGCGGTCGAAGACAAAGCCACGCAGGATAGGCGTTATGCGGCTGTCATCAACAATCTTCATGCGGCTGGCAGACGTAGCCGCATAGCTTTCTTTATGCGACTGGGAGTCTCAGCCGCATGAGTTTTTTTCATGCGGCTGGATGACCTGGCCGCATAGACTTTTTTTATGCGGCTGGCAGATTCACCGGCATGAGCCTCCTGTATGTGGTTGGCAGATTTGGCTACAGGAGTGTTCGGCTTCTTCTTGGGGCGCATAGAATCACTCTTTTTCCCTGCAAGTCCAGCATCGTAGTACTTTCCTCTGCCGAACTTGGGGACAGCAGAGTCCTCTACGGTTTGAAGTGGAGCCGTATGAGAGTCGTCTTCACCGTCTTGGGTAGCAGAGAGTACCCCGTCCAGAGATTGTGGAGGAGCAAATGATTTCGGCCTCCACTCGCAGCGAGCTTTCTTTGTGCGGGTTCGCTTCTGGACCGGGCCAGTACTTCCTTCAGAGAGCATTTCTTCAAATGCCTGTTGGTCGAAGCGGACGACCATCTTCTGTTGCGTGGAGCCAAGTTTGGCTGCATCCGATTGCATCACCAACTCCTCAGTCGTAGAGAAGTTTGTCCCCAGTAGAGTCGCCATCGTGTTTGCTATAAAATATAAAAGAACAAAACAATTATCGGAGGACTGGACTTTTACTTCACAATTATTTATTTTAGATTCTGGGGATGACGATAGAGGCTCGGGAAAGCGACGGCCGCTCTGCCTTACTCCTTGGACGATCGGGGGCAACTTTGGCTCTGTAGAAGAACTGCTGGGGAATGATGAAGAAATGCTCTCTCTTCAGGCTCTTTGGCTCTCTATGTCTCTATGTGCGTCTGTCTCTGTCTGCATATTTCTCCGTATATGTCTTTGTGTATATCTTCGCAAAGGAATGGCACCCTGCTATTTATAAGAGTGGGGGGCCTCATTAGGGTTTATAATGATTGTCCATTCTTGAAAGTCGGCGGCTAAGGATCATTAGATCTGGGCCGTTCATCGAGATTTGAGCAATAAATGTGATTGCATCAAATCTTTTGTGGGTAATTAATGCTGATTGACATAAATTCTCCTGATTTGTCATGCCAACCTCGGATTCCTCGACACGTGTCTTTAATTGGCTTATTTGCAAATAATCTGATTTGATCCCAATATTTTATTGGAATTTGTTGAGAGATTTCGATCAATCTGATACCACGTGCCCTGCTATCATGCCACGTGTCAAAACAGCAGAAATCTGAGCCGCACGAAAGTTGGGCCGCATAAGGCTAGCCATGTGTCAAGGCTGCCTAAGAGTGGCCCCCCTGAACATTTGGACCGCATGGTAATGATTTTAGCCGCATGAGTGTGGATGACCGCATGAGTGAACCGCATGGAGATAGTCCTCGTGAGCCGCATGGGGATGGTCTTCGTGAGCCGCATGGAGCTAGTCTTCGTGAGCCGCATGGGGATGGTCTTCGTGAGCCGCATGGGGATGGTCTTCGTGAGTCGCTTGGGGCTGTCCACGTGTCAAGGCCGCATGACAGTTTCTGACTCTTGGAGGATCGTATCAGAGATTTTTTCGCTTCCCAAGGAGTCCGTCATTATGAGGGAGTCATAATTATATCTTTGTGTCAGAACTGTCACCTTGTCAAAGCTGTCAGCCGTCAAAGCATTTAATGCAAAAATGAGGGAGCTGTTTGTAGGCCACGTGGCTCCTCTTTGAGCCGCATAGGACTTGTTTGAGCCGCATAGACTCTCTGAGCCGCATGGGGCTCTCTGGCCGCATGAATCTTTCTGAGCCGCATGGGGCTTTCTGGCCGCATGGATCTTTCTTTATTCTTTTCCATGCTTCTACTTGTATCTCAATTTGGAGCATTTTCAGGCGATCTTCTTCCTCTACTAGTCTGCAGACCAGTGTAGTTCAATTCCACTTCTTAAGCCCAGCCTTGACAGATTTAAGCTTGTGCACGAATTGGTATTGTGTATTGCCTTTTATTAACACATGCAAACCACTCCTCACTACCTCCCTATAGCCATCTACCAAATTCCATTTATTACTATATCTAAATGGCCTTGGTTTCGGCTTAAATTCCTCCGTAAGTCGAATGCACAATGGCGAGTGGTCTGAGGTCCCTGCAGCAAGCCCAACTGCAACCGTGTTTGGTTATATATTAAGCCATGCTCGATTCACAAGGGCTCTATCAAGTTGGCATGCTACCATATTGTGCATAGCTTTGTTATTCCATTACCAAATTTGGTCAGTTTTCCCCAAGGCCTGTAGTCCGGATTGTAACAAACATATTTCAAAATCTTGCAAAATATTATCCGGTACTTGCATGCCCCTTACCGTCTCTTGGCGATACAGCAATGCTTTATAATTCCCCATTAGCACAAATGGAAGCTTGTATTGTGTCTCTACAAGCGCACTCACATGTATTATGTCCTTCCATATCCCTCTCTTTTTCTCCTGTCATTATGCTTGTATACCATACCAAAGAGCAGTTTCAGACCGCCCAAGTTGGCAAGGAAAATCACAATAAACTGTTCTAACATGTGTACCACCTGACAATCCCAGCATCGACCATCCCACTGGACCCAGATTCTTGCCATATCACACAAGTGGAGGTTATGTACATGTTTCCAATGCATAGGAGTTTGTCTCGTAATCATCTTTTCAGACTTTATTTTAGATTCTAATATGGCAGATATATTAAACTAGCCCTTCTTCACAACCCTACTAATTTCCCTCCATCGCCCAAACGAGCATGCCCAGCATACATTCCAAGAGAACATTGATATTGATTATCTAAAATGTCCCCAACATTTCCTTGAGCCGTATCAACTGGGGAGTTGACATGCTCTTCTCCTTCCTTCTCCAGCGATGCAGTTGCTTCTTCACATCGACTATAACTTGCTGGGTGTTACTCCTCCCACCGTAGGTTAACCATACAAATATCCCTCCTCGTGTTTAGCAGCACATGTGCCTCACTACCAGATTGTTTGGAGTCGTCAATACTGGTTGCAGCAAGCCTCTTTCTGCTTTCTATTCCTGCCTTGAAAACATAGTTCGTGTCCTTCTTCCCATGTGCGGATAAATTGCTTTTACTTCTTTCCTTTGAGCCAATACGGCTACGTGGTGTATACATTGCCTCATGTGCCTCATTTATATTCTCTCGCGTGGATTGAAACACCACAACTTCACCACCAACCTGGCCATTGGTAGTTAATGTGGCCTGGCCATTTATCATCGGAGCACCAAGTACAGCTTCCATCTTGTCTTTGTAGTATCACTGAGATCAATGTCACTTTCAAGATCTATACCCTCATTGTCAACACTATGCACCATGCCATCTTTATGTACATGAGAATTGTGAGTACCTCCATCTTCTTTGCCTCCTACTTGACCCGAATCCTTCTCCCGAACTTCCCGCACCATGTTGCACTCCTTTGTCAAATGCCCAAAACACCGACATTTCTGACACGTTGGTAGGAACCACTCATATTTGACTTATTGATGAAATACCTCCCTTGTATGTACTTCATATTGTCACGACATACATCTGGTATAGGGGCACAAGTGTGTGACAATGCCCAGCCTACGTCGCAGCATCGGCGGTAGAACGTTGTCTATATCACTAACTATCTACCTCATAGAATAATATAATGTACCTGTCATAGATCTTACCTTTGATTGGAGGACAAACAAAAAGATATGGTAGATACTCAATCACAATCTAAAGCACGATAAGATATCAAAGAAGTCTAATCAACTATAAAGTCTCAAACATCAACAACTTCTACTACAAAACCAAAATCCAATTCTTAAATATAATAACAAAATCTTCTCTATATATACAAGCCAAGAGTTCTAACAGTGAATCTATCACAAAGCTAATGCTAGTAAATATCTCTCGATAATCACTCCTGAGAATTATAGGAGTCTAAAAATCAATGGGCGCCCCTCTCAATAAAGCTCCAGCATCAAGTGGCACCAGATCATTAAGTTGCGCCAGTCTCAGGTTGCGCCTAAGCCAGGGTGCACGAGCTCCACGGGCAAGCATCTTTGAGAAGCTGTAACGGCTGCCATCATTACTGACAGCTCGTTAGTCGAAGAAAATTCATTCGAATCCCGCGCAATACGGCGCTCGAGGAAATTTGTCAGCATGCAATTAATGCTGACAGCTAGCTTGGCAAGTTATCAAGAAGCACGAGAATCAATTGTCATAACATAAAAGACCCAGTCAAAGGCACCAAAAGTCGAGTTGCGCACGTGTGCCACCTAGAGTGTTGGCGCCACCTGATCAACTTTTATTCAGAAGCAAGATAATGTGGTACGTATGCCACTAATCTTGAAGAACGTGTCCACTAAACTACCTACGACCACACACATCTCACTCAAACGATGCCACGAGTCCCCAGCAATTCAAGTAACCGTTCCTGCAACTAGATAGAAGGCGCGCAACCTGAAGTGCACGCAACTCAGAAAACAATTATTTCAAAACTCTATAAATAGAGTTTCAAAACATTTTTAAAGCGTCACTAATGATCATATTCTACTGACAAAGCGCTGTTACATCTTCAAGAGGCTTGTGTCTTCGATATTACTCTTTTACTTTCTTTCTTTCTTAGTTTGTAGAAATCAAACTTTTATTTTTGTAAACAAAATGGCGACTCTGCTGGGAACGACTTTTTCCTCTGACGAAAAAGTGGCAACTCAATGTGATACGACGTCGATCGGCAAGACGCAGAAGAATTTGGTCGTTCAAGTCGACCAAACAGCTTACGAAGTAATGATCAGTGCTGGGGGTACCAGGTGTGCCGCAGTTACTGCTAAGAACAAAGTGCACACTGTGTGGACTCCCAAGTCCTCTTTGCCAACCATTGCTCCTGTACAACCTGTGCATACTGCCTCTCGGCCAACTATTGCTCCTGCTCAACTTGCGCAGACTGCTTCTCGGCCAACTATTACTCCTGTGCAACTTGCGCAGACTGCTTCTCTGCCAACCAGAACCCCTGCGCAACCTACGCCTACTGCCTCTTTGTCTCTGAACAAAGGTAAATGCCTTTTGGCTACTTCCTCATTTTCTCCAGTTCTAAACTCGGGGAAGAACCTATCTAGCGAGAGTGCTAGACAGAATAAAGGGAAGCGCCCTTTGGCATTTCCTCAACCTACGCCTGTGACTTCTCAGCCACAAAGCAAAAGGAAACGCTCTTTAGCTACTCCTTCTCAAAATTAGAACTTGGCAAGGAATACACCTATTCCAACCTCGTCACAGAATAAAGAAAAGTATCATTTGGCCTTTTTTAATTCTTTTCCAGTCCTTGACTCGGTAGAAAGTATCTCTGGTGGCATTTATGTGCCAGTCAGTATAAAAGCTCTTTTGGGAAGAAACTCTACTCCTCTGAACAGAGACAATCAAATCTCTGCTAAGAAAGTGAGTTCTGTTCAAACTGAACTTTTTGTTACCCAGTTGCGCCAGACCAAGTACATAAGAACAGGTTGTGCAACACAAAAAGGAATTCTGCCAAATCCCAAGAATGCAACTCCGGATCTTCCAGCCCTGCGTATCTCAAGATCCAAGCAGGGTAAGCTTCTAGTATCTCAGACAGATACACAAGTAGCAAACCCATCTGACCTGCGCACCTATCCCAATAGGCGCCAGTCAACACCTACTTCAGCAAAATGCAAACCGCCTGCGCCAGTGGCTAACTGTCACGACCCGTACCAGCTTTTCTGATATGAGACTTGTCCAAGCCAGCCTACGCCGTAAAGTCGACGGTAGAACGCTCTCACGGCCAAGATGCTCTAAATCACAAAATATACATTTATTGCTCATTCATATTATTAAATCAAGTTTACAAATTACAAGGTTTCATAACTTCACATTTGCTAGAAAATACAATGTCTCAAAAATAGAAAAGACAGCTAATTCAACTATCTAGGTTGACCTCAGCATACCCATGTCTTCCCAGTGCTAAGAGTGATCGCGGCTAAACCTGAAAAATGTTGGTTTCTAGTCAGGAATGGAACGAGTACAATCTCATAAAAGATTCAATAAATGACAAAAATCCATAAATCTATAAATAATAATAAAATACACGACGAAAAGATAATTATAGAATCATGACAGAAACTGAGCATGGTGAACATGGCAAGTGAGTACTAAAAACAGAGTAGACCTGTAGCTAGCAATGTATACTGTAGAACCAAAAACTGTATCTATCTAGTGAGTTGAAATACTACTTCGACATATAAACGGCTAAGGATAAATCTGGTACCCCGTACATAAAATGTACGACTGCTATTAGGAAAGAATAAGATCCGGCACCCCGTACGTGAAGTATGCGACTACTATTAGGCAAGAATAATATTGGGTTTGTTTACATATCTAGAGTATTTCCCCGCCCGACCAGTACTCATGGATCCAAACAGGTTACGAACACGATAATTGATTGGTCACGAACAACATGTAAAAAATCCATAACAACTATCTCGTGTAACATCGTGTCAAGAACTAATGGAATATCAATGTAAAATACTACTACGTACATGATTCATAGAGATAATCAAATATGGGAACTATCAGAGATGTACTCGCCTGAGGTCCTGTGCTGGTGAAACCGATAATACTATACCACCCAGTGAGCCACAAAAGTCAACAAATGCATAAGTCTCCGGATGCTAAAATAAATATTACCAACATTTTCATAATAGTCAAATTAGCTAGAATTGCCTATCCTTAAGTCCAATTCTGGACACAGGGGGAAAACGGTAATTTTGGGTCAAAATGGTGTCCGTCGTTGGACCCGCTTTGCACCGAAAAGCATGCCAGAGTCTATGGTCTCTAAAGTCGTCAAACTATATGTCTACAGATCTAGTTTTCTGATATGAACCCAACCGTATGTCCAAAGTTGAATTCCGGCGGGCCGTGCACAAAATTGCCCGTTGAGTCGGATCGTAGGGCCCGCAAAACGGCAATCCGGTCAACTGTCTCAGAATCGGACCAAACTTGGCTTACAGGACCAGAAAAATGATACGGTCATGTTGGCGTAAGTTTCGTATCGATCTGACGAACGTGCGCAAAGTAATTAGGAATTTTGTAAGAGGTCGATACGATAAATTTTGACGGATACGCATCAAATTCATCGTGCACACGCAACAAATTTGTATTCCGTCAAAGCTCACACGTTTACGTAGCCGATACGCACCTTTCAATTCTTTCGGTTCGCGACCATGTCGCCCGGATTGGCGGGACGCACGTCGTATCGAAGGTTTTTATTAAAATTTTATATTTTGAAAACGAGTTTTTCTTGATTTTTACAGTCTGATTTCTCTGTACAGAATTGATGAAATTCGAGAATACAAAATAGGTTATGAACCCCTATATGTTGTTAATAAATGCCTTCAGGTGGATTTTGTAAATCACCAATATTCGGCTCGTAAAATGTCCTCCAAAACAGGTTCGATGAGTTGAAACTCTGTTCCTTTCAGAACAGTTTTTCAGGATTTCTGAGGGATTATTTTGGACAATCTATCACGTTAAAATCGATTCTACTTAAAGATAAATGAAGGTGTATATGTTCTCTACGCACCTGATCAATTAGATCGAAAAACGATACACTACACGCGATGATTTTCTGCAGCAAAGTCGGTCCCTGGAACCGCTGCCGCTGCTGCCTCTGTTGGCTTCCTGTGCGCACGAGTTACCGCGCCTGGCCGGCCAGCGGCGGCAACTCGCGGCGGGGTGCGGAGGCCAGGGCAGGGTCGCCAGGACTGGGAAGAAGGGTAGGGTTCTTTAGGGTTTCGATGTAAACCTCCCACCCTCTCGATCTCTCTATATATTTATAGTTATGCGTTCGGTTTTCCAGAGAAGGGTCAGGCTTCCTGGGGGTTATGCTGAGCTATAGGGCTTGCTCGGTTTAATGGAGAAGAGCTCCTGTGTTGGGCTCGGGTTGGTTTAGTTTCTGTGTTGAGCTATATATATATATATATATATATATATATATATATATATATATATATATATTTTATATATATATATATACCTTTACATATACATCCTTATATTTATACATATACATATATATATGGGTCGTTCTACAATAAATCCACTGGAAAAGGATGTATCGATACATCCGAAATCTGGACCATTGGATGTTGATCCAATGGTTCGGATTGAATAATAGAGTAGAAATATTATTTAATGCTGATTTAGACTTTTGACCTGTTGGTAACTTTCTTTAGCAGGTCATTCTTTACTTTAATTTTTTCAATGAACACCCTAAATTAACTCATATTTACTCTCTCTTTCGTCCATCTAATTTAATCTGAACCGTAATTTTTTTTTGTTACAGGCCATGGTGGTGGTGGTGTTGGTGGTGGTGGTGGAAAGAGAAACGTAGATGAAGAAGGAAATAAGAATCGGTCCGGATCGCGTCGAACGTCGTCGAGCCCTTCTGGAACAACGAGGAGTACCAGCTACGCCGAGAAGAATTGGTCCGGTTCGCGTCGGACGTCGTCGAGACCACCTCGAACAAGAAGAAGTACCAGCGGCGCCGCTCTAATTTTACTGTCCATGCCATTGTCAGAAATTTTATTTTTTATTCTAACAATTTAATATTTTGTTAATAAAGCTACATGTCATGGTGGTGATGGTGAACTGAGGAAACCTGCTTCTGAGGTCGGGCGGATCATATGCTCACATATTTTTAAAAAAAATCTGTATTGATCGGACGAAATATTTTTTACTTTTCTAATGATAATATTTTCGAAGAGAATATTTTTTTTGGACGGAGAATGGCCATTCTCTTTGCTTTTAACACGTAGAATGGCCACCATTCCTTTAACATGGAGAATGGCCATTCTTCATGCTTTTAAAACGGAGAATGGCCATTCTTCGTTCTTTTAAAACGGAGAATGGTCATTCTTCGTTCTTTTAACACAGAGAATGGATACTCTCTATACTTTTAACAAAGTATGGTACATTTAGGACTGAAAATGTTCAAGTATCTCATATTTTTTTACCATTTACAGTATTTTTAATATCATTTACTAAAGTATATTCATTTCATATTAAATCATGTTCAAGAAAATATGAATATCATTTTATCAGGCTTCCACTGTATGGCTGTACAAAATTTTTTGCGAGTGTTTGAATATAATTAACCTACTATCCAAGAGAATTTTTCTTACATTACATTATGCATTACACTGGCATCGAATTCATACTGATGGCATCGATATACTGATGGAAATAACAAAGGATGAATAGCAGGATTACAATTTTGCTTCAGCAATAACAAGGAATGAACAGGCAGGATTACAATTTTGCTTTAGCAATAACAAGGGATGAGCAGGTAGGATTACATTATGCATTACACTGGCATCAAATTCATAATGATGGCATCGATATAATAATTTTTTACAGAAATCAAAACACATTACAATCAAATAAAGTTTTAGTGATCCCAGGAATGCATCCGTAATGAGGCCATCTATAAACCCTAGGAATGCACCCAGGACTCATGAAATCTGTAAAGGGCATCTGTAAATTAAAGGAATACACCAAAATATCAATATCATCTGTGAAGGCCAACTGCAAATCAAATAAATGCTTCAACCAAAAAATCATAATCAAATTAAGTATACTTTATTCCAAGTCCAATAAACTGCATAATCCACGTTACAGTAATCTGTCCAATCCACGTTAGTAATTCAACATAGAACCTGCATAATTCATAATACAATAATCCAAATAAATATCAGACCTACTCTAAATTCAAGACCATATTACATTTTCCAAACAAATTATGAACTATGCACTTAGTAACCCTCAAAAAAAAAACTATGCACTTAGTATAAGCGAAAAGTTTAGTCTTACAATATTTCAAAAACAAAATTTAGTTTGACCGCCAAGACCAACAAATATTCAGAACCATATTACAATTCAAATATTACTTCCAAATTGAAATAAAAGCTTCAAAACTCAAAAGATGAACCTTCATAGCCATCTCCATCTTCTTCTTTTTCTTTCTTTCTTTTTTTCTTCTTCTTTTTCTTTCTTTCTTTTTCCTTCTTCTTCTTCCTCAAAATATCCTTCACCTACAACTTAAGGGACGGAAAAAAAAAATTATAGTCAGTATGGACTTACTGTATACGTAGAAATGACATCCAGTAACATAAATAGAAGTATCAAAGTGATGGCTAGCATTAAAGTGTCAATGTGCACAATGTGTATTTTTACATCGCACACTTGCTACTTTACTTTGAAGTATGTTGTTGTTACAATATTACAACTTTAGTTACTGTCCATATTTTCTAAACAGGTACTATTCAGTCAAAAAAATTAAAAACTGTTGGCAGCAGATGCTAACGGATTATAATGTAGAGAACAATGAGTGGACCACTGCATTGTACAGAACGAGGGAGCGATGGACGGACACATTCCTACGTGGAAATTATTTTGGTGGTTCTACTGCAACAAATAGATGTGAATCTATGAATGCATTTCTAAAAAGATTTTTGAATGAGAAGCTGTCACTATGGAAGGCCCTTCAAAATTGTGACCACGGTTTGGCGGCCTTACGTTACGGCCAGATAAGTAAGCATGTCACTGATAAACTCTCAACACCAATTGTGAATCAAACTAGCATGGCCGTAATAGAAAATAAATTTACCGCAATTTACACTAAAACGGTGTTTATAGAGGTAAGGAAGGAAATCACATGTTCTGATGCATATATTGTTCTCCATTATCACATCATAAGAGAGACAGAAGTTTGCACTATCCAAAAGTATATGTCGCCAAACAGTGTCAACCGGAAGGTTACATATAATCGGACCAACAACATCATAAAATGTGAATGCTTGTGGATGGAGACCAAGGGGATTCCTTCTAGGCACATTTTTTCAGCAACGAAGAGATTGCAAATTGGAGATATTCCAAAGAACTTGATAAAATCTCGTTGGCTCAAGGATTACAAAGAGAGTTGTCTCTCCGGACCTAGCGTAGAAAGAAGATTCATCCACCCAGACAGTATTGAGAGCAGAAGGTATGGTGGTATTAATGAACAAGTTAATCTGTTTACATATTATTGTAAAAAAATCAAGCAAAATTCAAGAGAGGGGAATGGAGTTGATATCGTTTGTTCTGATGGAGTTGAAAAAAATGGTGACCGATATTGGTGAAGAAGAACAAATGCTAGCTTATGCAGTTCATGGAGTGCATGAATCTTTAAAAGAGCCAAATCCGGTAGCAACAAAAGAAAGGCCTTCTCAAGGGAAATCAAGCCAGCCTACAGTAAGTCAGACTATCCCGAAGCCTTGAACTTTTAGAGTTTATAAAAAATCGGATCATAATTTTCATAATTGTAAAGTACGGAAGCAAAATAGTGACAAAGAGCAAATGGAATCAAATAAAACATCGTTGACTTAAGACAATGTCTTTCCTATGTGGCAAGCTGTCATTCACACAAGACAATTAGATAAAAAATATGTTCTCCAATGCAAAAGTTTGAGAAGACAATTAGATAAAAACTTTTTATTCAACTTCCAAGACAACTTTTTCACTTCTTCTTTTTTATATGTATAAAAGTCATTTTGAAGGGACAGATGCTCACAATAGGGTTGGAGAATAGCATTATCAATCGTTTTAATACAGGGAATGGCATTCTCCGTGTAATTCCATACAGAGAATCACATTCTCCATTTCAAAAGACACGGAGAATGTCATTCTCTGTTTAAATTAAAACGGAGAATAAACATTCTAACGTGTTTTAATACTGGAAATGTTATTCTCCGTTTTAAATTATACGGAGAATGTCGTTCTCCGTTTCAAATTAAACGGAGAATAGAATCCTCAATCGTTTTAACACTGGGAATGCTATTCTCCGTGTAATTCAAAACGGAGAATGTTATTCTCCATTTAATAAAACACAGAGAATAGCATTTTCTTTCATTTTAACTCTTGTAATGCCATACTCCGTTTAATTGGCGCAAAAAACGTGGTGGAAACATGTTTAATTAACAAAATTTGACAACATATTTAAGAATGTGAAGTTTCTAATCTCAATATTTCTATTTTTTGAATATTTGATTTAATTTTTTAACATATTTTTTTTGCATTGAGCCATTCTATACTCATATTTTTGCTATCCCGAATTTTTCACGTTTGACGACTTGGTAACAAGACTATGTACTTGAAAAGAGTAAAATTGAAACCCTCAAAGTTGGCAGAATTCGAAGGGGCAGATTCATTGGTATTAATGGCATATAAATGGCAGTAGTTGGGAGAGTTTGTTCTCGTCTTACTTAGCTTTACTTGAGAAGGGACAGATGCATTGGTATTAATGCAAATTAATTGAATTGAATTTGAAGTGACTGCCACTTGGCATATGAGTTCGAGTTCTTCCTTGCCTATAAATGGCAGTAGTGTAGGAAGAGTTTGTTCTCGTCTCATTTAGCTTTTCTTGTGGAGATGGACTCTACCGATCCCCCGCCTTGGCAAGATGCTTTTCTCTTGGTTGTCGATCTCCTCGTTTGAAGAAGCTTTGGTGGTGAAGTCCTTCAGAAAACTGAGATGTGCCTAGTGGACTGTCCGTGTTCGTGCACTTCATCGACTGTGTGCCATGATGTTGGTTTCTGGAAGAGCTCCAGGGTTTGGGTTGATTTCCAACCCACACTCTGTCGAAGTGCCCGCACGTTGATTCGCTCGAACTATGCACGGTGTTCCTTTGCCTCAAGGAGTTTCTTTGGCTCAATGAGTTCCTCTCTCAAGCTCCTTCTTGGCACGTTGACGATGAAGTGATTTGCTCTATCGATGCACGGTATTCCGTATTTGTGTACTTCATCAGAAGTCTGAGATGTACCGAGTTTTTGTGTTCGTGCACTTCATCAACTGTGTGCCATGATGTTGGTTACTGTGTCCGGGATCGTCGCGGCCCAGTTTTTTATGCTCCGACGATGCACGATGAAGTGATTTGCCTAGGAGTCATCCAACGGTTTCTATGCTCTGACGATGCACGATGAAGTGATTTGCCTCAAGAAATTCCTTTGCCTTAAGGAGTTCTATTGCTCTGACGATGCACGATGAAGTGAATTCCTTTGCAAGGTCCTCTGCCTCAAGGAATTCCTTTGCAAGGTCCTTTGCTCTCAAGGAATTCCTTTGCTTCTGTTCCTGTGCCTTAAGGAATTCTTCTTGCTCTTGCTCCGACGATGCACGATGAGTGATTTGCCTCAAGAAGTCATCCAACGGTTCCTATGCTCTAACGATGCACGATGAAGTGATTTGCCTCACTTCATCGTGCATCGTCAGAGCATAGGAACCGTTGGATGACTCCTTGAGGCAAATCACTTCATCGTGCATCGTCAGAGTAAGAGCAAGAGGAATTCCTTGAGGCACAGGAACAGAAGCAAAGGAATTCCTTTGCCTCAAGGAGTACCTTTGCTCTGACGATGCACGATGAAGTGATTTGCTCTGACGATGCCCGCACGCAACTCACATTCAACTTTTTTCTTGTTAGTAGAATTTCATGTAGTAGTTCAGACTTTCATATGTAAATAAAAGTCAAACTTTTCGTGGTTTTCACAATATAAATGTAATTCAAAATTAATTTTATTATAAAAGACAGAGCCGATCAGACATTATAAAAGACAAAAGTTCATTGCACAATTACATAATTACATTATTATTTTACAATGTCATTGCTAGGTTGGTGGTGTTACATATTCGCTTGAAAGCAAATTCTTAGCCCATACTAACCTTATCATTGTAATCTTCTAGTGAGTGTCATCGTCATTTTCTCCCGGTATTCCGAAGGGAGTACTCATCAAGCTCATCTTCATTATCTGTTTCAAATTAAACAGAGAATAGCATTCTCAATCGTTTTAGTACTGGAAATGGTATTCTTCGTGTAGTTCAACACAGAGAATAGCATTCTCGGTTTCAAAAGACACAGAGAATGTCATTCTCCATTTCAAAAGAAACGGAGAATGTCATTCTTCGTTTAAATTAAAACGGAGAATGAACATTCTAATGTGTTTTACCACTGGGAATGTTAGTCTCCGTTTCAAGTTACACGGAGAATGCTATTCTCCATTCCGAAATAAACGGTGAATAGAATCCTCAATCGTTTTAATTTAAACGGGAAAGTTATTCTCCGTTTCAAATACACGGAGAATGCCATTCTTCATTCCAAATCAAACGGAGAATAGAATCCTCAATCGTTTTAACACTGGGAATACTATTCGCCGTGTAATTCAAAACGGAGAATGCTATTCTCCGTTTGTACGCCCGCACGGAGAATAGCATTCTCTTTCATTTTCAACTTCCAATACAACTTTTTCTCTTCTTCTAGTTCCAATATATATAAAAGTCATTTTGAAGGGGCAGATGCTCACAATAGGGTTGGAGATGCTCTAATAATCAACTTTTTTTACAATTCTTCGTCAATTAGGCACATCAGTACACGGAGAATGGTGTTCACTTGGCAAAATTCGAAGGGACAGATTTATTGGTATTAATGGCATATAAATGGCAGTAGTTGGGAGAGTTTGTTCTAGTCTTACTTAGCTTTACTTGAGAAGGGGCAGATCCATTGGTATTAATGCAAATTAATTGAATTGAATTCGAAGTGACTGCCACTTGGCGTATGAGTTCGAGTTGTTCCTTGCCTATAATTGGCAGTAGTGTTGGGAGAGTTTGTTCTCGTCTCACTTAGCTTTTCTTGTGGAGATGGACTCTACCGATCCACCGCCTTCGTAAGACGCTTTCCTCTTGGTTGTCGATCTCCTCATTCGAAGAAGCTTTGGTGGTGAAGTCCTTCAGAAGACTGAGATGTGCCTAGTGGACTGTCCGTGTTCGTGCACTTCATCGACTCTGTGCCATGATGTTGGTTTCTGGAAGAGCCCCAGGGCTTGGGTTGATTGCCAACCCACACTCTGTCGAAGCGCCAGTACGTTGATTCGCTCGGACTATGCACGGTGTTTCTTTGCCTCAAAGAGTTCCTTTGGCTCAAGGAGTTCCTCTCTCAAGCTCCTCCTTGGCACGTTGACAATGAAGTAATTTGCTCTGACGATGCACGGTGTTTCATGTTCGTGCACTTCATCAGAAGACTGAGATGTGCCGAGTTTTCGTGTTCGTGCACTCCATCGACCATGTACCATGATGTTGGTTACTGGGTCCGGGATCGCTGTGGCCCAGTTTTTGTTATGCTAGAAGAGCCACAGGAACTCCGACAATGCACGATGAAGTGATTTACCTAAAGGAGTCATCCAACGGTTCCTATGCTCTAACGATGCACGATGAAGTGATTTACCTCAAGGAATTTCTTTGCCTTAATGAGTTCTATTGCTCTGATGATGCACGATGAAGTGAATTCCTTTGCAAGGTCCTCTGCCTCAAGGAATTCCTTTGCAAGGCCCTTTTCTCTCAAGGAATTCCTTTGCTTCTGTTACTGTGCCTCAAGGAATTCCTTTGCTTCTAGTCCTGTGCCTCAAGGAACTCCTTTGCAAAGGAATTCCTTGAGGCACAGGACCAGAAGCAAAGAAATTTCTTGAGAGCAAAGGAACTTGCAAAGGAATTCCTTGAGGCAGAGGACCTTGCAAAGGAATTCACTTCATCGTGCATGCAGCTCACATTCAACTTTTCTTCATAGTAGGATTTTATGTAGTAGTTCAGACTTTCATATGTAAATAAAAGTCAAACTTTTCGTGGTTTTGACAATGTAAATGTAATTCAAAAATGATTTTATATAAAAGACAGAGCCGACTAGACGTTATAAAAGACAGAAGTTCCTAGCCCAAAAATGATTTTATTAGAAAAGTCAGAGCAGACCAAATGAAAAAGATTTCTGTCAACTGTCCTCCGTCGATATAAAACAGAGAATAGCCATTCTCCGTTTTTGATCATTCTCTGAGTTAATTAAAACGGAGAATGGCCATTCTTATGGGTTTTAACACTGGGAATGACATTCTCCGTGTAATTTAACACGGAGAATGTCATTCTCCGTATCAAATTAAACGGAGAATAGAATTTCTCAATCGTTTTAATACTGGGAATGGTATTATCCGTCTAATTCAACACGGAGAATAGCATTCTTCGTTTCAAATAACACGGAGAATATCATTCTTTGTCTTATTCAACTTTTTCTTGGTTGTAGGATTTTATGTAGTAGTTCAGACTTTCATATGTAAATAAAAGTCAAACTTTTTGTGGTTTTGACAATGTAAATGTAATTCAAAAATGATTTTATTAAGACAGAGATTATAAAAGATAGAAGTTCCTTGCCCATTACATAATTACATTGTTGTTTTACAATGTCATTGCTTGGTTCGTGTTACATATTCGCTTGAAAGCAACTTCTTAGCCCATACCAACCTCATCATTGTAATCTCCTGGTGAGTGTCATCGTCATTTCCTCCCGGTATTTTCAAGGGAGTAGTCATCAACCTCTTCATATAATATGTCGTGTACAAGAGGCAGTTGGGTGCCTGTTGTTATGGGCAATTTGGAGAACAATTCAGCACTTTACTCTCATACTCCATCTTCGTCGGGCATCTCTCCCTCATCATATCAACTTTTCTCCTGAAGATAGGCTCTAAGGTCTTCTTCATTAATTCTGCATCCATCTTGTCCTTTTCGTACGTGGTTTGCCTCAAGAAGTTGTAGTGTGTCTAGTCATAGGAGATAAAGTTGAATATGAGCAGAGTATAGTGTCTGATGGATAAATTAAAGAGTGGGATGAATAGCAACTCTATGTCGTCCTTGAAACCCATGTCGAAGTCTACTACATCTGTTTTGTAAGTTTCAAGGGTGCCGGCTTTTGCTTCTGGTTCAATGGCACGTTCAACGATGTTTTGTTTTCCAAAAACAAAACACAATATCATGAGTAATTTTTTCTGTCATTTTTCATCGGTGTACACATGAATATAGATTTTTTTGTTTGGATTCTTACCAATGTGTGGGGCATCAAGAATACAAACCACTTATGTTTCAATGTTTGGGGCGTCGGCTTTTGCTTCTGGTTCAATGGCATGTCCTTTGAACTTGACGGGGCACACCTTCTTTTAATGCCTTAAATTTCTTCCAGCTTCCTTATTATTAGGTTCAGTATGCCAGACTCCATGTCTTCATAGTTGAGTATGTCTTGCAGGTCTATTGTCGAGAGCTGGGCTGTAACATCATTTTCACCCTCTTTCGGCAAAAATAAGTATACAATATCACTGCACATAAATTTAGTTTAGATTAAATTAATAGAGATTCTCATTACATAATTATGAAAAAAATCTAGAAAAAACATAAGAAAAAAGGGTTCAGAATACATACTCTGGATACTTCCTTTTGGGAATTACGATGTCGATGTATTGCTTCTTCAACTCTTCATCCGCATCTTTCCAAAGTAAGAGTTCATCACATTCCCTTAGTATGACACGGTTCTTCTTTAATTCAGCCATTTTGGCATCTCCTCCGGATTTTAGAGTGGCATTAATCTTTCGCTTTTTATTAGCCTCTCTAACTGTATTCTTTTCCAAGGGAGTAACATCTTCAACGGCTAATGGCGCTGATGGTTTTCTGAACCTCTTTCCCCCCGATCCTCCTCTTCTTTTGGCTTCTTTTGGAGCAGCAAGTTCAGCAGCTGCTTGAATCTTCTCATGCTGCAATGCTACATCAATGGCTTGGAGATCAACGATTTTCGCATCCTTTTCAATGGCATCAATATTCAACGATTCAACTTTATTTTGAAGCTCCCTTTTCTCCTCAACGAGCCTTTTATTTGTTTCTCTGAGTTGCTCGGTTGTTTGTACTGAAATAAAACAAACAACAATAAAATGTATGATGTGAATCTAACACAGATAATGACATTCTCCGTGTAATATAATACAGAGAATAGCATTCTCCGTTTGGAATTACACGGAGAATAACCTTCCCAGTATCAAAATGATAGAGAATAGCAATTATCCATTTCAAATAACACGGAGAATGCCATTCTCCGTGTTATAATACAGGGAGAATGACCATTCTCCTGGAAGATTAAAAATCAGAAATTTGAAATAGAAAAGATTTTACCTTGTGCATGTAGCTCTGTAACATTGTCGTTGAGCCGTGCATTATCTGCAATAAGAACAGAATTCTGCTTTCTCAAATCCTCCAGTTCATGCACAGAGCCCTCCATCACAATATTGACTGCACGTTGTTGCGCTTCTTGTGCCTCGAGCTCTTTCAGCTTTTCTTTGAGTTTCTCGTTCTCAAGGTTGGCTGTACGTAACTGCGCTCCTTGTGCCTCCATCTCTTTTAACTTTTCTTTGAGTTCTTTATTCTGCGCAAGAATATCAGAATGATGTCTTCTCAAATCCTCCAATTCCTGTGCTGAGTCGTCCATCACAGCGTCTATTTCAACATATTGTGGTATATATTGTTTATCAAAATTATCCCCACCTCCTTCTTTGTGTTCTTCTTCTCCCTTTTTTCAACTTCTTCTATAGGTGGCTCATCTTCTTCGTGCCCTTCTTCCCCAACAGGTATAACCAGACCTTTGAATATCATCTTCGATCTCAAGTTGTTGCGATATTCGGCCTTGAGGAAGTTTGATATTTCCTACCCATTCTATGTAAAAAATCTTGGGTAATCAGGAATTGGGTCGAACTTCCTTTCCACAAATGTACTATGTTCTGTAAACCAATAGTGGAAGTATATTGTGCAACCTTCCAATTTGGATTAAGTCATTGAGTAATCCCCCCGTTCAGTTTTGCTTCTAATCCTCTTTATGCTATCCATTACATATGCCAGGATTAACCTCGGCCAGCATATACTGTTGATGACGTCCACACTGTCTACCAAGGCCAAAAATCTGTACGGCAAATTTAAACTGTCAGACTTTATGAAGAATACTGTTTGGCACAGGTAGAAGATTATTAGCTTGGCCAAATCATCTGGATTAATAGCGTTATCACGGCCATGAAGCAGTCGTAACAATTCAAAGAACTTATCTCTCACTTCCTTATTCGTGACTTCTGAGTGTTTGCCCTTATAATTAGCCAGCAATCTTGTGAAGTGATCTCTACACAGGCTCAATGATGCTGGTGGTGTGGGCTGCTGATGTTTTTCTATTATCAATCTTCTGTAAGTAACGTCATTATTGCTTTCTTCAATCAGCGGTAAACTGAAGATGACTGCCATATCGTCGATGCTTGGCACGATTTTAACAGTGGTGCTCAATTGAAAGCACCTGACGCCATCTTCTTCTTCTGTGTAACTTGCAATTAAATTCTCAAGCCCTTCCGTTACCTTGGCCAATTCAGAGACATGGACTCTTTTTTGGTAGAAAATCTCGACAAAATTCTAGAAACCGGTATTCTTCAAAGAATCAATAACTGGATCAGGTAAACGGCCAACATCTTCATTGACCACCTCCATAAGATTTAGCATTGGCTTGAAGGTAGAACGAAAAAGCCTTGATTCTTTATTCCTGACAGATTTTTTTTCTACAAAACAAAAAAAAATTAGGTCGGAGAATGGCCATTCTTATGGGTTTTAACACTGGAAATGACATTCTTCGTGTAAATTAACACGGAGAATGTCATTCTCCGTTTCAAACTAAACGGAGAATAGCATTCGCAATCATTTTAATACTGGTAATAGCATTCTCCGTGTAAGTCAACACGGAGAATAGCATTCTCCGTTTCAAATGACACGGAGAATGCCATTCTCCGTTTAAAATAAAATGGAGAATGAACATTCTAATGTATTTTAACACTGGGAATGTTATTCTCCATTTCAAGTTAAACGGAGAATGCCATTCTCCCTTCCAAATTAAACGACGAATAGAATCCTCAATCGTTTTAACACTGGGAATGCTATTCTCCGTGTAATTCGAAACGGAGAATGCTATTCTCCGTTTGTAAAAATACGGAGAATAGCATCCTCTTTCGTTTTAACTCTTGTAATGCCATACTACGTTTAATTTAACACGGAGAATATAATTCTCCATTTCAAATTATACGGCGAATAGCATTCTCCGTTTAAATTAACACGAAGAATAGCATTCTCATGTGTTTTAACACTGAGAATGCCATTCTCCGTTAAAGTAAACGGAGAATGATATTATTGATTTAATTTACACGGAGAATGGCATTTCCAGTGTAATTTGACAGGGAGAATGAACATTCAAATACGTTATATGACAGAAAATGTCATTCTTCGTGTAATATATACAGAATTTGCGAACATAAACTCAAAGGTATACCTTTCGTTTGCACTTCTTCTTGCATTTCTTTTTGTTTAGCATCTTTTCCCTTTTTCTTCTGTACAACTTTCTTAGAATAGGGTTTCGGTTGTTCTCTGTCTTTCCCTTTTGGATTTTCTGCAACTGGTGCATCTTCTCTAATTGGTGATGTTGCCGGTGATGATTTTGCCGCTGATGCCGACATGGTGTGTAGATTGCGAATAGGGAGGAAGATTTGAAGATTTTGGAGGAGAATGACCTAGGCTTGAGTACAAAGTAGAGTATGGAAGAAGAGAAAGAATCGAAACCGTTGTAATAAAAGGGTTCGGGGGTGTTTTGAATTAATTAGAAGGGAAAAATGTCATTCGATGGAAGGGCAAAAAGAATCAAAACCGTTTGGACTCCTTTCTGCTTAATTATATTAATTAGAAGGGCAAAAATGATTATGCTTAATCAAAAAGAATCAAAGCCGTTTGGCAAAAATGTCATTACAACTCAACAAAACAAATGAACATAATACATTAGATATAAAAGAAGAAGAAAAAATTATCGTCTTCCATATTCAATCATTTCAGTTTGGACTCCTTTCTGCTTAATTATATTATATACGCAACTTAGATAGTACTTCATTGTGCTTTGAAGTTGTAATCCATTCAGCAGCTTTGCGTCTTTCCATTCCCGCATAAAACTGTATATAACAAACATAACATCAAAATATTGCTCTAAAAAGTGTAATTTTTTGACGACATATTTTCAGACTTATATTGATATAACGGTAGTCCAGACTACATCGGTCTTTCATGAATGCAACTACAAAAATCCTACAATCAACTGAATTGCCTTGGCGGGGAACATAAGGACGACGTTTTATTGCAAAAGTAGAAAAGCTAAACCTAGCATCTCTCAACTTCAAAATCTCTTCTTCGAGAAAGAGATCCAAATTTGAAAGCTACAATTACCAGAATACAATATGTATTAGTATACCGTGGATCTTGTACGCAATTCATAAAAATTGATGAATATTAGCTTACTATTTCTTTTATGACTGATTTGTTTTGAATCGGATCATCTTTAGATGCAAGTGAGTCCCAAATTTCAATAGTCCTTATTTTAACCAGAACTCTTGTAATAGTATAGTGTCCGTCCAAAAGAAGGGGTATGTATATCTGAATCAGGATCAATTAGGAAAAACAAATTAGTAAATTTTTAGAAAATTAGGATTAATATTTAAACAGAAATACATTAATACCTCGTTACAAATGCTTAAAGATCCCATGTAATCTTGGAAATATTTGCACTTCTTCCATATTTCATGAAGCTTTTTGTCAGATGTAGGTAATAATTCTTTCTACATACACATTAATTAATACATTACGAAGGACAAACAAACGAGAAAATTGTTAATGCATATGCATTGAAGAATAAAATGCTCACTCACCGTTATCCTTATTGGTAAAAACCATACATTAGCTTTAGTTGAGGTTCTTTTCCGTTCCTCCGCTGTGAGAAGAGCAGAGACAATGCCTACAATCTGAATAAATCATTAAAAATGTCAGCGATAGAATCCAAGTAAACATAGATGGCATCTAAGAAGAAATATACTATCTATACATACCCTATTTTTAATTCTCGTTAAAGGAGCTAAGGACTTCATCTCAAACCGAGACACATAGATTTTGTTGTAAGATGATATTATTTCACTAAAAAAAGAAACGAATAAATTAGGAGAAAAAACTGTTGGAATTAAATCAAAACACATATTACTTACTCTTCAGGTCTATCATCGGCAAAAATATAGTCGTAATAACTCGAAGAACCACTAGTACACTTGCTAGGCTTCGAGGTTGAACCCCTTGTTAAACTTTTCGATGGTGTGACCGGATCTAAATTTTCACGCATTTTTTTCGAAGAACTGCTAAAGTCAGTTTCTTCTGTAGGACACAATACGAGAATTCGATCCATTGCTTTATTATGATTCTGTAGCATCACGTCCTCCTCATCAGAAGATTCAACGGAAACCACATTCACATTATTAAATACTCCAGATGAAGATGCCTTCTTCAAAGCTGGAGATTCTTCAATCTTCTCCAAACGCCGAGAGAAATTCATTTGTTCAATTTCTATTGAACCAAGCTTAGAATTGATCGATGCAACTTCAGTTGAAATTGTCGACAGTTGTTCTACAATCCTGCACAACATACGCGGAATGAAGGTTTCATTTGGAGCTGGCAACCAATCTTCTACGTCTTCTACATTTTTTACGACACGAGTAGACATCTTGAGGACAAAAAAACTATTGTATTTTAAAAAAATATTATATGTATTTCAGAATAAATAATAGTACTATGAAACAAGAAAACTATTGTATATATAGCAAAAGAAAAGTACAAAAAGTGAGGAAGATGGAAAGACAAATAAATTTCGAGACTAGCAAACAATCTACTAGCCGTTTGATTGAGGAGGGCTCGAGGAAGATTCTACTAGCCATTTGAAAAGTACAAAAGGTTATCATGATCAACTTCAATTAAGGAACTCTATAAGAGGTTTAATTCTGTTTGATTGAGAAACTCGACGAAATCCGCCGCGAACCGGAACTTCTTCTTCTTTCCTTCTTCATCTCCGTTTCTCCTTCCACCACTACCACCATGGCCTATAACTTTATAACAAAAATATTAAATTGTTAGATGAAACAAAAAAACTAATTACGAAAAGATTACTAAATCAAAATCAAACAGAACACATATTCATATAAAACATGAGATTAAAGATGAAAGTGTCACAAAAGCAATAACACAATTTTACAACAACTAAGCAGACTCTGCTAAGCAATAACTAAAATTAGGGATTGTGTCCTCCTTGGATTTAATTTACCGAAAGAAGAGATTTGAGAGAACGAGCTTTTATCGGCTTCCTAAATGTACCATTCTCCGTCCTAAATGTACCATTCGTCGTCGGTGTCATCATCTAGATCGCCAGCAGCGGTGGTGTCATCTACATCGCCTACAGACCGGGACACACTGTATATACATATATATAAAAAAATATATATATGTATATACATATATAAATATATATATATATATATATATATATATATATATATATATAAATATATATATATATAATATTTTATTAAATTTGTGCTATATATATATATATATATATAATATATATATATATATATATATATATATATATATATATATATATATATATATATATATATATATATTATATATATATATATTTATATATATATATATATATATATATATATATATATATATATATATATATATATATATATTAGCTTTATATATATATATATATATATATATATATATATATATATATATATATATATATATATATATATATATAAAGCTAATTTATATATATATATATATATCAAATATATATATATATATATATATATATATATATATATATATATATATATATATATATATATATATATATATATTAGCTTTATATAAATTAGCTTTATATATATATATATATATATATATATATATATATATATATATATATATATATATATATATATATATATATATAATGGAGAGCGGGTTCTGGGCCTGGATCGCTCGCCCGCCACTCGCGAGCACCCCTCCCGGGCGGTGGCCAGACACTCCCCGGAGTCCCCCTCCTAGCCGTGAGGCCACCTTCTCCCCCGGCCATCTCGGTGTCGGCGGTTGGCCGGCCATCCCCTGGTCGACCCACCCGTGGGGAGCCCCTGCTTCCAGCAGCTGCCCGTGGTGCGACGGCCTTCCTCCCTTCTTCCCCTTCCGCGAAGCTGCCGGCGTCCTCGGCGTCGTAGGCGTCGCCGAGCTCGGCACGTTCGGGCTTCATCGGCCCCCTCCCTCATTGGCCCAGCTCCGTCGCCCTCTGCCGGAGTTGCAGCCGTCTCCGCCGCTGCGTTGCCCCTCCCATCGGCCGCAGCCCCACCCTCCGCCCCACCCGCTCCTGATCCTCCTCCTTCCCCCCCCCGCCACTCGGCATCCCGGAGCCCTCCTCCACGGACACAGCCCCACCCTCCGTCCATACCGCACCTGACCCCCTCCTCCTGCCCCTCTCCCTGCCGCGGCGACGTCTCCCCCCATCTCAGTCGCAGACCCCCTTCCCCTGCCCGCCGCCTCTGCTCCGCCTCCCTCCTCCTCGGCCGGGGCCTACTAGCCGGACCCCGCCACCCAACGGTGGTACTGGGTCCCTTTCCATGCGACCGAGAAGCCCCCCGCCCGATCAGCCACCCCCCTCCCGGCGCCTCCCCCTCCCGTCGATCTCCACGCCTCCGCCCCTGCACCGTCTCCCTCCTCCTCGGCCGGGGCTTACTGGCAAGATCCCTCCACCATGCGGTGGTACTGGGTCTCCGCCCCAACCCCGGCGACCGCGGTCCACTATGGCTCCTCCTCCGTTGCGCAGTGGGCGGCGTACGCCCACTCCCTGGGAGCGAGATGCTACCTCTAGCTCTTCCGACGGCGGTGCCTCAGCCTCAGCGCTCCGACCGCCGCGGCTTCCCCTTTCGGCCGCCTCTGGCTCCGTGGCTCCCTCCTGCTTCTCTGTGGATCAGCTCTTCGTCGGTCCGTCCCGCCCAGTACCCCCTCGAGCGCTCTCCCCTGGCACCCTACCTCCGTTCCCCTCCTCCATGTTTTCCTCTCCGGCCATGCGAGCCCTAGGTGCGCCCCCTCGCCGGCTCTCCCCCACCTCCGCGCTCCTCCTCAGGTGGCGAGCTCCCGTCCTCTTCTGATCGGTTCGCTCACCCCCCTCGCCGCCGTGGAGTCTCTCTCCGCTTCCCGCGCTGGCTTCCTCTCCCAGTCTGGCCCCTGGAGGACCCGAGATCCGCCCTTCCATCCCCGCCGCCGTTCAGCGCCGCGATCCCCTTCCCCTGGATGTCCGGTCCCCGCCCTTCCCCGTCGGCTCTCCCCGACTATCCCCCGTGCCAGCCGCCTCGGGCCCCCGCCTCTGCGGCTCTCGAAACCTCGGGCAGACCCATCCATCCCTCGGGCCCGCCCCCCCTCCTCGGTCCCCGAGCCCCCTCGGGAAGACCCAGGCCCTCGGTCCCCGTGTCCCCCCTCGGACAAACCCCCTCCCACGTGCCCACGTGACCCCCTCCTCCGGTTTACGTGCATTTTTTTTCAAATTTTGAATAGTGGATGTTTGTGTGGGCCCGCGTTTTGTGCTGTGTTGTTGGGTTCTCATTTTCAATAAAATGTTCTTCTTTAAATATATATATATATAAATAAAGCCTAATTTTTGCACTCTATAAATCTATTTATATATCTAAATAGACGCATATACATGTATATATGTCTACCTATGTAGATACTTATATAACATATACCTATATTATATCCTAAAACCCAAAATCTAGTAAATTATTCTTAGCATCTTATTTATTATATAAAAACTCCTTTATATAAATAATACTTATTTATCCACTAAAATAATTACACTAATTAAACTATACCAATAATTATCTACATGAACATCTTTTGGACGTACTACATGTCTACATGGGTTTGGGCTTGGTTCGGGTCCAGTCCGAGCTAACTCGGCACAACCGGATTTCTTATAAGTCATAATATTAATAGGTAACTAATTTATTATTTATCGAGGTCAACTCGCAACTTGGTCTGGCTTTCTTAGTCGGGACATACTTATGGCTCGGCTTCCTTGTCATGGCTGAAACACTAGTCAAGGCACACTACTGTACTATCCGTGCCATGATTTCTAGTCATCTTGTACTTCAAAACTCAACCATGGCTAAAGTCATCTACCGTAATAATTAACTAATTAATTATTTATAAAATCCTAAAAATCGTAATTCAAATAAAATAAAATAAATTAAAATAAATTAAAATTTTGGGAAGAGGATTACAAATCTACCCACCTTAGAAATAAATTCGTCCTCGAATTTAAGGACTACTAGGATAGGCAGACTTGGTAGTTTGGTGAGAGGAATTAGAACTTTATAATAAAGGAAAATTGATCAAATAAATAAATACAAATAAAATAGAAAGAAGGAGTTTGAAACTTGAAAAGCCCTAAAATTCTCTCAACTTAAATTTTGAAACAACCTTGATAAGAAAAATAATTATAAACAAACTATCGACGAAAACTGCCTTCAACTCTGACAATTAAAATATGTAAATGAATAAATGAATAAAAATTTCTGAAACTCCGAAAAAGAGAATCTAGGGATTTGACCCAATCATGTCCCAAATTTATTCATAAAATATTGTCTAAAATAATACCTATTACTTTAAATAATCCTTGTAATAAAATTAATTGTCAAAATATTGTTAAGAATAATTCAGATACTTATAGTTGTATATTTTCCACAAATACAATATCTTCTAAAATAATATAGTAGTAATTTGAATTTAATATAACTCTTGATAAAATAGTAATTCCAATAATCCTAGAATAAAATCTCTTCTAAAGTTTTGCAAATCTTTCCTCGCTTTTTTTCCCAAAATATCTAAAATAGAAATATAATAAAAATTATTTCTCGATTTGGAAAAATAATTAAACTAAAATAAACTAAATGGAGAATGTAAGAAAATGAAAAGTGGACTTACGACCTACCCACCTTAGAATGATTCGTCCTCAAATTTAAGGACTAGGATGATCAAATCTTTCTAAGATTTAAATAAATATTAGATTTAACAAGTCAAAATCAATCCATAATGATTTTAAAAAATAATTCAAGATTTTATTAAAATATTAAAATACATTTGATCTAATCTAAATATAATACAATAATAATTTAAATGAATAATATGTTTATCAAATGACTTGGAAAATATTGTATATAGTATCTAAACAGTACATATCTTTGTTAGTCCAAGACTAAATCAAACTAATTATAATATAACAAAATGAATTTAATTGATAACTAATATTAGCAAATAATTTAAACGATATTTTATAAATTCTAAATCCAAAATAGTTTGACAAAAATTCTGTTGTCATCCTAATATATTCCATAGTGGTTACAAATAAACTTTATTTTCTAACTAAAATTTATTAAAATAAAACAAAATAAAAATTTTGAAATCAGGGATGTGGGTTTACAAATCTACCCACCATAGAATATTTCGTCTTCAAAATCTCAAAAAGCACGATTAGGTTCGACTATGAAGAATAATCAAGAAACCAAATTTTTAATTGATATGAATAAAACGACGAATGGTATAATCAAGGGAGTGATATGATTCATGATCTAATTAGTCACGCGTAATCATGGATATGATCAAAATGATAAAGATAATAGACAAAAGGAGAGCGTGATTTGGCACGATCAATATTCGGTCAAATAGTCTAGTTGACAACCAAATATTTTCAAGAACGGTCAAGATTGAAACGGTTGGGCACGACCAATCTATGGTCAGCATGGTTCAGTCATTACCAACTTTTTAAGGAATGATCAAAGTTCTCGATGAAATCTAAACAGAATTTTAGTCGCATTTAAGATGTAGTCACGATAAAGGCTAATCGTGCAAGTCATCCAAGCAGGGTGAAAATAGGAAGTAGGCACGAGCAGGATTATGATCAAAATAGTCAAGACCGTAGCTAGAATGAAAGTATAACCTTAGCTATGATTTAGTTGAAATTATAGACACGGTTATGATTTAGTCTCGATAAAATGGTTTAAGATCGATCAAAATTGAAATCATCTTGGTACGAACAACTAGTTGAACAAAACTATTTAGGCACGATCATGAAATTGAATTCTAGGATGACAGGAGAATTGGCACAATCGAAATAGAATCTAATAGTTTGGTCGTGATCAAAAAGTATTTAAGGATGATCCAATCGAAATCGTTCTAACACGAACGATTGTGTAGGCATGATCATAGAATCAAACCTAGGAAAGGATACGAATTGACTCGATCAAAATATAATAAAAGGAGTCTAGTCATGATCGAAATTGTTCAAGGATGATCAAATCTAAAATTGCTTAAAATATTTATCCATAATTATTTAGGCACGAGTTTAGAATCAAAATCTAGGTAGGTTTAGGAATCCAGTCGAAATTATATTAAAAGATGACAATCTAAAAAATAGAAGGATAAGAAAGGAAGGGAGAATTATCGATTTATTGAGAAAATTGTGACTAGGAATAAGCACAAATCAATTGGAAAACTTAATAGTTATATGCCAATAAGACGTAGTCTCTATAGTATTCGAAACTCGTAAACATAATCGAAGTCAGTTTAGCGAGGATTTATGCCTCACCAGTGTACAGCTAGCTGCATTAAACCCTTGGTTCCACAACTCAAGCTATGTTGGAACTCAAGGATGAAATAAGGCGACCAAGACATAATTTTAATAATTTTCGATCACCCACGCTTACTTGAAATTATTTCAACTTAGGGGTCATGCCACGCAAGTGCGCTGCTGGCTGCAGTGAACCCGCAGTCTCGATAATTCAAATAAGTGACGACAGTGCGCTGCTGTCTTGTCATCGCAAGTCATCAAAATTATTCCAACTATATCCCCAAGAATATCAAAGGAGTTTAAAATATCATACAAGTTGATAAAGATAGAAAAAGTGTAGGTATCTGTTCTTCAAGTATAAGATCAGCTTCTTGAAAAGAAAAATAATTAATTAGGAAGGATAATGATCGAAGTCGAAATAAGTAAAAATCTTATAATCCTTATTTCACGGATATTCAATATTCAACGATTGAGAGGGAACTTTTGAATCCAAAAACTTAACTCAAGATTAATAGACAATTGAGTGAGAAGTTATTTTAAAGATAATTCCTTAGGTCCAAGGAAAAGAATATAAGTAATACGAACCTACGATATAGCGATATTTAGAAGAGACATAGGATAAAGTTGTACAAATGATCATGATTAGGGAGAAAATGACCGAAGGCAAAAGAAATATAAACTTATATTTATATTTCTCTAATATTCAAGATCGAGGAAAAAATATGTATAAAACACTATGTCTACCTATTATGAATATATTTATACACAATTATATATGTATAGCCTAAGTAAATCCAAAAATCCCAAAATATCATTCTAAGAGAAGGTTATCCTATTTCCAAGTAAAATATAAATTTAAATGGCAATAATACATATATTATATTCAATATATAATTTATAAAAATTATTCATAAGACTAGAAATGGACTACCAATATATATACACATCTATATATCTATATGGACGACGTTGGTTGCACTACATGACCATCAGGACTTGGGTTGGGTTCGGGCTAGTTTAGAACAACCGAGTCTTCTAAAAGTCAAATTATAACAAATTAAATTATCTATAGGGATCAAGTCACAACTTCGCCTGGTTTTCCTAGTTAGGATACACCTATGACTCGGCCTCCTCTACCATGGCTAGAACACTAGTCAAAGCATTCAACCACACTCTCAATGCCAAATTCTTGGTTATCTTGCACTCCAAAACTTAACCGCGACTAAGGTCGTCTATACTAAATATTTATAAAATTCTAAAATCATATTTTTATTCAAACAAATAAATAAAAGGGTATTTTTCAAACTTTTGGAAAGATGTTACGAATCTACCCTCCTGAGAAATACTGTCGAAACAAAATACGATAGTGTATCCTTCTACGAAAGTCATCTAGTGAGACCTATGCAGCAACCTTAACTACCCAAATGTTAATTTAAATTAGGGACTCCTATTCCTAACCATTCTCTTAAAATTAATTTACTCCTAGTTGTGAATGAGCATTTTCTAGTCGCAGGCTCGCAGTAGTACGACTAATATGGTACTACCACGAGTTCACAAAATTTGTGAAAACTGACCTGCATGGGTGTCACCCTCATTTCTCGTATTTCGTATTTATACTCGTATCTGGATTTTGGCATGCATTTTTATTTTTCTCAACTTGTGGAATTTTGGTATTTCTCGTATTTTGGTTTTGGCATGGCTCAGTTTTATTGGGGATGGTTCGGTTTGGTTTGGTTTTATGTGTTGGGACACCCTAGCCCTATGCTACACCCTCAACCCACCATAACTCTCCCTCTTTATAACCCCCACCTACCACTCTCTCTCCTCATAACTTCCACCATTAATTTCCTTCTTTTTCTTCTTCTCCTTCCTCTACAACTCTCCTAACCCTAGGCAAGTGCACCTTACCACTTCATGAGAGCCCTATTTTCTTGGTTTATTTGCTAGATTAGGACATGGTGATCAACATTAGGACTTACTATTTTGTGATTTGGAGCTTCCTTTGTTCTAGATCTAGGTTTAGCTATTTTCGGATTTTGCATGGTTTGATCTACTTTAGTTGGATTTTATGGGTTTTTGATGCTTCCATGTGGAAGAGCATTCAGTTTCACCCAAGTTGGAGCTTTGGAAATCCGGATTTGGAGTTCGGATGGCCAAGTTATGATGCTTGGAAGCTTTGGGTTCATCCATGGTGTTCTTGCTGATTGGAGAAGACTGTGAGCAGTGTGCAGAGCTGTTTAACTCACGCACACTGAGCTACGTGCGCTCTTTAGCGCTGCGTACGCAGACTTGAGTACGCTTCCTGTTGGAAGCGTGTCTCCTTGAGCGTGCGTGACTTTCACGCAGCTGCTCCCTTGAGCGTGCGTGACTTTTCACGCAGCTGCTCAGCTGCTCCCTTGAGCGTGCGTGACTTTTCACGCAGCTGCTCCCTTGAGCGTGCGTGACTTTCATGCAGCTGCTTCCTTGAGCGTGTGTGACTTTCACGCAGCTGCTCCCTGTAGCGTGCGTGACTTTCACCTACGCTGCTCTCTCAGCGTGCGTGACTTTTTCGTACGCTACTCCCCTGACCCCTTGCTTAACCAATTGGCTCTGGGAGTTTTGGTCTTATTTCTTGAAGCTTGGCTCTTCTATAGCCCTATATATTGATATTTTATTAGATATTTTACGCCCATTTTATATCTTTACGCCTTTTGTCATGAACTTGATTTTACTTAATATGTTTGGAATGACTATTGTACATGGCATGGTATGGCAAGGAACTAGCATAATACGATAGTGACCCGTAGTGGTGCACTCCTGACATGACCAACCTGATATGATAGTGGCCCGTTGTGGCGCACTCCCGACAAGTACCCTGACATGTTTTATCTTGATAACTTAACTTGACCTGCCTTGACACCGTGGGTGGTTCTTTCTTGCTTGCTTGTTAAATCCACTTGTCCTGTCTTGCATCATGTCTAGGATGGGACTCCTGAGTACCACGATCAGGAGTTCCTACTAAAATGGATTAAGGTTAATGTCTAGAATAACACAGTAGTCATGAAGAGATTGACACAGCTACAGGCAATCCCGTTACCTGGGCGCTCTTGGGATCTGTAGCCTGCCGTCGAGTAGGGCATATTTCCAGCACACCGTCGCGTGTTGCACCCTCTAAGTCACCTAAGGGTACATGTGTCTCCTGGACGATGTACCCACCTGAATTCAACCCTAATCTTTCGTCCTGGGTAGCCTGGATGGTCTGCAGGGCTTGTAGCTGTGGAACAATCTCACTGTATTTTGTTAGTAATTAGGCCTGTGATAACCCTAGTTAGTTAAAGTAGTAAGTTGTAGTATCTGCTTGGCCGTGATTGATTGAATGAGGTGTAACCAGTTTAGCCATGTCTTGATCCAGTACCAGCTTGCTTCCTGTCCTGATTTCTTACATTACTTATCTTGCCGATAAATGGTAGAAAACCAAGCTCTGTTCAGATGAAGGGTTACAACCCCGGTCCTTGTTTGGTTTACGGGTTGTAACCTGGCTATAGGAATAGTTCCATGGTTATCTTGTCGTATATCATCCTGACATGTTTTCGTAATTCTAGTTTTAATATTAGTTTTCTTGTGCTGATTGCTGGCTTTTGTTCTTATTTCGTGGCCCCCTTGTGGCACTTGCTCTTTCTGGGGTTGACCCAGCTGGTTTTGTGTGGCCAGATTTTGGAGCAGCTCCCGAGGATCTACCAAGCTTCCAGCCCAATGGTGGCGACTAGAAGGAACCCGGGCTACGAGTGGGTTTTCTATTTTGTTTCGCTCACTCTATTGTAAATTATTCTTTTGAGGCGTTTAGCCGACGAGCACCTGTTAGCTCGATGCACTTTTACTTACTGTCTGCCTACGGGCTGTAAACATGATTGACAAATCCTAGGGTTGATCATGTATGACTAAACTCTTGCTAGTCCCAATATTTTGTAACGACTAGCTTCATGATCAGCTGAATATGTAATATTTAGGATGCCTTATTATTGTATATTTAATGATCATACATCTTACGACTTTACTTACTTGTGGTGATTGAGACACTAGGCTTGTTCATGACCATAAGAGACTGTTGGCTTGTAGAAAACCCTCACATATCTAGACAACCGTGACCGTATATCGAGGTAGTTTCCATTTCAATATACGTAGCTGGCTATATCTGTCCCCGCTCTCCAGTATTCTGGATCTGGGGCGTGACATGGTTTAAGTGGTGGCCCATGCAGGTCTTGTCAATCAAAAAATGTGAGGGTTTACCAAATAGATGTCTCAATCAGTATTTGCCCTTGATCTTCGCCCGTATTTTTAAATCCCTGAAATTCTTGCCCTGATTACATGCTTGTATCGTTGATCTGTCCTGGTCCTTCCTTATTGTTATCCTGTGTCGTCTTCTTCAGCAGCACTGTACCTGACCCTGCCAATCAGCAAGGAGGAGCACCTCCCGTGGGCCAGCAGCAACCTGGAGATCAAGTCCAGCATTCCGGAGTCGCCTCCAGAGTGATACCTACTGGAGGAGAGTCACCAGTTCGGCCCGTCCAGCCTGCAGAGCCAGATGATGGTACCTTAGTAGGCCTCATCAGAACCTTAATAGCTTCCCAGGATCGTCGAAGCGACGCCCTGTACCAGACAGTTCAAGATGCTTTGACTCGAGGCGGACATCCAGGGAACCAGGCGGCCAACAGCTCCAAGCGATTGAACCCTCCTTTCTTCGACGGCACCGAGGATGCGATTGCCGCGGATGCATGGCTTCAGGATACCGAGGTGATTCTAGAAGCAGCCAGGACACCCGAGAATGAGAAGGTGGCGGTGGTACGCCTGCAGTTGTTGGACTTGGCTCGCAGTTGGTGGGCAGCGCAAGCCATGGGATTAGTGGCACCCATTGCTTGGGCAGTATTTAGAGAGAGATTCCAGACGAAGTATTTCGATGCTGTGGCTTGGTACGACTTGCAGACCAGATTTACCAACTTGAAGCAGGAAGGCAGATCAGTCGACAGTTATGTATCAGAGTTTTCTAGACTCAGTAGGTTTGTCCCCACCTTGGTGGCAACCGAGTTTGATAGGGCCCAGCGGTTCCAGCAGGGACTGCATTTGGAGATCTTATTGGCGGTTGAGCAGTTCGAGCACCAGACGTTCGATGCGGTCTTGAGAGCAGCTAGGAGGCATGAGTACACCTTCCAGAGGATCGTGGATAGGACCGGAGGTAGGAAGCGGTCCCACAGTCAGATGCACCAATCATCAGCTCCAGCCCCGGCAGCTAGGGGATTGACCATTGGAACTCCGAGGCGGGCGGCCTCAGTAACGTCGGTTCAGCATTTGACCCCGACGTACCCGCAGCAGCAGAAGCAGAAGCAGACTTCCGCGATGGGATGTTCTCATTGCGAAAAGCCAGGGCATGTGGTAGCAGACTATCGCAGGGCGCAGGAATTGTGCCTGGCTTGTGGAACAGCAGATCATAGGATAGGGGCTTGCCCGAATAGGGGTGGTTCATCAGCATCCAACCCTTCTAGCTCTTCGGTGAGAGGACCGGCTCCAGTACCAGTTCAGCAGCAGCAGTATCAGTCTTCGAGGCCCTTGTCGCCTCAGTCTCAGGCATTCCAGTAACAATACCTCCAGCAGTATGCACAAGCCCAAGCTCAGACCCAGAATAGGCAGAGAGGTTTCCAGCCGAGGGGACCAGCAGCCAGAGGATAAGGTCAGGCCATGATGATGGCTATGGAAGAAGAAGTTGCACCAGGTGAGGTAGTGGCAGGTACTATTCTCGTCAACTCCTTTCCAGCTTCGGTATTGTTTGATTCTGGTGCATCGCATTCATTCATGTCTGCACGATTCGCGACACGGATAGGATTGGAGCCCGAGTCGTTATCAGTGAGGCTTAATATACTTACTGGTAATGGTCTTGTGGGAGTAGATCGAGTGTTTTCCTCGTGTCGGACCATAGTTAGCGGTAGGGAGTTCCCCGCTAGATTCATAGAGTTTCCTATAGCAGACTATGATGTAGTCCTAGGCATGGATTGGTTGAAGAACCAGTATGCTAGGATAGACTGCCATATTGGCAGAGTTGTCTTTAGTATCCCCGGCGAGCCAGAGTTTTCGTTTTCCAGAGGCGCAGTGGAGCCATCTTCCCCAGCATTGCGGATGGCAGTAGCAGCAGTGCTGTTACCCCGGATAGTTGAAGAGTTTCCAGATGTCTTTCCAGAGGAGCTTCCAGGGATGCCGCCAGAGCGGAAGATTGAGTTCACTATAGACTTAATTCCCGGGACAGCACCAGTATCAGAGCGAGTCTACAGGATGGCGCCTTCAGAGTTGGAGATTTTATACAAGATGATTGAAGAACTGAGGACCAAGGGATTCATCCGTGCAAGTGGATCGCCTTGGGAAGCCCCGATGCTTCTTGTGAAAAAAAAGGATGGTACGTCTAGGCTATGTGTTGATTATCGTACCTTGAATTCGGTGACAATCAAGAACAGATACCCTCTTCCGAGGATAGATGACTTGTTTGATCAACTTGGAGGGGCTTCAGTGTTTTCGAAGATCGACTTGCGGTCAGGATACCACCAGATCAGAGTCAGAGAGCAGGACATCCCGAAGACAGCATTCAGATCGAGGTATGGACATTGGGAGTTCCTTGTTATGCCCTTTGGAGCGACCAATGCGTCGGCCGTATTCATGGACCTCATGAATCGCATTTTTATGCCTTAATTGGATCAATTTATGATCGTGTTCCTAGATGACATCCTGGTCTACAGCAAGAGTGAAGCAGAGCATGAGCAGCATCTCAGAGTCGTCCTCCAGACTCTTAGGGAGCATCAGTTGTACGCCAAGTTCAGTAAATGCGAGTTCTGGCTCGATCGTATTTCATACTTGGGTCACATCATTACCCGATGAGGAGTGGAAGTGGATCCCCAGAAGATTGTGGCTATCGAGTCATGGCCGGTACCCAGCTCAGTGGCAGAGGTTCGCAGCTTTCTTGGATTGGCCGGCTACTACCGGCGGTTCGTTTCAGATTTCGCAAGAATTTCAGCGTCGATGACCCAGTTGACCCGCAAGGATGTGCCGTTTGTTTGGACAGCAGAGTGTCAGGAATTATTTGAGAAGTTGAAGCGAGGTTTGATAACGGCTTCCATTCTTACCCTTCCAGATGGGACCGAAGGATTCACAGTTTATTGCGACGCTTCAGGCAGAGGATTGGGGTGTGTCTTGATGCAGCATGGAAAGGTAATATCTTATGCGTCACATCAACTACGTGATCATGAGAAGAATTACCCGACCCACGACTTGGAATTGGCGGCGGTAGTGTTTGCTTTGAAATTGTGGAGACACTACTTGTACGGAGATAGAGTGGAGATCTTTACTGATCATAAGAGCCTGAAGTATGTTTTCACCCAGAAGGACCTTAATATGCGGCAGAGAAGATGGCTCGAGCTACTAGTGGACTATGATATGGATTTGCAGTATCATCCCGGGAAGGCCAACGTTGTAGCAGATGCATTGAGCAGGAGAGCCGGAGTTTATTTCCTGACGGCGCAACCAGAATTATTGGCAGATCTTCAGAAGATGGGAATTGAGGTGGTTCTTCCAACCAGTATGGCATTGATGGCCAGTCTACAGGTTCAGTCCAGCATAGTTGATAGAATCCGGGTGGCGCAGTCAACAGATTCCAAGATCCAGCGACTCAGAGCAGAGTGTAAAGCAGGAAGAAGGCCAGAGTTATGTATCCATGAAGACGGTACACTTCGGCACGGCACTCGTCTTTGTGTACCCAGTGGAGACATCAGACAGGAAGTCATGGCAGAAGCCCACAGTTCACAGTATTCTATTCATCCGGGTGGTACGAAGATGTACCGTGATATTCGTCAGCATTTTTGGTGGAATGGCATGAAGAGGGAGATAGCCCGGTTTGTCTCTCGGTGTTTGGTTTGCCAACAGGTTAAAGCTGAACATCAGAGGCCCGCTGGACTTCTTCAACCCTTACCGATCCCAGAATGGAAATGGGAGCATATAACCATGGATTTCGTGACCGGATTGCCCAGATCTCCGGCCGGCAGAGATGCTATTTGGGTAATTGTGGACAGGCTTACCAAGGTGGCACACTTTCTCCTATTCAGAGTTGGACAGTCGACGGCGCAGCTAGCAGAGATGTATCTCAGGCAGATCGTCAGGCTTCACGGTGTGCCAGTCAGCATCACCTCGGACAGGGATTCAAGATTTACCTCACACTTTTGGCGCAGCTTACAGAAGAGTTTGGGGACTCGCCTTCAATTCAGCTCAGCTTATCACCCGCAGACGGATGGTCAAACAGAGCGCACAATCAAGACTCTTGAAGATATGTTGAGATCCTGTACCCTTGATTTCGGTAGTTCATGGGAGAATCATCTGCACCTGGTGGAATTCTCGTACAACAACAGTTATCAGGCCAGTATCCAGATGGCACCCTTCGAGGCTCTGTATGGCAGGAAGTGCAGATCCCCGCTAGTATGGGACGATGTCGGGGAGAGGCAGATGCTCGGACCCGAATTGATTTCCCAGACGGTTGAAGTGGTCAGGAAGGTCAGAGATCACCTCCGAGTTGCCCAGGACCGCCAGCGCCATTGGGCCGATGCTCATCGGCGTCCCTTAGAATTTACTATCGGCGACCATGTATTCCTTAGGATCTTGCCTAACCGCGGCGTCATTCGCTTTGGCATGCGGGAAAAGCTTAGTCCTAGGTATATAGGGCCGTTCGATATTTTAGAGCGACTAGAAGATGTATCCTATCGTCTCGCTCTTCCGCCGTCGCTAAGTGAGGTACATGATGTATTCCATGTGTCCCAGTTAGAACGGTATATTTCAGACCCGAGCCACATCCTAGACCATTCGGAATTGGTTGTTGGTACCAACCTTTCGTATGAGGAGAGGCCCGTGTCTATATTGGACCGGAGGGAGAAGATACTCAAGAGCAAGACTATTAAATTAGTCCGTATTGCTTGGGGTCATCACTCTCTAGGTGAGTCAACGTGGGAGCGTGAGGACGACATCCGATCGCGATATCCCTACCTGTTTGACTCGTGAGGTATAATGTCTTTCTTATGCCTTACGTTTTCCCTTCCTTGCTTGCATTGTATGATTGTATGATTGGACTGCTTAGTGTAGCTTACCTATGCTTAATGTAGCTTGTCGTGACAATCTCTAGCTCCTTGATTAAATTCTGAGGACGGAATTCTTTTAAGGTGGGCAGAGTTGTCACCCTCATTTCCCGTATTTTCCGTATTTCGTATTTATACTCGTATCTGGATTTTGGCATGCATTTTTATTTTTCTCAACTTGTGGAATTTTGGTATTTCTCGTATTTTGGTTTTGGCATGGCTCGATTTTATTGGGGATGGTTCGGTTTGGTTCGATTTTATGTGTTGGGACACCCTAGCCCTATGCTACACCCTCAACCCACCACAACTCCCCCTCTTTATAACCCCCACCTACCACTCCCTCTCCTCATAACTTCCACCATTAATTTCCTTCTTCTTCTTCTTCTCCTTCCTCCACAACTCTCCTAACCCTAGGCAAGTGCACCTTGCCACTTCATGAGAGCCCTATTTTCTTAGTTTATTTGCTATATTAGGACATGGTGATCAACATTAGGACTTGCTATTTTGTGATTTGGAGCTTCCTTTGTTCTAGATCTAGGTTTAGCTATTTTTGGATTTTGCATGGTTTGATCTACTTTAGTTGGATTTTATGGGTTTTTGATGCTTCCATGTGGAAGAGCATTCAGTTTCACCCAAGTTGGAGCTTTGGAAATCCGGATTTGGAGTTCGGATGGCCAAGTTATGATGCTTGGAAGCTTTGGGTTCATCCATGGTGTTCTTGCTGATTGGAGGAGACTGTGAGCAGTGTGCAGAGCTGTTTAACTCACGCACACTGAGCTACGCGCGCTCTTTCGCGCTGCGTACGCAGACTTGAGTACGCTTCCTGTTGGAAGCGTGTCTCCTTGAGCGTGCGTGACTTTCACGCAGCTGCTCCCTTGAGCGTGCGTGACTTTTCACGCAGCTGCTCCCTTGAGCGTGCGTGATTTTTCACGCAGCTGCTCCCTTGAGCGTGCGTGACTTTTCACGCAGCTGCTCCCTTGAGCGTACGTGACTTTCATGCAGCTGCTCCCTTGAGCGTGCGTGACTTTCACGCAGCTGCTCCCTTGAGCGTGCGTGACTTTCACGCAGCTGCTCCATGTAGCGTGCGTGACTTTCACCTACGCTGCTCTCTCAGCGTGCGTGACTTTTTCGTACGCTGCTCCCCTGACCCCTTGTTTAACCCATTGGCTCTTAGAGTTTTGGTCTTATTTCTTTAAGCTTGGCTCTTCTATAGCCCTATATATTGATATTTTAATAGATATTTTACGCCCATTTTATATCTTTACGCCTTTTGTCATGAACTTGATTTTACTTAATATGTTTGGAATGACTATTGCACATGGCATGGTATGGCAAGGAACTAGCATAACACGACAGTGACCCGTAGTGGTGCACTCCTGACATGACCAACCTGACATGATAGTGGCCCATCGTGGCACACTCCCGACTAGTACCCTGACATGATTTATCTTGATAACTTAACTTGACCTGTCTTGACACCGTGGGTGGTTCTTTCTTGCTTGCTTGTTAAATCCACTTGTCCTATCTTGCATCATGTCTAGGATGGGACTCCTGAGTACCACGGTCAGGAGTTTCTACTAAAATGGATTAAGGTTAATGACTAGAATAACACAGTAGTCATGAAGAGATTGACACAGCTACAGGCAATCCCGTTACCTGGGCACTCTTGGGATCTGTAGCCTGCCGTCGAGTAGGGCACATTTCCAGCACACCGTCGCGTGTTGCACCCTCTAAGTCACCTAAGGGTACATGTGTCTCCTGGACGATGTACCCACCTGAATTCAACCCTAATCTTTCGTCCTGGGTAGCCTGGATGGTCTGCAGGGCTTGTGGCTGTGGAACAATCTTACTGCATTTTGTTAGTAATTAGGCCTGTGATAACCCTAGTTAGTTAAAGTAGTAAGCCGTAGTATCTGCTTGGCCGTGATTGATTGAATGAGGTGTAACCAGTTTAGCCATGTCTTAATCCAGTACCAGCTTGCTTCCTGTCCTGATTTCTTACATTACTTATCTTGCCGATAAATGGTGGGAAACCAAGCTCTGTTCAGATGAAGGGTTACAACCCCGGTCCTTGTTTGGTTTACGGGTTGTAACCTGGCTATCGGAATAGTTCCATGGTTATCTCGTCGTATATCATCCTGACATGTTTTCGTAATTCTAGTTTTAATATTAGTTTTTTTGTGCTGATTGCTGGCTTTTGTTCTTATTTCGTGGCCCCCTTGTGGCACTTGCTCTTTCTGGGGTTGACCCAGCTGGTTTTGTGTGGCCAGATTTCGGAGCAGCTCCCGAGGATCTACCAAGCTTCCAGCCCAATGGTGGCGACTAGAAGGAACCCGGGCTACGAGTGGGTTTTCTATTTTATTTCACTCACTCTATTGTAAATTATTCTTTTGAGGCGTTTAGCCGACGAGCACCTGTTAGCTCGATGCACTTTTACTTACTGTCTGCCTACGGGCTGTAAACATGATTGACAAATCCTAGGGTTGATCATGTATGACTAAACTCTTGCTAGTCCCAACATTTTGTAACGACTAGCTTCATGATCAGCTGAATATGTAATATTTGGGACGCCTTATTATTGTATATTTAATGATCATACATCTTGCGACTTTACTTACTTGTGGTGATTGAGACACTAGGCTTGTTCATGACCATAAGAGACTGTTGGCTTGTAGAAAACCCTCACATATCTAGACAGCCGTGACCGTATATCGAGGTGGTTTCCATTTCAATATACGTAGCTGGCTATGTCTGCCCCCGCTCTCCAGTATTCTGGATCTGGGGCGTGACAATGGGCCACCACAAAAGCTTGTCACGACCCGCACCCGCTTTCCGGATACGAGACATGTCCAAGCCAGCCTACGCCGCAGAGTCGGCGGTAGAACGCTGTCACGGCCAAGATGCTCTAAATCACAAAATATACATTTATTGCTCATTCACATTATTAAATCAAGTTTACAAATTACAAGATTTCACAACTTCATATTTGCTAGAAAATACAATGTCTCAAAAATAGAAAAGACAGCTAATTCAACTATCTAGGTTGACCTCGGCATACCCATGCCTTTCCAGTACTAAGAGTGATCGCAGCTAAACCTGAAAAATATTGGTTTCCAGTCAGGAATGGAACGAGTATAATCTCACAATAGATTCAATAATTGAAAAAATCCATAAATCTGTAAATAATAATAAAATACACGACAAAAAGATAAGTATAGAATCATGACAGAAACTGAGCATGTTGAACATGGCAAGTGAGTACTAAAAACAGAGTAGACTTGTAGCTAACAATGTATACTGTAGAACCAGAAATTGTATCTATCTAATGAGTTGAAATACTACTTCGACATATAAACAGCTAAGGGTAAATTTGGCACCCCGTACATGAAATGTACGACTGCTATTAGGCAAGTATAAGATCCGACACCCCGCTCATGAAGTATGCGACTGCTATTAGGCAAGAATAATTTTGGGTTTGTTTACATATCTAGAGTATTTTCCCGTCCGACCAGTACTCATGGATCCAAACAGGTCACGAACACGATAATAAATTGGTCACGAACAACATATAAAGAATCCACAACTACTATCTCGTGTAACATCGTTCAAGAACCAATGGAATATCAATGTAAAATACTACTACGTACATGATTCATAGAGATAATCAAATATGGGAACTAACAGAGATGTACTCGCCTGAGGTCCTATGCTGGTAAAACCGATAATACTATACCACTCAGTGAGCCACAACAGTCAACAAATGCATAAGTCTCCGGATGCTGAAATAAATATTACCAACGTTTTCAGAATAGTCAAATTAGCTAGAATTGCCTATCCTTAAGTCCAATTCTGGATACAGAGGCAAAACGGTAATTTTGGGTTAAAACGGTATCCGCCATTGGACCCGCTTTGCACCGAAAAGCATACCAGCGTCTATGGTCTCTAAAGTCATCCTATGTCTATAGATCTAGTTTTTTGATACGAACCCAACCGTACGTCCAAAGTTGGATTCCGGAGGGCCGTGCACAAAATCGTCCGTTGAATCAGATCGTGGGGCCCACAAAATAGCGATCGGATCAACTGTCTCAGAATCGAACCAAACTTGGCATACAGGACCAAAAAAATGATACGGTCCTGTTGGCCAAGTTTCGTCTCGATTTGACGAACGTGCACAAAGTAATTGAAAATTTTGTAAGAGGCCGATACGGTAAATTTTGACGGATACGCATCAAATTCGTCGCGCACACGCAACCAATTTGAATTTCGTCAAAGCCCACACGTCCATGAAGCCGATACGCACCTTTCTATGCTTTCGATTCGCAACCACGTCGCCCGGATTGGCGGGACGCACGTCATATCGAAGGTTTTTATTGAAATTTTATATTTTGAAAACAGGTTTTTCTCGATTTTTAGAGTCTGATTTCTCTGTACAGAATTAATGAAATTCGAGAATACAAAATAGGTTATGAACCCCTATAAGTTGTTAATAAATGCCTTCAGGTAGATTTTGTAAATCACCAATATTCGGTTCGTAAAATGTCCTCCAAAACAGGTTCGATGAGTTTAAACTCTGTTCGTTTCAGAACAATTTTTTAGGATTTTTGAGGGATTATTTTGGACAATCTATCGCGTTAAAATCGATTCTACTTAAAGAGAAATGAAGGTGTATATGTTCTCTACGCACCTGATCAATTGGATCGAAAAATGATCCACTACACGCGATGATTTTCCGCAGCAAAGTCGGTCCCTAGAACCGCTGCCGCTGCTGCCTCTGTTGGCTTCCTGTGCGCACGAGTTCCCATGCCTGGCCGACCGACGGTGGCGGCTCACGACGGCGTACGGAGGCCGAGGCAGGGTCGCCATGACTGGGAAGAAGGGTGGCGGTTCTTTAGGGTTTCGATGTAAACCTCCCTCCCTCTCGATCTCTTTGTATATTTATAGTGATGCGTTTGGTTTTCCATGGTTTTCCAGAGAAGGGTCGGGCTTCCTGGGGGTTAGGTTGAGCTATAGGGCTTGCTCGGTTTAATGGGGAAGTGCTCATGTGTTGGGCTCGGGTTGGTTTAGTTTTCCTGTGTTAAGCTCCTGAGTTGAGCTATATATATATATATATATATATATATATATATATATATATATATATATATATATATATATATATGTGTGTGTGTGTGTGTGTGTGTGTGTGTGTGTGTACACACCACAAATTCCATGCAGTCAATAAAATATTTTAAAATATTGATTATATTTAAAATATTTTATTGACTGTATGGAATTTGTGGTGTATATATATATATATATATATATATATATATATATATATAATATATAATATATATTTATATATTTATATAATATATATATATATATATATATATATATATATATATATATATATATATATATATTATTATGATTTTACATGGTGAAAATAATGATTATATTTAAAATATTTTATTGACTGTATGGAATTTGTGGTATATATATATATAAAAAAATATATATATATATATTTATATATATATATATATATATATATATATATATATATATATATATATATATATATATATAATTTATATAAAAATATATATATATATATATATAATATATATATATATATAATTTATATAGATAAAGCTAATTTATATTGATGTGTGTGTATATATATATATGTGTGTATATATATAAATAAAGCTAATTTATATTGATGATGTGTGTGTATATATATATATATATATATATATATATATATATATATATATATATATATATATATATATATATATATATTTTATATATATATATATATATATATATATATATATATATATAAAGCCTAATTCTCGCACTCTATAAATCTATTTATATATCTGCATTGACGCATATACATGTATATATGTGTACCTATGTAGATACTTATATAACATATACCTATATTATATTCTAAAACCCAAAATCTAGTAAATTATTCTTAGCATCTTATTTATTATATAAAAACTCTTTTACATAAGAAATACTTATTTATCCACTAAAATAATTACACTAATTAAACTACACCAATAATTACCTACATGGACATCTTTTGGACGTACTATATGTCTACATGGGTTTGGGCTTGGTTCGGGTCCAGTCCGAGCTAACTCGGCACAACCGGATTTCCTATAAGTCATAATATTAATAGGTAACTAATTTATTATTTATCGGGGTCAACTCGTAACTTGGCTGGGCTTTCTTAGTCGGAACAAACTTATGGCTCGGCCTTCCCTGTCATGGCTAAAACACTAGTCAAGACACACTACTGCACTATCTGTGCCACGATTTCTAGTTGTCTTGTACTTCAAAATTCAACCATGGCTAAAGTGATCTACCGTAATAATTAACTAATTAATTATTTATAAAATCCTAAAAATTGTAATTCAAATAAAATAAAATAAAATAAAAATATATTAAAATTTTGGGAAGGAGGATTACACTAACTTGCGCCAGAAGCAGACTTCTGAAGTCAAGAACCCCTTTACCTATTCTAACCAACTCAGCACTTCCTTGTACACTCAAGGAATGGGACATCTCGAGAATCGAAAACATGTTCCTAACATCATTAAAGAATATGTTCCTTCGACTTCTTCTTATCCTGATGTTGTAACTGATCTCCATAAAAATTTTAAACAGAAGCAGAAGATCACAAATCCGTCTTATCCATCAGTAATGCAGCCCCAAGAACATCACTGTAACCATCACCATGAGGTAGTTATCAAATGTTATTGTAAATCAGCTAAACAGTCTGTCTTCGACCGTCTAAATTACTCTCAGATTCCTCAACCGATGATAGTGGATGAAGACGAATTGTTGTATGCCTACGTCAACATGACGTCTCGAAGCACCGGAGGTGGAAAGCGCCCGAGATGCAATGCATTCCGCAATCCCAGTCACAGTACTTAGATCGGATTCGTGAATCCGACGAAGGAATGTACCAATATACCATATCAAGAAGCCGAGACACAATCGGTCAAAGGAATCTTTCTTCCGACCAAGAAACAATCGGTCAAAGGAATCTTCCTTCCGACCAAGAAATAATCGGTCAAAGGAATCTCCCTTCCGACCAAGAAACAATCGGTCAAAGGAATCTTCCTTCAGACCATGAAACAATCGGTCAAAGGAATCTCCCTTCCAACCAAGAAACAATCGGTCAAAAGAATCTTCCTGATTCCAACCAAGATACCTTCAGTCAAAAGGATATCCCTATCACTTGTTCTGGGGGTTCCTTATATGACTTTGATGTTAATAGTGAAAGTTCTGAACGGATTATCTTTTCTACTAGCTCGTCTTCGAAAGCTAGAGAAGTGACTGCTTATATCGTCATAGAAGATCAAGATGCTTCCAGTTCTAACAGTCAAGAGCAGAGAATTGTTACTTTGGAGGCTAGTTTGAAGAGCATGGTTGAGATGATGACAGACATGCATGCTGTAATTATGACACAACATACGGTTCCACCGGTCGTGAATCTAATTTCGACCCAAGAACCTGTAACGACATCAGCTCCCGTCAATATTGATCTGGGGGTACAGTCTCCTCACACCGCTTCCATACCTGTGTAGGCTATTCCAAGTCAATCTGGTACTGGGCGTGGTACTTATCATGCAGTACCCCCTCCTAACATATCAAATCAATCCACTGCTCCATAATCATCGAGAGATAAATGAGGCTGTAAAACTTTAATGTACCCAATTTGAGGCTTTCAAACAGAAAGACGGCTTACAGAAGGTTGGGATCAAGCAGCCTTATCCTCTAAGTGGAAAAAAGTCCAATTTCGACAATACATCTCCAAGTCAGTACCTCAATTACTTTGAGATAATAACTGATCAACTACAGCCAAATAACGCTCTATTCACTAGGGTGTTCATCGGATGTTTAGCAGGTGCAGCTTACGACTAGTACCACAGTTTACCAGATGGTTGTATAACCTCTTTCTCTGAATTCAAACAAATATTCCTAAAATAATTTTATGAGGGAACAAACGACATGACTATGTCTGCTCTCATTAAAATTAAACAGCGATACAATAAAACAACTGAATGATTCATTGAACGATTCCGCCGTGAAGCACTCAAAATGTCTCTCGGAACTCCAGATGCTTTGACTATAGACACTTGCAAGTCAAACCTGTTGTCAGCATATGGACTGGATCGACATAGTTCCAGGATTGGCCTTCATTCATAGTAAAAGCTAAAGCAGCAGAAGAAAGTACTGAAAAGTTCAAACAATTAGGTATTCAGATGCCTAATCTTGATAAAGATGAACATGCTACACCAAATATCGGAGGCCGTCAGAACAACCACAAGGGTAAAGAGACTTTGGCTATCAATGTCAAAGCAAAGAAACTCTAGCTGTCAATATAGGTCAATCAACACCTACTCTAACGGCACCACCACAGAGAGCACCACGTCCAAAAGAAGAATACTCATTTGATGAAGATGATGTCATGAGCATCTTTGATTGTCTGATCAAGAGCAATAAACTTCAACTACCAGAGCCAAAACGACTAAAGAAAGTAGGAAAAACTGACCACCCTAAATATTGTGTTTACCATAGATTTATCGGATATCCGACTCGAGCATGCTATGTGCTTAAAGACAAGGTCTAAGATATGGTTAATTCTGGTGCAGTTACTCTCTAACAAGAACTGTAATGGCTAACGTCATCTTTCTACAGTTTGACAATTTTTTTGCTCAACTTGTGCAGGACGGCGTCATTCCCATCTCGAGAACTACTTTAGAGATTATTAATCTCCCACATGTACGAACTGATGGTCTTGTTCCTCTGTCTACTGATAAAGGGGAGATTATTTGGATTCATCCTGATTTAGTGGCTGATTTTGAAGCACCTTCTTCAAAGTCCAAGAAAGCAACTAAATACAAGTCATGTCACATGACTTCGTTGGGTGAACATTTTCCTCTACCTCTAACTTCCACTTTCACCTCGACGGCAGATCCTTCTTCTTCTTTTTCTTCTTCTGAGACAACGCTGCCAAAGCTAGAAACCAATTATCAACCAGCCTTTTATATATATAGTCAACAATCCCACAAACTAATGAAGAAGATGGGATATGATCTACAAAAGACTCTCGGCCTGAATTATGGAAAAGAATCTCATGTACCTCTTTCTCTATGCCTTTCACACAACCAATCTCGTGTTGGTTTGGGTTACTGGACAAACTCTTCATCTTGCCAAAAGAAACCTTCCAAAAGTAAGATCCAGGCAAAGAGTTGAAATATGGTGTTCTTCGAACCTGTATCCGAAGAAGAGGCCTTAACTGGTACCAGGTCTGGAAGACTTTACCAGAGAGACTATTCAGAAGGTCAAGAGAACCATGTTCTAGCTCCGGAGGCTCCTCCGACATTTCTTCTCCTGCTATCAATGTTCCATCGGTTTTATTACCTCCAGTGGAACCAACTCCTTCCAAACCGACGGCAGCCGACAAAGGAAAGCAGCATGTCCGCTTTGATAAAGTACTAAAGAAGACTCCAGCTCTGGGACTCGAGAAGTCGTATAACTTTGATATACCGGCTCAGATGGCTAATCCTCCGGCAAGGTTATCAATTTTTGAGCTACTACGTCTCTCGAAGAAAACTTGAGAAATATTAAGTGAGGCTTTGATGCAAGCTGATACTTGTCTAACACTCCTCAAAAAGCCAGAAGTGGAACCTGTAACCTGCTTTCATTGTCATAGTATGATGGAGCTGATGCCCAACATCACCTTTACATAAGATGATATGCTGCTGGAAGATAATCGTCATGACCGACCCCTCTATTTTACGGGATATGTCGATACCATGAAGGTTGATCGCATCTTGATCGACCCTAGGTCTGCACTCAGCATCATGTCAAAGACGCTACTAGATGCATTAAAGATTCCTGTACATAACCTTTCAACAACCATCACGATAATTTAATTCTGGAAGAAGTGAACCTTTAGGAAAGATTTGTCTGGAAGTTCAAATAGGCAATCTTCGTACAAAGGTTACTTTCTACGTAATCGATAATCATAGCTCTTATAATGCTTTGCTGGGAAGACCCTTTCTACATGATCATAACATTGTACCATCTACTCTCTACCAATGCTTCAAATATGTAAACGTCAATTGAGAAGTCCAGAAGAAAGTAGCTGACCTAAATCCTTTCAGGGGCATTGAAGCATATTGTACTGATTCTCGGATGTACAAGGAAGAGTTCATAAAGGTTGTGTTAGCGATGGATAGTGAGGAAGATCAGAAAGATACCTCAAATGATGTTCTCATAATCCCCATCAAAGGACGTACTACTCGTCCATCTTCTTCTCAGACATTGATTATCCATCTTTATCTCATAACAAACAGCCTCCTATTGTAAAAATGGAACAGAGGGAGCTCACCGCTTCTGAGCCTCTTGTTATCGACCTTCGTCGTAACAAACCTTCTCCTTCTCCTCCTCTGGTTATCAACCTTACTAAGCCTTCTGTTAAGGCCAAAAATTATGTTGTAAATGATGACGTATAAATCAATAAAGTAGCATCTCTTTTACAATATACTGATGTTTTTTATTATATTCGATGTTATTTAGAAATGTTAGATAACTTTGAATCACTTACAATAGGAGTAGTTCAACCTCTCCAAGACGAAGTATTGCTCGAACCAATGCAAGACTCCTTCTTCTTAGTTCCTTCTATGAAGAAAGATGAATTTCCTATACTTTTTAGTAAAGGAACAGAACATAAGATCACGCCCGATAGTGAAGAAGAAAATCAAGATAATGGAAGACTTCAACTACATCGTTATAATCAACAATCAAAAGATATCATTCAAAAGATGGGATATAATTTTAATGTTGGTCTTAATGATGGTAAGAGAAGGCGTACTCCTATTCGTATCCCTACTCCAAAAAGAAAGTCATGACAATATTACAGCAAAACGAATAAGGGATTGGGTCATACCTCGCCAATTCCGACTCCAAAAGCCTCTGAATCCGATAAAGAAGAACGATCTAACTCTTCTGACTTTGTTTCATGGAATTCAGACACCAGTTTAAGGTAGGTCCATCGAGTGACTCTATCTTCTAATAAGGTAACTGCCGAGTTCTCGAAAGACGATGAAGACTTTGTCAAAGCCCCTGAATCTGATCTTTGGACACAAAGGATGGAAACTCAATGGGGACTTCACTTCGAGCAACGTGAGCCGCCCACCGAAGATCAGTTGGTTCAAATCGATGTTGGAGATGAAGCCTCCCTAAGACCAATATTCGTCAGCAAAAGCCTCCCTGAAGTGGATAAACAAGAACCGATTCAACTTATTAGGTAATACATTGATGTATTTGCCTGGAGCTATAAAGATATGCCAGGATTGGATCCCCAGATCGTTACCCACAAGCTCAATATTCTGTCGAATGCGAGACCAGTCAAGCAACAACAGCATCGATTTCGACCTGACATGATGGACGCCATAGAAGCTGAAGTCAAGAAGCTCATCGCTTGTGGCTTCGTCAGAGAAGAACAACATCCGGACTGGGTGGCTAATGTTGTCCCAATTATGAAGAAACAGGGAAGGTTTGAGTCTGCATCGAGTTCAAAGACCTTAATGAAGCTTGTCCCAATGATGAATTTCCTCTTCCGATCACTGATGTCATGATCGACAAAACTTGTGGATTTGAACGAATATCTTTTATGGATGGATTCTCGGGATATAATCAAATCAAGATGCACTCAGAAGATGAGAAACATACATCTTTTCGTACTCCTCTGGGAGTCTATTGCTACACTGTCATATTATTTGGTCTTAAAAAGGCTGGTGCAACTTATCAGCGGGCTATGAGTACTATCTTCCATGATCATTTGTGGAAGATAGTTGAATGCTAAATAGATGATATTGTTGTCAAAATTCGTCTAAAGAAAAACCACATCTAAGACTTGAGAACTATATTCGATCTAATACCCCAACATCAACTCAAGATAAATCCTACCAAGTCATTCCTGGGAGTCTCTAGTGGCAAATTTCTCGAATTCGTTATTACCTCTAAAGGTGTACACGTTGACCCTGAGAAAATCAAAGTCATTCAAGAGACGCATCCTTCACGCAACCTAAATGAGCTACGAGGATTCCGGGGACGGCTTGCGTACATCAGGAGATTCATCTCAAATCTCTCTGGATGCTGTAGACCGTTCACTCAACTCATGAAGAAAGTGTGTTTTTTTTATTTGGACTGAAGAATGTCATTAAGCATTTGAAGATATAAAGCGGTACTTGATGAACCCTCCAATTCTTGTGCCTCCAGTCTCAGGAATACCCTTCCTGATGTATGTTCCAGCAATGGATCATTCATTGGATGCCTTACTAGCTCAAAAAAATTAAGAAAGTCATGAACAAGCTATCTATTATCTCAGCCGTACAATGATCGGAGCTGAACATCGATACAGTCCAGTGGAAAAAGAATGTCTAGCTTTAGTGTTTGCTGTTCAAAAGACGAGACATTATATCACCGGCCAAACTATTCATGTTATTTTCAGAGTTAACCCTCTCTGGGTCTTGATGAAGAAGCCGAGTACACTCAATTCCAGGCTTGCTACATGGGCCATATTATTAGCACAATATGATATGGTTTATATTCCTCAAAAGTCTGTTAACGGTCAAGCTCTTGCTGACTTCCTGGCAACTCATCCAATTCCCCAAACATCTAAACTCTATGACGAGATTCCAGATAACTTTGGAATCCAACATGATTTCGGAAAAAGTTCTTATCTGGCATCTATTATTTGACGGTGCATCCAAAATAGGACCAAAATGTACCATTGTCGTTGGCGTTAGAATCGTCCTCGTATCGCCAGAAGGGTTAGCTATTCAAAGAGCTTATTCTTTAGACAAGTCGTGTTCCAATAACGTGGCTGAATACAACACTCTTCTCATTGGTCTCCAATTGGCTAAACAATTAGATATTGAATATCTTAAAGTATATAGAGACTCTAAACTGATTGTCAATCAGGTTAGAGGCACGTATGATGTTTGACAGCAGGATCTTGTTCCATATCATGAAGTGGCAGTTAGGCTAGCTTCATCGTTCAAGGGCTTCTTCATTGAACATGTACGTCGGGCATACAATACGGAGGCTGATGCATTGGCTAATTTGGCAGCCGTATTAGCAATCCCAGTAAAAAGGCAACAGATGATTATCGTCACTAATAGAGAGTTATTTTGTATTGAGAATAACTCAAATATTGAGTTCAGTAATTCAACTGAAATCAATATCATTAATAAAGACTGGAGAGCTTATTTCATTGACTTCATAGTACATGACATTTTACCTGAAGATTCTAAGGAAGCTACAACAATTCGTAGGCGATCGCTCCGGTTTTATTACAATTATACTTCTAAGACCCTTTATCGACAAACACTTGATGGTCTACTCTTACGTTGTCTTACTGGAGATGAAGCAAAACAAATACTACGGGAAGCTCACGATGGTGTGTGTGGTGCACATCAGCCTGGTCCTAAATTACAAGATCGTATACGACGTATGGGCTACAATTGGCCCACTATGGTATCAGATGCCATTGAATATGCAAGAAAATATCGAGCATGTCAAATCCATACAGACTTCATCAATCAACCGTCGGAGTTCCCTCATCCGACTACCGTATCATGGCCCTTTGAAGCTTGGGGTATGGATGTCATTGGTCTTATCAATCCACCATCGTCTAGAGGACATCGGTTTATACTGGCTATAATCGATTACTTTGTGAAATGGGCCGAAGATATAGCTTTATATGAAGTCAAGACTAGCAACGTCATCAACTTTATTAAACATCATGTGATATATAGATTCGGTATTCCTCGATGAATCATTCATGATAATAGACCACAATTCATCAGTCAAAAGTTTACTCAGTTTCGTGATGATAACAGAATCAATAATGTTGCTTCCACGGCCTACAATCTTGCAGCTAACGGTTTGGCTGAAGCATTCAACAAAACTATTATCAAGCTTCTTAAGAAATTTGTTTCTACCAATAAAAGAAACTGGAGTGAAAAGCTTGGAGAATGTCTATGGGCTTATCGCATTACTATACGTACTCCAACCGGTTGCACACCTTTCTCCTTGGTGTATGGATGCGAAGCTGTCCTACCATTAGAAATTCAAATCCCCTCCTTAAGGATTGCAATTGCCAATGAACTCACAACATAAAATACATTGTCATGTAGCTGTTGCAAGTGTCCCTACAAGACCCACTGTAATCAAAATACATTGTCATTACACATCATTACAGGAATTAAGGTAAATAAAAGTTAAAATTTTACCTGATCCTGACAATACATATGGGGTCTCACGGGGCATGTCCAGATCAGAGCGGAGCCTGGCCATGGTAGTTTCAAACTCAGTTGCCTGACTACTTCCAGCTTTGGAACCGCCTAATAAGAAATAGCTGCTTCCGGCCCCTGATTCTACTTGTTCAGTTGGGGTAATCACTTCTGCATTATTAACTTCAAAAGCCTGGTTGGTAGGGGTTTGAGTTTCTACAGTATTATTATTAGGATTTTTATTAATCCTAGCATCTTCAGGAGCCATGGTCTGATTTTCATGATCATCGGCATTGCTGTTATTTTAAGGCTTATCGGTTCTTGGACTCGAAAGCCCCTTTTCAATAATAGGGTGCTCCTCACACTCAGCAGTAGTTTGGCCTTCTTCGATTGGTAACTCTTGATTTAGCTAGAGTTCCACTAAAGCTTAGTCTCCTTCAACAGTGCTTGTAGAATCATCTTCAAATACATCGTCATAGTCACAGCCTTCGAGAGCCGCTATCATTTCTCGATCTACTTGAGAATAAGTAGGAGTTTGGGCTACAGAAGAAACAGTAATATCAGGATTAGATTCTGTAAAAGGCAACTCCTCCTCAGGAAGTGTAGTCTTTGGAACTCCTGGAGTTGAAGATGACATCATAATTCCTGCGGCAGCTAGCACAGTTACAGAAATAGTCATTTTTGTGACTATGGGTTCTGAAATCCCTTCTGTAATGATCAGAGCCGGAACGCTAACCTCTGTAGATGAAAAATAATAATGTCAATATGTTATTCAATCAAGATCACATTAAAAGAGTATTAAAATTTACCTTGTGGAGGTGGCATATCTTGTGAAGGCAACGTTTCTTGACGGTCTTTTGGAATCACTATTAATCTCCTTTTAGCCAAGTGCACAAGCGGTGTCTCAGGTTCTTCTTTAACATCATCAAGGTCACCTTGCACATTGGGTTCTCTAGTTACCTCTTCTTGGGCAACTTGGTTGCTTCTTGGAACTGAAGAAAGAGTTGTCTCTCCTCCTCCAGATGATGCTCCAGTCTGTATTTGTTTTGTCTGGGACCGCGTGGTCCTGGTGGTGGGCTGCTCTGTAATGACCAAAGTAGTCTTCTTTCTCTTTCCTACAGCCTTAGGAGAAGAAGGTAGATCACTAGGATGTGAACGAGCTAATGATTCTCCAGTCTTTCTTTTCCTCCCAAGTCCCTTTGCTGGGGACTTCTCCTTCCGTATCTTCAGTGATACATCTAGTGGATCGTTGACTTTGTCATAGAAGCCTACGAGAGAGGCTTCCAAAGGTTCTTCAGCGGGTTCGTGATTCTCTTCATCTCTGAAGGATTGTGCAGTGCGAACTCCAGCTCTTAAAAGTCTATCACTGGCAAAATTGTCAGCCAGATGGAAGCTTTCGGTAAAGGTGTTGGCTGAAGTATAAAAATTTGCGTATGTATATAACATACGTGGGCCTATCTGAGAGACTCGGGGCATCGAGAATGTGGCCTTAGTGCCTCTAGCATTATAGTATCTCCAAGCCCTGACACCATCTATTAGGTAACCCTTAGCCTGTAAACAGGTAGTGGCATTACCCACATGCAGTATACAATGTAATATGATTTAAACTAATTGACATTAAGATTACAATGTAATATGATTACAATGTAATATGATTTAAACTAATTGACATTATCGAATATACATTTTAAATATTATTTATATGATAGTGATTAGATTAGTTTTGTTTTAAATATTTATTTTGATCTAAATTAGGAAAAGGGTTTATCTAACCCTAATCCTAATCGAGTCACCCGACCACCATGGCAGCATGAATACCTAGTCCAATTATTTTTGATGCTTAATATACATACTCCGAGCCCATAAATTCTTGGCCCTGCTCCTCGTGAGCCTATCCTACACAGGCCTAACCATCTTTTATATAAAGAAAGAAGAAAGCTGTAACACCCCAGTCCCAAAATACGTAGGACTAGGAACGTAGACATGCCAGCTATATTCATACGAAGTACATGGGCCTCGTATGGATACATAAGCTGTAAAATACAGTAGAACCATAACTAATCTCATCCACACAAAATAAATAAATAAATAAATAAAAGATATCATATAATGATAATGAATTGTCTTGATACAATATCTTGGACAGAGACAAATCCACTACAACAAGTAAGAGAAAAATACATGAAAAATGAAATGAGTTTGGCGAGCGAAGCGAAGATGATCCAAGTGCAATTATCCTCGAAGAAATAGCGATGATCACGGCTAGAGCTAGAACACCTGCGAAAGACAAGAGCACACACCTGGCGAGATAACCAGGTCCTCAGAGGGACGTAACAAGACACATAATATCATGCCATATAAACTGAATAAATATTGCTCAAGTCAATTGAATTATAACATGGTCCAATACGCACCTATTGAACGAGCGTACCATCCCCCCCAACCAAACAAGGACAGAAGATTGTAAACTAATTCACGGTGACGTATTTTTCCATGCTATGAATCCAATATGGTATCCGGACCCCAACAAGGTTCAATACCTTCTTATCGAAGTAGTAAGTCACACCTACAACCAAACAAGGACAAGATGTGACGAACTAATCTACGACAAGTTATTGTTCCAAGCTACGGTCAGATACAAGTACTCAAACCAAAAGTACTCATACCTAACGGATAACATAGCCTAACCGTTCTAAGTGAGATGTAGTTAAGAACAATCCTTCTTGTGCATGGGCCCTGGCTAAATAGGATCGGCATGGTCCCCCCTTAGGCACCAGAGGCCCCCATCAGTAAGAGCATAACGTTCTGCAGAACGTCAGTGGCCGTCAATATTCATGGGTAAGCTGACCCGCGTCTCCGGCGAAGCTCACGGGTTACAAAAGGGAAAGTGCATCGAAGTCCATATGCTAAGGAATTATCCTCTCCGCCCAATGCCTTCTATGTTGTATCCACAACATTAAACCTCTATAACCGCTAAGTCAAACTAGCATGTAAATTCTATTAGCGGTTATTCCTATTGCACGGCTTATACGCACCGGTGGCCAGCCAGTCACGCATGTCCGTGTTCTACATACGACACACAACTTCGTGTTACAACGTGTCAAGGCCAATGAATGCAACACACGAAGGTGGTCCCTTAAATCTAGGTTTAATGTGTAAGAAAACTAATACATAGCAGGAAATATAAATGAACAGTAAGTTCTAACAGGTTATGCCATGTATCACAGTTTATTTTGCATAAAGAAAATAATAATAATGCATAAAATATGAGCTAAAATAAATAAACAGCAAATGGCAAGGTGTCTTGCCTGGTAGGACGCCTGGTGTGCTGCGATGATCAAGGTGGCACGATCTGCGACTTCGGTGTAACAACTATACAAGGGAACCTCTGTTGGCGGCACGGATGGTTCCATCGTGTCCAGGACGGTCAAATTAGTTAGGGTGGACATAAGGTAGGCTTGAATTGGCGAGGAATCATGAATAATAGGATTTGGCATGGACAGGAAAATATCTAAAGAAATTGGTTATATATGTTTTTATAAAACTTTTCTTAATACTTGAAAATAGTTTTATTTAGTAAAGTAATTAAATTAATTATTTGTAAATCCAAAAATCTTTTTAGGGAGAAAACTCTAAGTTTTGACAAAATAATTATTTCTAAGTAGAAAAACTATATTTTATATATGAAAATATTTAAGTACTTTTTCGAAAATAATAAGGAGTTATTTAGGCCAAAACTATAACTCGTCAAATATATTTATATACATATAATTCGAAAATATTTTAGGGATAACTTGTCAAATATATTTACGTGCATATAACTCAAGAAAAAATATTTTAGAGTCAAAATTTACTTTGAAATTCGTTAGAAAATATTTGTAAAATTTTCTAAAATGATAATAATAATGCAAGTAATAAATTTAGCAAGACAACAAAATAATAATAATAACAGTAGTAATAATGATAATATTAATAATAATAGTAATAACAATAATAATAACAATAATAATAATAATAATAATGAAATAACAATAATAATAATAATATTAAAATATTACTAATGATAAACAGCACAGCTGTTAAAAGACTGCAGAAATAAAATAAGAATATAATAATAATAATAACGATAATAATAATATTAATGATGATAATATCAGTAATAATAATACTAATAATAATAATAATAATAAACAATAATACGTATACATCCCTGCCGTTCGTCCCGTTCCTTCCTTGGGTGAAGGAAAAGGGAAACAGTAAAAAAGGAATGATGTGGAGTTTGAGCAAAATTTTGTGAGAAAGAGGGAGCCAATTTTCTTGAGAGAATAGAAGAGTGAGAGAGAGGACGAGCGGAGAGAGGGGTGGCGGTAGGCTCGACGCGGAAGCGGAGGAGAGCGAAGGGGACCGAGGCGGAGGTGGGTTGGACCGGTCGGACGGTTGGAAAAGGAGCCGGAGGCGTGGGATCTCGCGGCGGAAGGGCTGAAAGAGGGCGGCGGTCCGGCGGGGCTCAGCAAAGCGTGGCGTGCGGTGTAGACGCCCGCGGCAGAGCTGCGGATGACCGGCACAAGTGCGGCGGTTCGTCGCGGGTCAGGTCGATCGGGAAGGAGACAGTAGGGAAGGCTTTGGGCTCGACGCAGCGTCGGCAGCGGGACCAACACGGCATGACGGCAGATGAGGATCCGGCCAGGCCACGACAGCGCTGGATCTGGGATCTGCGGTTTCGACAACTCCAGGTAATGGGGATGCGGTTTCAGTGATGGGTTTGCGGCGGTCGGAGGCTACGAGCTCGTGGAGGACGGAGAGGGTTGGCCAGGGTGGAAGGACGCGGGCTGTGGGATGAGTGTTTTTATTTGTTTTCTTTTTCTTTCTAGGGTTTTGGTGGTTGATGGTGGTGATGGCGGTGTTGGTCGTTGTGGCGGGGCTGCCGCGGCAGTGGCCGCGGTGGTGGTGGTTGATTAGGGTTCCAGCGAGGAGTTTTGGTAGAAGCGGTGGAGGACAGAGAGAGGGGTTGGTCGGGGCATCGACGAGCAGGTAGTCGGAGTATTGGAAGGAGGCCGTCGCGTATTGGTGTGGCAGCAGTGTTGCTGCGGATGTCGACTGCGCAAGGAGTTGGGCTTATGGAGGCCGATCGACATGGTCGGAACAGGGGACAAGCACGGCAGCTTCGGGTGGTGGTGCAGAGATTAAGGTTTGGAAATTAGGATTAGGGTTTGGTTAGAATTTGGGATTCGGGTCAGTGGTGGCGGTGTGGCCACGGACGAGGGGCAGGAGTTCGGTTAGGGTTAGGATTTATTAGGAATTGGGTCTTAGGTTTAGGACTGGGTGTCGGAGGAAGGATGATGACAGGTGTCCGTGTGTGGACACGAAGAAGGTGATAATGTAATTGTAAACACGATGCATGCAAGGATGTGGGTGGTAAAATATTTGTGGGAAATTTATGAATGATAAAAATTTATGGAGGAGTACCTGCCTATTTATAGGATGTGGGAATTCCCAGTTGGATAAGGATTAGGAAGATTTAAAACCCAATTAGATAATTCAATCTATTAATTTAAATCAATGAAATCAAATCTAAATTCAAATTCAATTTAAATCTAATTAATTTACATCCTTTAGTTTAAAACAAAATAAGATAATTCAAATTCCAAATATAGATATTAATTTAATCTATTTAAATAAATCCAAAAATTAAATCAAGATTTAAATTCCCACAATAATTTCAAAATATGTTTTCCAAAAATACTATAATAATAATTTCAAAAATACATTATTATTTAAAAATAAACTTAATAAAATATTTATGAAATATATATGTAAGCACAAATAATGTATACATAATTATGCTTTTCCTAGTATACAATAAAATATTATTTATGATTAATAACTGCTAAAAACAAAAAGCTTTTTTATAGCAAGAATAATAATTATATATAATATTTTGAAAGTGTATAATAAAATAGAAAAAATGTTTTTCTAGAATATGTACGCTCGCACATATTCGCACTCGACGAGCAAGAAAAAACGAAATCTTGCGCGCGACGTACAATACGTTATTGAGACGTATAAATACAAAAAAAAGAAATTTCAGCACCAATTAATAAAAAAAAAAATATTTAGTAGAAATTTAGGGGTTTTACAAAAGCATTGTGGCAGCTCGGCCGTAATATGGGGCTAACCCTAAATCACTCCTTATTCTTCTCATCTCTTTCTTCGTATGGCTTCTTCCCCACCATTACAATCTCCGACGAACCCACCCCTAACCCGAGAACTAACTGACCGAGTCATCCTCGAGGCCCTCGTCGCCGGCAGCGTCCCCGCATGCCCTGCAATGCCACCCCTGGACCGCCTATAGCAGGCCCTTCCGGCCATCCCAGCCTACATCGATGCATCAACGATCGTACCGCGCTCGAGGGAAACCCCATGCTCGGTGCCTGTGACCCTCGGGATAATACAACAACCCTTGCATGCAGTCGATCGCGCCAGCCCTCCGTAGCCTTCTTGTCGGTCCAGACGTATGCCGCAACCACAATACAAGCGACGTCATACATGCATGTCAAAGACCGCCAACCAGGCAAGCTGTAAGCCTAGTTATGTACTGCTCTCCCCACCGGAACCAATGCCTCAAACCGGAAGTAAGGCATGGACTCCTTCTATGCTTCGTGCCCATGCCCGCATCAAAATTTAAGCATATAAGGTAAATTTCATATATAACACTTCCCCACCACTGTGCATAAGGAATAAATATTAATGGCCGATAAGGAGAAACCGTAGCTAGAAATGAATATAGGAAGAAGCAGTAGCAGTAGCTACTATAGGAACTTTTGTGTATAAAAGATTCCTTTGCTTCCATCTTTTCCTATATGTGTGCATGTGTAGCCAAATAGTTACCCCATTCTGTTAGTTCCTATGCAACCCATGTGTTCACCAATGGTGAACAAGACCATGCAAGCAAAATGAGAACATGTCATTTTGTATATAAGTCCCTTGATTGATTATTAATTACTGGAAGTAGAAATGCATTAGTTTAGCATTAGTAATAACATTTGTTTAATATTAGTAGTAGGCCTAAAATCCAGTTGAATGTTTTTATTTTGGTCATACATATATGTATATATGAAATTACATACATGTATTTATAAATGAGTCTTATAATAACTTATTATAGGTATACATATATAGGCTTAATTTTTTTATATATGTTTTTATGCATATAATTATATATATTCATGCTTACTTTTCATATAAGATATTTTATTTCCACTTTATATAGTAAATTGTATTCATAAATTTATATGTCTATATTTATATAAGTTTTAAGTACCTATATTTATATTAGCTGATATATGATTATTGGAACACCCATAATAATCTTGTTGAAAAATATGTATAAGTACTATATTAAATAAATATCTTGGGTTTTAAAATATTAGTAAAGTTGTTCTGTATAGTTACTTTAATAAAATCATTTTAGGTTGAGCCCACGTTTGGGGCTTTAATATTTATATAGTTGTTTTTAGTTAATTTGTTTTAGATTTTTGACTTTAGTTGAATATATGCATTTAACCTTGGGCTGATTAATTAGTTAAGTCCAATTCTTTTTGTATGTTTTGGACAAATTAATATGTATTAAGCTATAGGTGTAATAGTTTGGTTTTTTTTAATTTTTTTTATTAAACGTTTTATTGGTTTTAATTCGGGCTTAAGACCTATAATAATTTTAGTTAATATAGATTTTCTTACAAATTATATATGAGTATCATAATAAAAAGTCTTTTCTTAAATGAGTTTGTATATTTCCAAATGTATCTTCTAAATAATAAAATTGTTATATAGTTGAATCTAAGTAATCTTTAGGAATTCTATAAGTCCTAATAAATTCTAAGTAAATTATGACTACTCTACAAATACTATTTTTGACCAAATGTTATAATTCTAGCTATAGTTTCTTAATAGAGATAAATACCATCTAGATGAAATATCCTTATCATGGGCATAATTCTTAATAAATTTTTCTTCTTATTATAATAGTCAAGTCGTGACTAATTGTATCCATATTTTCTTGTGACTTTGGACTCCTACATATTCGTGCCTAGCCAATTGGACTATTTTGGACCCAGTGGAATTATTGGTTTCACCAGCAAAGGACTCCAGGCAAGTACACTTTCTGATTGCTTTTCGATTCATAGTAGTCTATACATTTCACGTTTATACATATGTCTTGCTGCTTGTTGACACGCTCGTCACACGGAGTAGTCAGAAGAGAAAATATCTTAGTAGACATGTGGACTACCCAGAACTATCTTCCGTGTCTTTCGTGGAGAATAGAAGCTGCACACGACACGTGCAGGGTGCCGAATTTACCCCCTAGCCGTTCACATGTCAAAATTGATATTTTAAATCACATAGATAGTTGTATTTTATTTTCCTTGTCTTCTCACCACTTGCCATGTCATCAGTTACTTTCCAGTTTTTATCTCTCATATGTTATTTTCATGTCTTGTAAATTCTATTGTGATTTCGCATTGCCGTCGGTTTGTGTGCTTGTTCCATTCCTGACTGGAAACCAACATTTTTCAGGTTAGCCGTAGATTCACTTAGCTTTGGGAGATACGAGTGTACTTGCAGAAATAAACCTAGAAATAGATAGCAGTGGTATTATTTTCTTTAAATGTGTAAGAATATTGTATTTTCTTTCCAATATAAATCTTGTAATTGTTGTAATAAATCTTAGAAATGTGAATGAGCAATAAAGTTGTTACTTTATGATTTTGAGCATCATGGTCGTGACAGCGTTCTACCGCCGACTCTGCGGCGTAGGCTGGCTTGGACACGTTTCGTATCCGAAAAGCGGGTGCAGGTCGTGATATTTATATTCCATCGAGCATTGGAATAACGCCTGATAAAATCACTTCCGATTGCACCCATATCGGGGTCCATCAAGTCAGGGTAGTGCAACAAAAACCACATAAATAGATATGTATACGACATTTCGGTACGAGGGAAGTCATCCCGAGAATTCTTATCGTACACCATGGTGTTAACGAAAGAACGCAAGCCTACATTCAAGCGACATGTCATCGCCGAGAGAAGATCTGTCTTATAGCCGAAGACTAGACGCACTGCGACGAATAGTATAACTCAATAGAATCGGTCGACGACACTAGCTTCGGGTATCACAAACCGTCGTAGCCACAAAGAGAGAAAACCTGCCAGCTGGGCTTCTTGAGACATGGTTCTGTAACCCTGTCTATGAATATTTCGATTGGAGCACCAGCAGTGAATGGGTACCAATCTACATCCAAGATGTTATCATAATGCTTAGTTCTTTCTATTAATTTTTCTACATCGTTGCTGCCGAGCGGTTTGAAGAAAGAAGGATCCCAAGCTTGACTCTCGACGATCTTTTCTTTATGAGCATGCCCCAGAAATAAGTATGGCAGCCATTTGGTAGTGTAGCAAGTCCCTTTAGAAGCACTCTTGTAATAAAGGGAACAGATCATATAGTGGCATAATAATTCTTCGAACAAAGCACCATCTTAGGGTTCTCTGCTGAGAGAGTATCCAAATCCTCGTTTGTTGGCACATATTCTTCATAGGGTTTTCACCCATTGGAAAATGTGAAAGATACTTCATTTCATAAAGTACGAAGCCGATTTCCCCGTAAAGCGTCATGAAGGTACCTGTTCTCTCATTATATCTTTCAACTAAAGCCAAAAACATGTGAGCATTCAGGCGAAAGCCGTAAGCAGTGGTCCAGATCGGATCATAGAGCTCTAATTCGAGGAGTTTATCCTTAAAATGATCCAAAACCCAAACCACTACACTGCTCCAGCATTTCATGTCAGGGTTTACTAAGCCTGTTAAGCGCATGGTTTAGTTTGGGTATCTTTCTTCAGCCTTCGCAAACATGTTCGAAAAATAGGTACTATGACGGAAAGAGTATTGATGAATCTTTAGGAGGTATACAGCTTCGTCTTAAACCTCTCAAATAGGAGCTGTATCTCTCCGAAGTGTTGTAGAACAAATCCTTGTTATGCGGACCCAATCTGTAGCATATCTTCCCGACTCTAGCCTGTTGAATCGGAGTTAGATCCCATGCCATACGTCGGGGATAACTAGAAAATGCATATCGAGACAAAGACAAGTGACTCGATATTTCTGTGAGGTACATGATTATGTCCCCCATATTGATAAAATATGTCTTCTCTCTTCGCTTTGGGCTGGGACGTCTTCTTGATCGCCTCTCCAAACAAGAAAGCTGGTTTCTTATGGACGACATTGTCCAGACTTTTCAAAGGCCCGCCGTTCATCAAGCATAATAAAGTAGGATTCTCTTGAGCTGCGAGCATAGCTCTTCGGGACTCGGGAAGATCATATTGAGGATATTGTACGTGGGATAAGTCTTCTCGGTATTCTGACACGTTGAAAGCCGAAGCATATCTTTCAGCATTAGTGTCTTCTCTGAGATCATCTACTAAAAAAAGAGAGTAAATGTTAATTATGAAGCCTATACAACAGTATCTAAATTTTAAACAAGTTGCACGACGCCACAGGTTGCACAAGCATCTAAAAATATATATAATTTAGGTTGCGCATGATTCTATGTTGTGCAAGCCTACAGAGTGCGTCTGGTGTCAGCTCAAGATTAATATGAACTTAAGATCTACATTACGCAAGTTATCAAGTTGCGCCTAGTGCAAACTTGAAATGCGCATGTTTGAAAGGTGCATTCGCGCAAGTCAGAAGGCACAAATTTGAAACATGCACAACACAGTTCAAAAAAACAATCAGTGTATTTTTGATGCAGCCAACACTCTAAAAAGAGGAGGCACGAGTAAATAGAGTACGTGCCTACACTCTAAAAAGAGGAAGCACACGTTATAGAGTGTGTAAATCAATCAAAAATCTAAAAAGAGATGATTGACTCTAGTATAACGGATTCATTTGTTCACTGGCGCCTAAGTGATGGTCAATTTGTTCTATGAAGATCACCTTCGAGAGATGGGTAGGCTTGTTCAGCTCTCGATGATGGAGGCACATAACGATGCGCCCTCGGTGGCGGACTTCCTTGGTGCCATTGACGATCGTCGGAGGAGCTTCAGGAGTTAAGAGAAAGAAGATGAAGGGTTTGAGGAAAATAACTTTCAGTAAAAAATTGAAAATCCTCTTTGAACAGCTATTTATAGCCTAAAGGGTATTCTGAAACTGTTGCGCAACTTGCGCTAAAAAGCAAAATTGGTTAAACATTGACTGACGCAACTCGTGTCAAATTTTCTAATTCAAAGTATTTCAAATTTTGAAATCTTTCAAAAACTTTAAAAACTTTGAAGGGGGTCTTGTAGGAGTCTAAAAATCAATGGGTGCCCTACTCAATAAAGCTCCATCATCAAGTGGCACCAGATCATTAAGTTGTGTCAGTCTCAGGTTGCGCCTAAGCCAGGGTGTGTGAGCTCCACGTGGCAAGCATCGTCGAGAAGCTGTAACGGCTGCCATCATTACTAACAGCTCTGACAGCTCGTCAGTCGAAGAAAATCCATTCGAATCCCGCGCAACGCGACGCTCGAGGAGATTTTATCAGCATGCAATTAATGCTTACAGCTAGCTTGCGCAAGTTATCAAGAAGCACGAGAATCAATTGTCATAACATAAAAGACCCAGTCAAAGATGCCAAAAGTCGAGTTGCGCGTGTGCGCCACCTGATCAACTTTTATTCAGAAGCAAGATGATGTGGCGTGCATGCCACTAATCTCGAAGAACGTGTCCACTATACTAACCACGACCACGCGCATCTCACTCAAACGATATCATGCATCCCCAGCAGTGCAAGTAACCGTTCGCGCAACTGGATAGAAGGCGCACAACCTGAAGTGCGCGCAACTCAGAAAACAGTTATTTTAAAACTCTATAAATAGAGTTTCAAATCAGTTCTAAAACATCACTAATGATCATAATCTACTGACAAAGTGTTGTTGCATCTTCCAGAGGCTTGTGTCTTCGATATCACATCGTCCAAGGGATAAAGTGATCATCTTCTGATCAGATTCCTATAATTGTACTTTTTTAGAAATTAATTGTACTCTTGTACTTTCTTTCTTTCTTAGTTTGTAGAAATCAAACTTTTGTTTTTGCAAACAAGAATCAGGACCCATGGTTGCTATCCCCTCCTCGGATCCGTAGTATGTAGGACACAAATTTCCTAAGCAGTCATCTGAAAAATATATCAAGTCATGATGGAACGAGCACACCTCCTCTAGCAGTTCCAATTAAATAACAAAAACTATAAAATAGTTATAGCAAAAAATACTTGATGAACAGATTAAAATGAGTAAGAAAATGAAATAGAACAACAGCTAACTAACGTACAAGAAGAGTAAACAGGGTAAATCAGAAGAATATGGTAATAAAGACTGTAGTAAAGATAACTAGGCCAGAACAAGTGTGATGTGAGTCCATCCATTATAATGAGAGTCAAATATGAAACCAGTAGTAGACAATAAACCAGTGTGTTTTGAAATATCGCTTTTGACATGTAAACGGCTAGGAATAAATACGGCACATCGTATGCTTGGCAAGCGTACAACGACTATCTTTCCAGATTAGACCAGTAGGGGTGGTTCCAGTATGATTGGGAATGTTTACATGTCTACTCGAGTATTTTTTTGCTCCGACAGGTACAAATGAATCCATATCCAAACACATAAATCAAGTAAAAGTCCAACCAGAAAGTAAGTGGTACCAGTAGGTGTTTCCAGTAGGTGGTTCTAGTAAGTAATTCCAGACATATGGGCCAGATAAGTATAATACATGTGTCGCAAGTGAATGAATCTAGAAATACCAACCCGTGTCATGACAGAGAATCAGGTAATACTATACTAGAAGTTGTATCATAATAATCATCAGATAAATAAAAACTATCAGAAAATATACTCGCCTGTCGTCCCGAGCAGTAAATATGGATCGATGTCCAAAGTGGAGTCACAATGACCTATATATGAGATATACATAATTACTTGGTGTTCTAAAGTAAACAGTATATTTAAATGCACTAATTATATGCTTCTAGGCTTTTTCTAGGTCATAGAAAGTCAAACTAGGTCAATCGGGTCAATACCTCGCTAAACTTGGTCAATTGGGCCATTCTCTATGCATCTTCCTATATTGTACATGTATATATTCTATGGTACCCTACCTAGCCACTACCCTAATACCCTATGTGAATTGCCTCCAACCTATCACAAGTTAAAACCACATTCTTTACTCAATTACCTTATCTTTATAGGTAAGGATCAACCTAATACTCAATCATTTATAAATAACCTTACCCGTATATCAATATCAACACTAATGTATCATATCCTTACTAATATAAAACATATATATAACTATACATAACTCTTATAGGAGTACCCTAGCAATTTGCCCCCAAATCCAACACATCCTTATTACCTAATCTTATGTATCTTTATCTGATACCCTAACACTTATCTACATGACACTCTCACATGTTCACTCACAACTCACACTTGCTCACATGTGTTTGCCACCACACACCACAACACCATAACCTACCTACTCACACACTCATGAACTGCCTTGGGACACACTCTTATAGGACTGATATCTAATGCAATGACTAAACTGAACATATAGGAGTAAACATATAAAGGAGATGAATGACAAGGACTACACATTAGTGACTAAAACCAATGGTGTATCCAAGCCTCTAACCTAATCCACTCCTTGACTGGTACAAGTATCTAAAACTGAACATATGCAACATCTTAGGACTGAACAAAATATATAATTTCTAAACCCACTTACTAGTACGAACAATCCTATAATCGAGCCCCCAAATACCTAGCCCTTCCTCTAACACATTAGCTAATATATACATATCCACTTAATACTCTCTTCCTATAGTAACTGATACATGCCATAACTTCAACTGATACCAGGTATCAGTCCAACCAATACCTAAAGTTGACTAACACATACTCTCACAACTTGTGACTCACAAACACACACATTCCCAAACATTCATGGGTGTGCCACTGGCCACTAAAGCCTACACACCAAGGGACCAAGTCCCTTCACACTGCTAAACAAAGTGTGCTCTAGCCAATGTACTTGTGCACAGGCCAATACACTTGCCTATTGCAATGGCCATTGGCCTGTTCTTGCCTGCAGGCTTTTCTGCCATTCCCCAACCTGCTGTATTGCGCACAGGCATGGTAGGCCCTGTTGCTAAATCCTTCTCTTCCCTGCATAATCGAACTGATACAATATATATATATATATATATATATATATATATATATATATATATATATATATATATATACCCCAACTGAACAATATATAGGAAACCAAAGTAAAATATATAGGACTGGACAAGGATGGTGATCTGGGGACTGAACTTGATGATGTGAACTAAACAGGTTCATACGAGTAAGGGAACTGGACCATTAATTAAGGGCTGAACAAGTATAGCATGGACTGAACATTAGTAAAATAAATATGACTGGTCATTTAAATGAAAGTGACAATACAAACTGAGTTGTGAACAATGGAATGAAACAAAGATTTTAGGGACTGAATATAATGAGTAGGACAGTTGCCAACAGTACACTAAACCCGAGCCTCACCCTACTGTCTGCACACAAGCTCCTTCCCAATAACTACACACTCTAATTAATTACCTATTACTTAGAAACTAGGATACCCAGAACTTCCTACCCTCTTTACTTACTTAGACTGATACCAATATCTATCTAACTGATACAGAGTAACTGAGTAAACTAGGATTACTTGACACACATATTCATCTCTCACACAGGTTAAGACTAAACTCACTGCCCTGCACAGTAGAGGGCTTTGCCTACAATGGCCTTCCTTACCTCCTTGTCACCTATTTGTAGCAGGCAACTTCTAAGCCTACTACCTACTGCACAATTCCAAACCTGGTCCCCCAACTGCTATTGTCCTTGCCCACATGCCTGACCTCTACTCATATTTCTACTTGCTAAAGCCACTGCCTATATCCTACTGGTTTATATATATATATATATATATATATATATATATATATATATATATATAAAAATCTCTGATACTCATACATGAGTGTATCCTCACACTAGGCTCATAGCATTTCTAATACAATATTTAAACATAGGACTGATACATAGATGACTAACTAAACTGAACAACAGTTCAAAAAGGACTGAACTTAAACCATGTGAGGTTGACACAATAGATTGATTCATAAATAGAGGATTGGAACTTGTGCAACAGTAAGTTGTTGCTAAGTGCTCAGGGGATATCAAACACTGATCATAAGAGAAATATGGACTAAACCATATGTAATGGAGACTGACAGTATGTTACAAACAAGGTAAACTAAGTTAAGGAACACAACCACCCGAGCCCCTTCTCATTTCTCTTTGCCTGCTACATTTAAGGACTGACACAAAAAATAGAATAAGACTAAACAATTAAACCAAAGGTTGAAACATGTAAATAGGAGTGACCATTTAGATTGGCTGACCATGCTAAGTAGTGAAGGATTGTTATCAAAGAAGGAACAAATGAATGCATGGCATATCCCTTACAAAAAAAAGACTGAAACATAATGAATACAATGTGGACTGATTATTTATAGATGGGGAATGAACAAAATATATAGCGACTAAAGGACTAATCATGAATCGATTGTTCAGTAGGGACAGAACATTAAGGAGGACTGAGCTAAGACTATGAACTGATACAAAGGATTCATATATGTAACAGTAGGCAAATGTTTAGGGAACTGATTAGTCATTGGGGACTGATACAACTAAGAAGGAAAGCCTTGCTAACTGGTGCCAATAAGTCCCTATAGGACTGATGTCCAACTGTGGGACTAAAATAAAACAAATGTTTAACTGAACACTTAAGGTAGGACTGAATAGTATGAAAACCTATAACCCCTACATCTCTACACTAAAACAGATCTGAATATTAGAAATATGGACTAAACTATATGCAATGGGGACTCCTAACTGAAATGGACTGAATTAAGGGTGACTGAACCTAAGTGAAAACAGGGACTGAACAAGGTTAGGGACTGAATTAAGATGAAATGACTGCTGCAACATGGTATATCCTAATAACTGATACCTATGATACTTAACCCTATATATGCACACAATTTAAGAGTAGTGCACAGGCCACTACATTCCAACAGTCTATATTGTATCATACAGTCCACCACAGTCCATAATATAAAGGTTAGAGTAGTGCCAATAGTACACCAAACTCCCTATCAAGTATAACCACATCCAATTAATTCTTAAATCACTAGATAAATTCACCAAATCCTAACCTATACCATTGTACACCCAATTCATGGATCAAAACTGAGATTAGAGCAATGGGGTGTTCTCTTGGCCATTTTGTCAAACACTTGGCGTGCGTATTGGATACATCCATGATACGCACTCCAAATAGATCCAAACTCGACCCAAAGCTCACCTATATGCTCTAAACCACTAGCATGGCCCAATGAAACAAATTTACAAACCCTAAAATCTCTATTCTCAGATTTTCCCCAATTTGTTCTAAAAGCAAAGGAGAAAATCCCTCAAATAGGAAGAGGAGAACCTAAAATCCTCTCTAATGGCAACCCTAATGCATGGGGTCCCTAATGAATGCCTCTATACTACTTTAATGAAAATTAGAGGGTTAGAATGCTCATACCAATTGGAAGGTAGATTTCCAATGTAAAAAAATTTAGATCTAGAATTCCTTCAAGCTCCAAATGCTCCAATCCTTCCAAGCTAGCCAATAGAGCCTTCTCCTCTCTAAGAAAAAAAGAATGAGACTAATTTGAGTCAAATTGGAGAAAATTTGGTGGTAGGAACAATTGGGGAAGAAGCTTCTAATTAAGGTCAGGGTTTGGAATAAAATGAGGAAGAAGAAGATGAAGTGAGGCTATATAAGGAGAGTGGACTGCCATAGAGGGTTTAGCTTAGGATTTTGGCTAATGTAAGTGTCGACCCAAACTAGATTACAGTCAACCTAATCTTGATAATTAACAAAATAATATTTGTCATAGTCTAACTAGACACATCAAGCTCTATCAACATCTAAGATCGATCACCTCATCATATCAGCTCACAACGACATCTGCTTCAGACCAGCTGTTGTTTGTATTCTGGAGTCTGTATATTTCTTTTATTGAGTCTAGGAAAATGTACGTTAAGTCATACTGGGCATCTTAGGGCTAGACTTTTCCCTCACAGCTCCACTCTACCAAAAGCCAAATCAACCCAACTGCCTTTGAACATTTTGTCCCCATGGAGACAGAGTTCGGGCCAAACTCTGCCTCCACACAGAGTTCAGGCTGAACTCTGTCCCCTAATTTTTAGGACCTAATTTGTAGGGACTGTGAGATGCTAGTTGTCCAACGGCCAAAAATTTGAATTCATGACACAAAATTTTGACCGAATTCTGTCTATCCCGACTAGTATAAATAGGCCTTAAATTCTCTCATTTTCAAATCATCCAATCTTCTCATTCTCTTCTCTTCTATAGCCTACATACTAAAGTGCCTAATCTTTTCATCCAACTTAGCCATCAAACTTCCCAACCGTCTAAGGTGCTCAGTGTGAGTCAACTAGAAGTTTGAGTGCAAGAAGTTATAAGTCACTTGAAAAAGTTCAAGTTTCGCCACAGCGATCTTTGTAAGAAGTTGACGTGATCTTCTAAGAAAAGCCACGAGGTGTAACTGTTATTTCACAAATAATGAATTTTAATCTTGAGCTAAAGTTCTCAGGCATGGACTAGTCCTCCACGAGAAAAACCAGGTTAAAAATCTGTTGTGTTTGCGTATGCTCACTTGATCTTTTTATTTCTGCATTTATTACTCTGATTGTTTACTGTTGGTAAAAAGAGTTAATTTTTTATTTGGCTATTATCGTTATAAACTCTATTCACCCCCCTCTAGAGTTGTCTATCTGTTCTTCAGTTGGTATCAGAGCTCTGTTCTCTTAACAAGGACTAACATCCGAGAGCTGATCCATGGCAACCACACAACCTATATTTTTCAACCATGGTGAGGGACAGTCCACTCATAGGCCACCCCTATTTGATGGAACCAACTACACCTATTGGAAAACTAGGATGAGTTTCTATCTCAAGTCTCTAGACTTTGACCTATGGACCATTGTCACTGATGGTTACAAAAAGTCTGCCAGAATAGTTGTCGAGGGAGTTCTCATCAAAAAATCCAACGACAAGTATTCTGACGAGGAGAAAAAACAGGCAAGTCTAGATGCTAGAGCTATTAATGCTCTTTTCTGTGCAATAGACAGGACTGAATTTAACAGGGTCTCGACATGCACCATCTCGTACGAAGTATGGAAGCTTTTGGAAGTGACGCACGAAGGAACCACTCAAGTCAAGAAATCTAAGATCAGTCGTCTGACTCAAGAATACGAGGCATTCAAGATGAAGTCGAATGAGACAATCACTCAAATGTTCACAAGGTTCCTTGACGTCATCAATCCTCTGTCATCTCTTGGCAAAGAATACTCCAATCATGAGAAGATCCGCAAGTTACTCAGGGGGCTACCGAAGATCTGGAATCCTAAGGTAACAGCAATTATAGAAGGCAATGATCTCACCAAAATGTCTATGGAAACTTTGATGGAAAAGCTGATGACCCACGAGCTCGACCTCAAAGACTTCGACGAACCTGCTCCAAAGGCAAAAGAGATTTCCCTAAAAGCTCATTGTCGAAGGACTGCTCCTGACGAGACTGATGACGACAATTCAGAAGGTGATGATCAAGATCTTCTAGTCCGTAACTTCAAGAAGTTACTTCGCTTCAACCAAAGGAAGAGAGATCAATAAGGAGACGACGAGAAAGAACCTACCTGCTTCGGATGCAAGAAGACTGGACATGTCAGAAAAGACTGTCCGACTACAAAGAAAGGAAGCAAGTACGAGAAGCCTTACAAGAATTCATCCTCGCGAAAGTATACAATACTAGTATATGGCATGAAAGCGAAGCCAGTGACTCTGAAGACAAAGATGACTCTCCTCAAGACACGGCTAACGTCCACCTTCTGTCAGAAGTCTGCCTTTGAAATTCCTATAAATAGAGAAGGATTTCGATCATTTCAACTCACTCATTCACTTTCAATCTTCTCTCTATCTAAAGCTTTCAGTCTTTCAAAGAGTTTTTTAGAGCTTTCAATTTCAGATCCCAAGCCAATTGCAATCCTCTAGTCGATTTGCCAGCGCGGTACGGTCTAGAAGTTTCTAAGAGATTGTAATCAGAAGGCTTGATTGAAGAATACCTCTTCAAATGAGTTCAAAATGCTTTTAAAATGACCTCTCAAAAAGGTTTACAAAAAGGTTTTCAAAAAGGTTTTCAAAAATGTTTTCAAAAATTACCAAAAAGCTTTTTCAAAACCCTAACTAAACCCTGACTTAACCCTGACAGAACTCGAACCGAGTTCGGCCAGAGTTCGGTTAGTGGCCGTTGTGATTTTGAATCCTTAGAACTTGGTCCTCCTGCAGTTGCAGATTTGACCGAGATTTGCTCATAGAGTTCTGCCTGAATTCTGCCCGAATTCTGTCAGGGTTAAGTCAGGGTTTAGTTAGGGTTTTGAAAAAGCTTTTTGATGATTTTTGAAAACCTTTTTGAAAACCTTTTTGTAAACCTTTTTGAGAGGTCATTTTAAAAGCATTTTGAACTCATTTGAGGGTAGCCTATTTGCCAGTATGACTCGGTGTACAACATATTCCTAGACTCAAATAAAATGAAAATACATTGCATAAGAAATTACAGACTCGAGTAGGCAAACAGATCTTCGGTCTTGAATTCAGTGGATAGCCATTCTTGATCATGTTCAAGAGTCCGAGATGTCCCGACTAGCTTTGTTTACCCAGACAGAGTTTATTCAATTATTAAAATCTGGTTTGACCATATGACCAAATGGGCCAACAATGGCAACTTCTGATAAGGTAACCAATGATCCTCTCAATGACTTCACTTTTGATTAAATGGGTGATGCGTTCAATGATTTATTAAATGATCACAAGAAAGTACTTGGCAAGTACAAGCATGCTAAGGACAAGATTAAAGCATACGAAGTAAAATTCATAAACTTTCTTGTCTTTTTGATAATGTTAGAAATACTACACCCACGGAAGTCACTGATGAGGTATCCAAGATTAAATTAAGCTTACATGATGCCAAAATACTTATTGAGAAGCAGACACGTGAGATCTCAGCAATCAACAAAGAGCTTGCTGAATAAAAGAACAAACACAAGATCTCTTTTGCTAAGATTGATGGTCTGAATGCAAAGTGCAATAAACTGAATGATGTCTCTAAGAAATTAGAGATCGGATTGGAAAAACAGGTTGCTCAACCTCAAACCCAATTTCACAGTCACAAAACATCAGACCACTCATAATAGTAAAACATGTCACCCACATGCGGCACGTAACCATGCTTATATGTACACGTACTCCCATACAGCACGTAAACCACATGCACGTAGACATCATTCTCAACCTACTTATAACTATTATCCTGCTACTGCACATAGTTATAACTATTATCCTGCTGCTACACATAGTCACTATCCTGCTGTTTCACACAACTATCACTATACTGTATATAGGCATCACTATCAACATGCTTCTAACACAAATAGGCATGCTACTTGCATATACTGTGGATTACATGGTCATATCTCACCACAGTATAGAATTAGGAAATTAGTTGATATTAATCTATATGCATGGATACCAAAGACTAACATTTCAGGACCCACAAGAACTTGGGTACCAAAGGTCACATCTACTTGTGATGTAGGTGGACCTTCCTTCTTCAACTAAAAGCAAGTAGATTCTTGATAGTGGGTGCTCGCGACATATGACTGGAGACGCAAATCTTTTTGTATCACTATCGATGAAGAGGGAAGGATATGTATCCTTCGGTAATAATTTAAAGGGCTACTCATAGGTAATGGTACTATTGGTTATCTTCCTTCTCCTATAATAAAGGATATCTGCTTAGTGACCGAGTTAAAGCATAACCTGCTCAGCATAAGTCATCTTGCTAATCATGGATATGATATTAACTTTGGAAAGAATAAATGCTACATTTATTATAGGTCAACTGGAGACATTACTTTTGAAGGGATAAGAGAAGATAACATTCATATTTTCTATCTATCTAAAAATACTAACAATGCAGGAAGATGCCTCTACGCCCACAAGGATGAAATACTTTTGTGGCACCAGCGTCTTGGTCATGCCAATATGGATACTATATCCAAGCTATCGACAAAGAAGCTAGTAAGAGGTCTGCCCGACATCACATTCAAGAAGGACACGGTATGTGCCGAATGTGAACTTAATAAGGCAACCAAATCTTCATTTAAATCCATAATGTAAGTACTACTAGACCCTTGCAATTACTGCACATGGACTTATTTGGTCCCAGTAGAGTAGCCAGTCTTGGTGGAAAACTCTATGCTTTTGTTATTGTAGATAATTTTTCAAGATTTACTTGGGTTTTCTTCCTTACAAACAAAAGCGATACTATTTCAGTTTTTAAAATCTTTGCCAAAAAGGTCCAAAACAAAAAAGGCTACATGATTACTCGAATCTGAAGTGATCATGGAGGCGAATTCGAAAATTTTGATTTTGAAAAGTTTTGCGAAACAAATGGTTTTGATCATGAGTTTTCTTGTCCTAGAACTCCTCAACAAAATAGTTTTGTGGAGTGGAAGAATAGGACTCTTGGTGATATGGTTAGAGTTATATTGAATAAATTTTTACTTCCGAAATATTTTTGGGCAGAAGCTGTCAGTACAGCTTGCCATAGTTTAAATAGGGTGCTTATTCGACCTATTTCGAAGAAAACACCCTATGAGCTTTGGTTTGGTATGACTCCTAATGTCTCTTATTTTAGAGTGTTTGGTTGTCGTTATTTTATCCTAAATAACAAAGACAACTTTGGCAAGTTTGATGCCAAAGCTGACGACGGTATTTTTCTTGGCTATGCTGCCAAGAGTAAGGGATATAGAGTGTTCAACAAACACTCAATGATTGTAGAAGAATCTACTAATGTGACTTTTGATATAAAAAAAATAGTACAGCGGCTAACCTCGACGATGATAATGAACCATCAACTTCCACGTCGATGAATACCACCCCTGAAACCAATTCTCTAGAGGACTTACCGAATAAGTTCGAGTTCAAGCGTCACACCCAAAAAACTTGGTAATAGGTGAGGTATCACGTGGAGTAAGTACTCGATCATCTTTAAGAGATTCTATTGCTAGTTCATTTCGTAAATTGAGCCTAAAAATGTTTTAAAAGCTTTTAATGATGAATTTTGGATTTCCGCTTTGCAAGAAGAACTCAACCAATTCGAAAGAAGCCAGGTCTGGGAAATTGTTTCTAAACCAGCTAACCATTCGATTATTGGTACTAAATAGGTTTTCCGTAACAAAGTAAATGAAGATGGTTCAGCCACTCGCAATAAAGCTCGTCTAGTAGTTCAAGGATACAACCAAGAGAAAGGTATCGACTACGATGAGACGTATGCTCTAGTTGCAAGACTTGAATCCATTCGGATGCTTTGTGCCTTTGCAAATTTTCAAAATTTTAAACTTTTTCAAATGGATATGAAAAGTGCTTTTCTGAATGATTTTATTAAAGAGGAAGTCTTTGTAAAACAACCCCCTGGTTTTGAAAATCATAAATTTCCGACCACGTTTTCAAGCTCAAGAAAGCACTCTATGGCCTCAAACAAGCCCCCAGAGCTTGGTATGAACGCCTAAGCAATTTCTTACTAGATAAAGGTTTTTTAAAAGGGAAAATTGACACTACACTTTTTATCAAAACTTTTAAAGACACCATTCTTTTAGTTCAAATTTATGTTGATGACATCATATTCGGTTCTACTAATGAAAATCTCTACCAAGATTTCGCTAAGTGCATGCAGAACGAATTTGAGATGAGCATGATGGGGGAGCTCAACTACTTTCTTGGATTGCAAGTCAAACAAACTTCGCAAGGTACTTTCATCAACCAGTCCAAGTATACAAAGGATATGCTGAATAAGTTTGACCTTGACAACGTCAAACCAATTGGTAATCCAATGGCTAATACAACCAAACTAGAACCCGGTGAAAGTGGCAAACATGTTGATCAACGTAAGTATCGAGGTATGATTGGTAGTTTACTTTACCTAACTGCTAGTCGCTCTGATATCATGTTTAGTGTTTGTCTGTGTGCTAGATATCAGGCTAGTCCTAAGGAATCACACATGTCCGCCGTCAAGCGTATCTTTCGATACCTTAAGGGTACTATTACAGTCGGTTTGTGGTATCCCAAAACTACATCTTTCGACCTTATCGGTTATTCGGATGCTGATTTTGTGGGCAGCAAAGTCGATCGTAAAAGTACAAGCGGTACGTGTCATTTGTTAGGCAAAACCTTAGTCTCTTGGTTTAGCAAGAAACAAAACTCTATTGCACTTTCTACAATTGAAGCTGAGTATATAGCTGCAGGACGTTATTGTGCACAGATTTTGTAGATGAAATAAACCCTAGAAGATTATCATTTATCTTTTGTGCACATACCTATATTCTGTGATAACACTAGCGATATCAACCTTACTAAGAACCCTATATGTCACTCACGCACGAAACACATTAAAATTCGTCACCACTTTTTGTGTGATCATCAACAACACGGCACTATAGATTTAGAATTTATTGACACTGAACATCAGCTGGCAGATTTTTTTACAAAACCACTAGCCGTAGAGCGATTCAATTTTCTTCGTCGCGAATTAGGGATTTTGGATGAAAATATTCTAAAATAAATTATTTTTGCAACAAAACCTGTTCGTCACAATCATACTGGATTACTGGTTTTGGGTACAAGCTGAAAGGGCCCTTCTGTCAACAAGGCGTAAAAGCCTAAGCGACACGGTGCACAAGTCTTCGGACTACCGCTAGCTGGGATCCGGCCCCAACAGCTAACCCAAGGTGACTAATCAGTATCTGATTGTTGACCTACAGTTTACGATGCAAAAGTAAATTTTATTTATGATTATTTAAATCCTCTCTTCCGCATTCACTAACTTTATTGACGTTTATCATTTTTTTGAACTATTTTGAGTTCTGGCCCCAGCACCCAGAACTCGAGCCGAACTCTACCTCATACAGAGTTCGAGCCGAGTTCGGTATGCTGATTCCAGAACCCAAGATAGCTCTCAGCCCTCTATTTCTTTTGATCCAACGGTCCAGATTTCACCCGACCAGCCGACCCTACCTTCATATTTCGGGAATTCCCTTCTCTTTCTTCTCCATTGCCACCTCTAAACCCTCTCCAAGTTCATCCTCTCCAAACTCTAACCCTAGAAATCTCAAATTAGTGAGGTTTTCTTCCCCAAACTCAAGGAGCATAGCATTTGGATCATTCTCTTCCATCATACTCCATCTATTTTTGAGGTATAACTTTGTTTCTTCATCTCTCTATTTTCTTGTCAATTATTCTCCATGGCTCCTAGACTTTTTGGAAGAGGCAAGAGAAGAAGGAGTGAAGGTGCTTCATCATCCAATCCTCCTCCTCCTTCTCCTCCTTCTCCTCCTCTTGCTCCTCCAATTCATCCATTTTTTTAATCCTCCACCACCTCATGACCCTAACACATTCAATGAACAAATTTTTGTTTCATTGGAGGCTTCCAATGAATGGTTCAATGACTTTCATTCAAGGAGTGCGTATGCGGGTCATCCTATCAATTTCATAATATTTTCTAGATATGACTCATTATTCCATGATCTTTATCTAGATGAGTTAGTTTCTGCATCATCTCTTATATATTTGAATGATATCCAAATGTTTTATTGTAATCTCACCTTTGATGACACACGAATCTATTCTTATGTCGCCGGAATCGACATAACTTTTGATGATTTTGAACTTGTAGAATATCTCAAGATCCCGGAACCCAATTCTTGGGAGAAACTTGTCGATGCACGCAAGTTTCAATTTCTCGATGGATCGTCCCTTGAGAGTTTCAAGGATGATTTGTGTACTCCCAACACTCGTCCATGCAAGTTACTTGCTAAATTTCTTAACCCGTATTTTTATGAACTTTATCATATCATTTTCTCCATAATCTTGCCCAAAGCGGGATCGACCGATGAAGTATCTTATCTTGAGATCTCTGCGCTTTATCATCTTCACTTCCATGTCCCTTTTAAGTTTTCGTGCACTATGATGGACTGGATGATTAGTGCACGGAAGAAACCTCGATCATTGGTCTATGCCCTATATTTGCCAATAATTTTTCATGCGTTCAATGTTCCTCTTGATGAGTGCCAGTTCCTTCCAGCCCCTGCCTATCTGTCTAAGGCAAGGCGGCTTCTAGCAGCTATTAAGTCTCTTGTTGAGTCTGAGCATTCCGAGTCTGATGCTCAGGTTGATCCTCCTACTTTTGGACAACCTGCGCTAGAGCTACCTGGTGCTTTCGAGTCCATTCAGACCATGCTGCATGATCATTTTCGCTTGGAGGACGATCGCTGGACTCAGATGGACTATCGCACCACCTTGCAGATGTCAGCCATCAGCAACACTCTGCATGACATCCAGTACTCATTGGCCTCTCATTCTATGGTATCTTATCCTATGGTACGAGACCCTTCTCGCGAAGGTTATTGTATCGATGACGCCTGGGTCAGGAGGTATTTGGATCCAGATGCGGTATTTGTTGATCCTCGTCGCTCTGCCAGTGACCCATCCGACTCTGCTGGACCTTTCCGTGCTCCATGACAGTCGTAGTCCATTTTACGATAATATTGATGCGTAGGATATCTTTTGTTTATGCACTTTGTTATTTTTATTCAGTGATTATGTAGTTGAACACTATGCTTTGTACTATATTATGCTTTATGGCTTTTATTTGGATTGTTTTCTAGTTATCTCTTACGTTGAACTTGAGCTTGGTTCTGTGATTGCATGGTTATTTTCCTATGGGGGAGCCTCTATTTCATTTTGCTATGTGCCAAAAAGGAGGAGAACAGTTAATATTTGCCTCTCTTTGGAAATATGAAACACTTTGTTATGAGCTATATATATTGTGTGCTTGGATTAGAACTTGTCACAGGTAATATCTATTTACGGGGGAGCCGACATGTTCACTTAAAGGGGAGCTATTATCTTTATGTGTCCAGGTATGAATGTTGTGACATGCAAATATCACATTTTTGTCAATTATCAAAACAGGAGAGATTGTTGACCCAAACTAGATTACAGTCAACCTAATCTTGATAATTAACAAAATAATATTTTTTATAGTCCAACTAGACACATCAAGCTCTATCAACATCCAAGGTCGATCACATCATCATATCAGCTCACGACGACATCTGCTTCAGACCAGCTGCTGTTCGTATTCTGGAGTCTATATTTTTCTTTGATTGAGTCTAGGCAAATGTACGTTGAGTCATACTGGGCATCTTAGGGCTAGACTTATCCCTCACAGCTCCACTCAACCAAAATCCAAATCAGCCCAACAAGCCCAACTGCCTTTGAACATTCTGTCCCCATGGAGACAGAGTTCGGGCCGAAATCTGCATCCACACAGAGTTCGGGCCGAAATCTGTCCCCTAATTTTTATGACCAAATTTGTAGGGACTGCAAGATGCTAGTTGTCCAACGGCCAAAAATTTGAATTCATGACACAGAATTCTGGCCGAATTCTGCCTATCCCGACTAGTATAAATAGGCCTTGAATTCTCTCATTTTCAAATCATCCAATCTTCTCATTCTCTTCTCTTCTATAGCCTACATACTAAAGAGCCTAATCTTCCCATCCAACTTAGCCATCAAACTTCCCAACCGTCCAAGGTGCTCAGTGTGAGTCAACTAGAAGTTTGAGTGCAAGAAGTTATAAGTCACTTGGAAAAGTCCAAGTTTTGCCACAGAGATCTTTGTAAGAAGTTGACGTGCTCTTCTGAAAAATGGCATGGGGTGTAACTGCTATTTCACAAATAGTGGATTTCAATCCTGGGCTAGAGTTCTCAGGCCTGGACTAGTCATCCACGAGGAAAATCAGGTTAAAAATCTGCTGTGTTTGCGTATGCTCTCTTGATCTTTTTATTTTCGTATTTACTACTCTGATTATTTACTGTTAGTGAAAAGAGTTAATTTTTTATTTGGCTATTATCGTTATAAACTCTATATACCCCCCTCTAGAGTTGCCTATCTGTTCTTCAGTAAGTTGTCCACTAAGCCCCTCTCTTATGTCATGACAAGTTTGAGAGTAAACCTTTTCTCCTAATTAGGTGTTTAGTCAAGCTTCCTAATTAATATTGCTAGTCTAGCTAGAGGCTAACCAAAGTTCAATTAGGCTAGTCCTAATCATCTAGTTGGGTGTTCATGTCAAGTTGGTTTGGGTCCGCTAGGATCACTAACCATTATTCTACCTAAAGGCTAAACACTAGTCATATTCAATAATTTATCATATGCACTACTTAATTAATTAATCCAAAAATATGACTACTAGTTTTGTAAAATAAGTTTATCACTCTAAATATAATTTTAAATTCACAATAATAACAAGAAATAGAAAAAGTTAAAAATACCCCTTATTTGGAAAAGTGGTCGTTACATATATTCCAGTCGATTAGTCAATATGCAACCTGCAGTGATTTCAACGAACACTCTAGCGTATCCCATTCGATCCCTCGTTGTGGTATTATTGTCTGGCTTGATAGGTTTTCCTATCATGCTTTCTAGCTTCATCAACACAGGAATGCTCCAGCATCTAACGGGGAGGTTCGGGAATCGAATCCAAACTGGCGCCGAGTGGAGGACTTCTTTTCATAGTGGGTGGTAGGTGACCATTCCTTCATGATTATCAATATGTCGTCGAACGTTCATAGCCCTTCCTGAAGTATTCTTTATATATCTTCTTTCATCCCGAACATTACTAGATAGAAACATTCTTACAAGCGACGAACTCCATCGACCCTTTCGGACGCCAAACTCTTGTCGCATATGCTCTTATATGACCATAGAACGGTCTATTGCCTAACATATAGAGTAATATCGACTACCTCCAATACTCAGTCGGTTCAGCTATATCCTCTTCCGTGAAGACTGCTCTGTATCTATCCCACACTCATTTCGGTTCCACATAATGCATCTGACTCTCATGAGCGCTTGGACCTTGTCGACACAGGTCAGCATAAGATTTGCTATGGACTGTATCGTCCACTATTGGCCTCTTCCCTTTATCCATGGCCGATAACCATTAGGTGCCCCACCTGAAAAATTAGCCCTACCCGATTGGTGTTGTGCCGTCATGCCTTGTATCGCCGGAAGGATCATTAGCGGCAGGTACGTACATGACTCAGAGGCCTTACTCGCTTCCTGTCGTTTCGTCGGTGGTCTACCCACTGACTTTGATGTCATTGTATCCGCCATCGGTCTATGGTTGATACGCCTTCCATCCCGTCCTTCCGAGCATGACTCATATCCCCCCACATCTCTTCCTTCTCTGCCAGTCCTCCTCCACCGACGCACCGTCATCCAGCCACCAGTAGCAGACATCCTTACGCTGAGATCTTGATATCCAACCTCTTATCTACCCTCCCATTGTCCAGGATCCACGATTTCACGAACCCCGATTCCTTGATATTGGAAATGGTAATTATGTCGAACGTCCCCACTGGAAATCGATCTCCTTACCACTTGGACCGCATGACTCACCATTACCACTATGTTAGAGGGCCATTGGATATATATATATATATATATATATATATATATATATATATATATATATATATATATATATATATATATATATATATATATATATCCAATGGCCCTCTAACATAGTGGTAATGGTGAGTCATGCGGTCCAAGTGGTATATAATTATGTCGAACGTCCCCACTGGAAATCGATCTCCTTACCACTTGGATCGCATGACTCACCATTACCACTATGTTAGAGGGCCATTGGATATATATATATATATTTTATATATATATATATATATATATATATATATATATATATATATATATATATATATATATATATATATATATATATTTTATATTATATTATATATATATATATATATATATATATATATATATAAAGGGGCTTCAAAACGGCTCCAAATTAAGCTATCTAAGCCATGTATATCATCAACCATTAAATTTTTAAAAAAATAGAAAATAAAAGTTCAAAAGTAACTACCTTTCTTATCGTATATGGATAACCGAACCTTCTTCCCACGTACAAAATTTAAAACCACCCGATATTAGTAAAAATAAAATTATGTTTAAACTAACTACATAATATTATCTAATTAAATACATATCCAAAGTTTAAAAAAATCATAACAAATCATATTAAAATACATTAAAATTATAATTAAAATATTCTATATAATTTAACTTTTTATATACATTATTAATAATATTATTGATTTTTTTGATACGTGCAACGCACGTGAATAGTGTGTGTGTGTGTGTGTGTGTGTGTGTGTGTGTGTGTGTGTGTATAAAGAGAGAGAGAGAGAGGAATGATCCACATCCCATCTTTCACATCCGTTGGATCTTGTTTAAGTCATCTAATCTTAACCGTTCAATTTTCAATTGTTAAGATTATATGACTTAAACAAGATCCAACGGGTGCTATCATGAAAATGCTTGAGGTATATATATATATATATATATATATATATATATATATATATATATATATATATATAAAGGCAAACTTATTAGAGTTTTTAACTGCTAGTTTAAACTTTACATGGGAGGGTTTATTTTCAAAGTCTCTATTTGGATTCGTTGATATAGAACGAGTCAACGCTCACCATTATTAAATATAAAAGTCAAATTCAAGTGGACTTTCAGCGAAGAGAGGCAAAAAAGTTCTATTTAGGTGGTGGAACATCAGTGGATCGCTCTACGGAAGCGTATTATTCTTTTCATTTATGGTGGGAGTTGGGAACAATGGACCCATAAGACATACAATACAATGTGCACAAAAGTTCTAAGGCCTCGTTTGGTTCACGGATTTAAGGAATCAGGAAAGGAAAGTTGTTCTTTCCTTTGTTTGGTAGCCACAAACTTGGGAATCAATTTCCTAACAAGAGGGAAAATGGGAGGGAATATGGTTCCACTCATGACCCATAGGATTGTTTTCCCTCCTCCTTTTCCAACATTTATTACAAAAATTTATGACAAAACTAACCATGTGTTATTGCTTATTTTACCATTAACTTCTCGTATTCTGGGTCCCTTTGGATTTTTATAATGTCATTTTTATTTTAAAAGGTAAGAATATTATAGGAACATTGATATTTTTTGCTTTCCTTTCCTGCAACAACCAAACACTAGAAAGGAAATCAAATGGTCTTTCCTAGGTGGTTTTTTTTGTTTTACCAAACAACGGAAAGAAAATGTGACAGGAATTCTACTTTTCCATTTCCACGGAAAGTACAAGGGAATCAATTTTCCTTCCGTGAACCAAACGAGGCCTAAACGTTACGCATGATACCATAAAAAAACTATTAAATACAAAATATTCATGATTTTCTTTTATTAATATAATGGTATAAATATAATAAATATATATTATAGTTTATTTTAATTATTACTTACTATAGGTGGGTTTTTTTTGTCTATTTAAATTGTTAAGGGCTTAAATTTGTGAGTTACAAATGACTTGGTCTTATGTTATTTTATTTTTTGCAATCAAAGTATAATAGTATTTATACATCTCAAGCACATACGGTGGCCATACCACGAAGGATATGAACACTTGATGGTGGTTTTCTGTGTAATTGGCAAAATAGGCATTTCGGATTAGGGCCGGCCCTGAATTTATGGAAGACCCAGGCAAATTTTTAAAATATGGCCCATATATAATATAAAAAAATAAACTAAAAGCAAAATTTTAAAAAATGTTATAACCAAGAATTAAACCTAAGACCTCTAGTTTGCAAGTTTAACATACTAACACTACACCACAATTGTTTTGTGATAAAGGAGGATCATGTTATATAGTAGTTCTATTTGCAATACAAGATTACTAATATATATACATTTAAATTAATTTTTTTGGACCTCCAAATTTTTTGGAACCTGGGCGGTCGCCCTGGGCCAGGGCCGGCCCTGTTTCGGATCAATGTTTGGTAGTCGTTTGTGCAAGTTCTCCCTTGTTGGGAGAGAGTTTTTAAGTGATCTCCAAACGAAGATAAGAACTTTAGGACATATATGAGCATTAAGTATCTGAATATTTTCGAAATAGTAGTTATTGGATCTGTCTTTTTGGACCATACAGATTATTTCAAAATCTCGTAAGAATTTGGTTCACGACCCGCTCCCGAATAATCGGACACGAGTCGGACACGCCCAGCCTTCGTCGTTAGACACGACGAAGTAAACTGTACCAAGCTAGGAAAATCTAACCAGATAAACATGAATGTGTACAATCACAACATCTATAAAACGTTCCTAGAATGATCACCATAATCCACCGATCATAATATCCTAAAAGTACTAGAGACAACAATAAGAAAAATACTATGAACTCACAACATATAATATCTAGAGGAAGAGCTAAAACAATCTAAACCTGGAACCTTAAGCTAAGTCATGACTCCATCCTGCTCAGCTAAGATCCCGGGCTCTGGCCCATAAGGTAGAATAATATCCTGCAAGTACACCTGCAACATATCCTAGTCAGGAGCGGAGCTAAGTATATCCAAGGAAATGAACAAGAACATCATGATATGGAAATGAGTACAGGAAAATATAAAGTACGGTAAATAAGAACATGAATACTGAAAAGTTAATACAGGAAACATGAAATGAAGCCTGAATATGAAATGTATAAGGAACCTAACATAGGCAATATATCAAAATACATCCAGAGTGTGTAATCGGCTTGGGTAGAACATAGAACATGAAATGGTACGGCTTAGGACCCGCGTGCACAGTGCGAGGCCAAAGCTATTCACATGAATTGTAACTCGGGTTTGATCACACATCTGTAGTATTTCTCCTCCCAGACACAAGTAAACACATGGAACAAGATACAAGACCAAGATCGTGTAATATCGTGTCCAACAAGAAGGTACAAGCATGAATATAGAAAAGTACAAGACATGAAGTAATGGACAGATCCGAGGAGTATACTTGCCTTGCTTAGGGTGATCAAGTGTAGGAAAAATCTCTATAAGTCCATCTGTTTAAAATAATTTTATAAGTTGGTTAAGTTCTAAATATCAACTGAATATTCTCTTTTTCTTAACCAAAACTAATTATGAATTATTTTTAATGGCATGCTAGCCCTATACATTCCTAACTAGATCTAGATCAATAAATACATTATTTACTTACTACTCTATGGTATATTCATGCTTGCTTACCTATTACTCTGTTAATTCTAGATGATGCTATTAAACTAATCAAATGATTAGTAATCTCATTTAATAACCCAAATGCTAATATTCAAAACTCCTTAACAATTATTGCTATTAGTCCAACAGAGCCAACCCCCCTCCCAAGGCTGTACTGATTGACCTAAAGCCACACCAAAATGAGCAATATCATTAACTCAGTCTTTGCCATTTAGAGGCCCGGCCCCATGCCTGCTTGGCCCACTCGTTTCAACCTCAGCAACAACCCAGTATAGCCTAATACATTACTTATGAACTAAACTAACCAACCAACCAACCTAGTTGAACCTACAGTCCCAACAATTATGTATAACCAGCACAACTAAAAATTATCAACATATGTACACAAGAGCCCTGCAAGCCACACCAGCCTCTTCCAATATGTGTTATTACACAGGTTTCCCATAACCAATCCCTGCTACTACTCTACAGGCTAGCCCATCAAGACTCGCCATTCCAGACACAGCACCCCTAATTGAGTTGTGCTAACTCAAGCATGACGCAGAGAATACACTTTTCTAACCAAAATATTATACAACTATATTGCAAAATATTTACAAAAATATCAAGAGAGGAAGATTTGAATATAGTCGATCCCAAAATTTACACCAAAATTTACAAAGAATGATACAAGAAATCAATCGAAGGTAACTGTCATCATAAAGAGAAATATACAAAAATTAACTCCCAATTAAAGAATTTTCGCAATAAATGAATCAACGAAACCCAATTGAAAATCTTGTTACCGCTACTCCATCCATCCGGACACGAACACACATTTAGATCTCTTGACACAAACTGATCATAACACTATTGTGCAGAACTTGGACACAGGTGAGTCCTGGACACGCACCCTTTAACTGCTAACGCCAACACGGGCACAATCCATTGTTGGACATGAACGAGCCTTTGACACACACACAACACGAACAGAAATGCATTCCTTGTCCCAACTCAAATCTGACAATCAAAGCAAACACAAAATAAAGTGTCTCAACACAAGAGTAGATCATTACCTGAACCGAAGTATCGGATCTTGGATGAAGACGCGATTGAGGAGTTAGCACGTCCCTTCATGTCCGATCACGAGCTGGAGCTTCTCTATGCCAATTCAACAAATATCCCGTGCACCAGGAAGAAAATTGTCTCAGAGCAGGGAACAAATCAAGAAAACTCTCCAACTTACAGAGAATCCAGATCAAACACTCACCGATGGTTTGATGCCATCCGATCACAATACTCGATCCAAACCCAACAATCCAATCCGACTTCTGGAACAGAAACTCGATCTCCAGTTCAAACCACGATCGACAGCATCGACCTAGGACATCTTCATCCGGCGTTGCATCTCGATCTCGAGCATGTTCCTGCTCATGGAAAGGAATTCCCCCCAACCCGCAAGAACTCAGATCCCGAAAGGGTCGATCGACTCACGATTTGAAACAATTAAGAGGAGATGATAAAAAAAGACTCACCAACTCGTCTGTGATCGAAGCTCCGTGGTCCAACAATGTCAGAACGGAAGATCATCGGTGAACGCTGTCACTGGGTTGCGTGCACCGCCGAGGAGGAAGCATTGATCGACGGCGGACATCGATACATGCTGCTGTGGTGCTGGGAAGGATTAGTCGTTGGTGGAAGTGATGTTCGCCGCTGGTGCCATCGCCAAAGAGTCGAACGGTATCGAGAGTGCTACGGCGGAGGATAGCACCCACGGAAGTGAGGCCTCGTCTTCAGTCGTCGGAGATGCTGGTGGAGGGAAGCCTCGCCATCGCCACCGTCATGGCTGGCCTGTAGCTAGGGTTAGGGTTTGAGCTCGGTTTGGAATTGGGGGAGAGAACAGAGACGAATTTAGGAATTGATAAAAAATAAGATGAAAACTTGGTTTCCCTCTCCTCTTTCGAATTTTATGAAACCGATCTTACAAAAAAAACCTCCACCTAAATTATACAGGAAGGACCCCCCCCCCCCCCCCCCCCCCCCCCCCCCCCCCCCCCCTTTTATTAATTGTAAAAGTTATAGAAAAATCAATTAGAAAATGGTTAGGAGAATTTTGAAAAAATGGGGACCACTCCAATTCCCTGTAACAAACTAGGAATTTCCTCCCAAAGTATAAATTCAAATTTCCCTCCAAAATAGTTATAAGATTTATTATTCAAATATTTGTTTAACCAAAATTATTTATTAGAAAACGATTTTAAATCCCAGAAAGTGGAAAGTGGGGTTACAAATCTCCCCCTACAAAAATTTTGTCCTCAAAATTTCAAAGAGTATAGCACAATACAGAAATGATACGAAGTACGAAATCAATTAAGCACATGTGTGAATTCGATCAATGACTGAGTGGGAAAAATCCTAAGGATTTGAAACGACACAATAATAGATAAAATGGTACGATTGATAACGGTTGAAAAGTTGGCATGTACGAAGTAAAACGAACTTAAATCAAGGCCAAGTACGATAATTATATGCAAGGAGTTGATATAATGTGATTTAACAATGATCAAGAATTTAAATGGGCACAAGGTGACCTGAATTTTAATTACAACTAGGAGGAGTAAATTCATGAAGGCATGAACTACTAAGCACGATCAAAATTGATAGTTTAACACAAGTAGACTAGAACAAGATAGAAAAATCATGGTCAGATAGACATGATTTAAGATTGAAGTTTAGACAAGACATAAATGAAGTACGGAATCAAAATCTAGCAATGTGTAATTGAGGAAATCAAATGATCTAACGATAAAATGCTAGAAGAGAAATTAGCAAGGGTTGATTGAGAAAACGTACGAAATACCCAGGAGGTATTAGTATCAAATCAGGATGAACGTTCAAGGATTTATGATTCACAAAAATTGATAATCATATGAAAAGGGAATATAGTTCTATGGTACCCGAGAACATATAGGTATTTGAAATCACTTCACTTAAAATCCATGCCCCGCCAGTGCATATCTAGCTGCAGTGGACTTTTGATTCCGTGACTCAAATAACGATACGTCACCGATAGTTCTATCAACTTTATCCATTTTCCAATAATTATCAACGGAACAACCCAAGAGATCAAAATATGAAGAATTTAGACAAAGTCTCAATAATACCCGAAAACCTACGAATGTCTGAATCACTTCAACTTAGAGTTCCTGCCTCGCCAGTGCACTATTGGCTGCAGTGAACTTTCAGTCTCCGCAATCCAGATAACGGCTGCAGCGCACAACTGCCATACCCTAGTAGGTCATCGAATAGTCTCTCAACCTTATCCATTGGAATTACAAAACACTTTTAAAGAATTCAAAATGGTTTCCAATAGTCCAAGTCACGATAAAAGGTGAAGTTATCTGTCTGTTAGGATGCAAGGGTTTTACTAGGTGCCAAGATGCAACGAAGGATTCAATAATAAGTAGTGAGTACAAAAAGGGCAACCAAGAAGATTTTAAAACCTCAAACAGGGAATCGAAGTTTCAAATAGTAATCAAAATCTCAAATAAAATTCGGAATGGTAACAAGATCCTGTATATAGAACGTTATCTCGAATGGATAACAGAGTCTCAAAGGATGAACAGAAGCAAGGCATCAGATAAAAGACAAGGTCCCAAAATAAGGAATAAAATCTCGTATCGGAAACAAGGTTCAACAACATCTCAATAACAACGAAATCTCGGACAAAATCTCGAAGGAAAAACAACCTCCAATAGGATACAAGGTCTCAAATAGAGAACCAGTATCAACAAAGTTGTGATTAGGAAATAAAATCTCGAATAGAAAATCTTAACGAGGAAACAAGGTATCGAATAGGGAACAAGGTCTCATCGAGTCACGAGTAGGAACTGAAGTTTCAAAGTCTAGAAAATCTTGAATATGAGACAAAATCACGAACGAAAGCAAAGTCTTGAATAGGAAACAGGGTCTTAAAATCTTGAATGAAATCAAAGTCACGAGTAGAAAAAGAAAATCAATGGGTGGATAGGAAACAAGCATCGAATTGTGGATACGAATCTCAAATAAGAAACAAAATCTTCACAACCCTCAAAGGAATCCTCAACAATGTGCTGCATAGGACGGAGCTTAAACAAGTTTTGAATGAGGAATAGGGTTTCGAAATGAAATCTCGAGAAGCGATTAAAATCTCAATTAACACGAAGTTTGATAAAGGAGCAAAATTTGTAAATAGGAGCCATCACTAGGAAACAAGGTCAGGAATGATGAATATGCAAACGGTATCGAATAATGGATTTTAAACAATTATCGAATTGTGGATCTGAAACAAGTTTACCGAAATAGGAAACAATATCTCGAAATAAGTTTCGACATCAACCAAGGTTTCAAATAAGAAGTTTCAAGAAATGATCTAGGTGCTTTAAGGAATTTAAGGGAAGGCTGGATTGCGAATCAAGATACATGGTTTTCCCAACCATGCAAAAGAAGCCTTCTGTTTTCAGTCTATCTTCAGTATTCCTCCGGGACTAGAATCTCTTCAACCTTATTCAAATGTCCTGACGTAGATTAGTCCCTGCGGTAGTGCTCCATGTGATTGCTGAATCTGGAAAGGTGGGTCCCCTTGCTGTAGTCCTGATGCTCCTCGTGCTTGTCCTTGGGCAGTGTGATCAACGGTCTTCGGGCAATCCTTGACTTGATGGGCAGGCGATCCATAGTACAAGTATAGCCTCGGTCTTTTGTGGCACTGGTTGTAGTGGTGTCCTAGGCGGCGGCAGAAATTGCAATTGGTTGCTGGCTTGATTTGAGTATGATTCTTTCGCTAGTGCTGGAGTACAGGGCCTCTGATAGGAATATACGGCTGTTGGCGTGCTGGCTGCTGAGATCCTGATGCTCCTAGGCTATTATGATCTACGACTTGCTGGCAATCATTTATGGCAAAAGATTTGCAGTACAAGCAGAGTCCAAGCCTCTACGGCACTCCTCGAAGAGATGTCCTGGATGGCGATAAAAGGCATAACTGGCCATCATCTGAATCTGATGACGCAGCTGAAGAGGCGCTGCCTGAGAGTGGTGACGCTTTGCAGGTCTCGGGTAATTGTTGTCTTCATCATAAGTCTTCATGTCTCTTCTGGCTTCAGCTTTTCGTCTCGTTCTATTGTCTGTGCTACATTCTGGATCAGAGGAGTCGAATCCTCAGAGATTTGGATGATCTTCAGTGGCGGCTCCAGGTTCTCGATCTGCTCCTCGGTGCAAGATATGCGCTCGGTGTCGAAGAAATCCAAGGATCCGAGAGTCTAAAAATCAGAAGTCCTTTCTGGCTCGGAGGGTGTATCCACAAGTCTGGCTTAGAAAAGAATGGCCTGCTCCCTCTGGGTGTCCAGGAACACTTGAAACATCTCCATCAACTGTGTACTACCCATGGGGATAGTAGGGGCGATAGAAGGTAGTGGAGGCTCGAAATCCTCAAGTGTAGGTGGATCAACCGTTCCGATGTGGTGTGTTTGAACTATCTAAAAAATAGAAAACTGTTAAAATGTCCTAAACCTAAAAACAACAAGTGTTTATAGAATATCAATATACCCGATGTACCAGATTTCCTATAATGTGATCAAGTTTCCCTAGTTTAAATCAAGTCCCCCAATAGTACACAATTACCTAGGTACCATTAGGATAGACCTGCATGGGCCACCACTAAAATATGTCACGACCCGCTCCCGAATAACCTGATACGCCCAGCCTTCATCGTTAGACACGACGAAGTAAGATGTACCAAGCTAGAAAAATTTAACCAGATAAACATGAATGTGTACAATCACAACATCTATAAAAAGTTTCCAGAATGATCACCATAATCCACCGATCATAATATCATAAAAGTACTAGAGATAACATGAAGAAAAATACTATGAACTCACAACATACAATATCTAGAGGAAGAGCTAAAACAATCTAAACCTGAAACCTCAAGCTAAGTCATGACTCCATCCTGCTCAGCTAAGATCCCGGGCTCTGGCCCATAAGGTAGAACAATGTCCTGCAAGTACACTTGCAACATATCCTAGTCAGGAGCGGAGCTAAGTATATCCAAGGAAATGAACAAGAACATCATGATACGGAAATGAGTACAGGAAAATATAAAGTATGGGAAATAAGAACATGAATACTGAAAAGTAAATACGGGGAACATGAAATGAAGCCTGAACATGAAATATACAAGGAACCTGATATGTGCAATATATCGAAATACATCCAGAGTGTGTGATCGGCTTGGGTAGAACATGGAACATGAAATGGTACGGCTTAGGACCCGCGTACACAGTGCGAGGCCTAAGCTATTCACATGAATTATAACTCGGGTTTGATCACACATCTGTAGTATTTTCCCTTCCAGACACAAGTAAACTCATGGAACAAGATACAAGACAAGATCGAGCAATATCGTGTCCAACAGGAAGGTACAAGCATAAATATAGAAAAGTACAAGCACATGAAGTAATGGACAGATTCGAGAAGTATACTTGCCTTGCTCAGGGTGATCAAGTGTAGAACAAATCTCTGTAAGTCCACCTGTTTAAAATGATTTTATAAGTTGGTTAAGTTCTAGAAAATATCAACTGAATATTCTCTTTTCTTAACCAAAACTAATTATGAATTCTTTTTAATGGCATGATAGCCCTATACATTCCTAACTAGATCTAGATCAATAAATACATTATTTACTTACTACTCTATGGTATATTCATGCTTGCTTACCTATTATTCTATTAATTCTAGATGATGCTATTAAACTAATCAAATGATTAGTAATCTCATTTAATAATCCAAATGCTAATATTCAAAACTCCTTAACAATTATTGCTATTAGTCCAACAGAGCAACCCCCCCCCCCCCAAAGACTGTACTGATTGACCTAAAGCCACACCAAAATGAGCAATATCATTAACTCAGTCTTTTCCATTTAGTGGCCCGGCCCCATGCCTGCTTGGCCTACTCGTTTCAACCTCAGCAACAACCCAGTATAGCCTAATACATTACTTATGAACTAAACCAACCAACCAACCAACCTAGTTGAATCCTACAGTCCCAACAATTATGTATAGCCAACACAACTAAAAATTATCAACATATGTACACAAGAGCCCTACAAGCCACACACCATCCTCTTCCAATATGTGTTATTACACAGGTTTCTCACAACCAATCCCTGCTACTACTCTACAGGCTAGCCCATTAAGACTCGCCATTCCAGATACATCACCCCTAATTGAGTTGTGCTAACTAAAGCATGACTCAGAGAATACACTTTTCTAACCAAAATATTATACAACTATATTGCAAAATATTTACAAAAATATCAAAAGAGGAAGATTTGAATATAGTCGATCCCAAAATTCACACCAAAATTTACAAAGAATGATACAAGAAATCAATCGAAGGTAACTGTCATCATAAAGAGAAATATATAAAAATTAACTCCCAATTAAAGAATTTTTGCAATAAATGAATCAACGAAACCCAATTGAAAATCTTATTCCCGCTACTCCGTCCATCCGGACACGAACACATATTTAGAGCTCTTGACACAAACTGATCATAACACCATTGTGCAGAACTTGGACACAGGTGAGTCCTGGACACGCACCCTTTAACTGCTAACGCCAACACGGGCACAATCCATTGTTGGACACGAACGAGCCTTTGACACACACACAACACGAACAGAAATGCATTCCTTGTCCCGACTCAAATCTGACAATCAAAGCAAACACAAAATAAAGTATCTCAACGCACGAGTAGATCATTACCTGAACAGAAGTATCAGATCTTGGATGAAGATGCGATTGAGGAGTCGGCACGTCCCTTCGTGTCCGATCATGAGCTGGAGCTTCTCTGTGCCAATTCAACAAATACCCCGTGCATCGGAAAGAAAACTGTCTCAGAGCAGGGAACAAATCAAGAAAACTCTCCAACTTATAGAGAATCCAGATCAAACACTCGTCGATGGTTTGATGCCATCCGACCACAATACTCGATCGAAACCCAACAATCCAATCCGACTTCTGGAACAGAAACTCGATCTCCAGTTCAAACCACGATTGACAGCATCGACCTAGGACATCTTTATCCGACGTTGCGTCCCAATCTCGAGCATGTTCCTGCTCATGGAGAGGAATTCCCTCCAACCCGCAAGAACTCAAATCCTGAAAGGGCCGATCGACTCACGATTTGAAACAATTAAGATGAGATGATAAAAAAGACTCACTAATTCGTCTGCGATCGAAGCTCCGTGGTCGAACAACGTCAGAACGGAAGATCACCGGTGAATGCCGTCACTGGGTTGCGTGCATCGCCGAGGAGGAAGCGTTGATCGACGGCGGACATCGATCCTTGCTACTGTGGTGCTGGAAAGGATTAGTCGTTGGTGGAAGTGATGTTCGCCGCTGGTGCCATCGCCATGGAGTCGAACGGTGTCGAGAGTGCTGTGGCGGAGGATAGCACCCACGGAAGTGAGGCCTCGTCTTCAGTCGCCAGAGATGCTGGTGGAGGGAAGCCTCCCATCGCCACCGTCATGGCTGGCCTAGAGCTAGGGTTATGGTTTGAGCTCGGTTTGGAATTGGGGGAGAGAACAGAGAGGAATTGAGGAATTGATAAAAAAATGAGATGAGAACTTGGTTTCTCTCTCCTCTATTCGAATTTTATAAAACCGAACTTACAAAAACCCCCCCTCCACCTAAAGGCCATTATGCAGGAAGGACCCTCCCCCCCCTTTCATTAATTGTAAAAGTTATAGAAAAATTAATTAGAAAATGGTTAGAAGAATTTTGAAAAATGGGGACCACTCCAATTCCCTGTAACAAACTAGGAATTCCCTCCCAAAGTAAAAATTCAAATTTCCCTCCAAATAGTTATAAGATTTATTATTCAAATATTTGTTTAACCAAAATTATTTATTTAGAAAACGATTTTAAATCCCAGAAAGTGGAAAGTGGGATTATATTTGGGTAGTTAAGGAACTACTATGTAGGGTCCAAGAAGACAAATCTAAATGCTGCTATTTCGAAAACATTCGATAATACTTAATAGCGGGATATGGACGCAGACCCGAATTAAAAAAAATCTAAATCGACCTGTTTTCAATCGACCTCGAACTGGACTTGGGCTTTAATCTGATTGGGGGCGTCCATCACAATTTTGACTAGTCGATCCGGCCCATTCTGGTTTTGGGGCAGACCGGCGGACTCTAGGGGTGAGCCCTTGATTTATTTGATTTCCGCCGAAAAAATAGGCATACCAGAATAAATCGAACTTCTAAAAATCCAAAACTGAAATTAGCCATAACCAAAATCAAACCTAATCGAAAATTGATTCAGTTTATTCGGTTTGAGTATTTTATTGTTTATTGGGCCCAACCCAAAGTTGAAATTATGGTCAAATTATATTTTAAAATATATATTTTATATATACCTTCCTTTTATTTTAGAGTTGGGACTAAAGTTGTACTAGTTGTTAAATTATTAATGTTTGTCTTTAAAATATATACATATTTTTTCAAAGTATACACATTTTAATCATAAAATATGCATATAATTGTATAAGTCTTATTCGAGTTTGGATCGAAATCAAAAATCAAAACAGAATAAGTAATTTTAAAACTTTCAAAATCGAATACTTTTTTTTCAAACCGAACAACTTATTCAGTCGATTCTCGATCCATAACCGAATAATGCTCACTCCTGACGGACTCGACATCTTCAGCGATTGCCAGATTTTTCGCAATATATAACATCAAAAAAACAAAGAGAAAAATGAACTTCGTCGCCCTCCAAAACCCCAACTTGTCCTCGTTTGTTTCGCGAAAAGGAAAGAAAGGAAACTGATTTTTCTTTCTTACTTTTGAAAAATTGCAATTCCAATCCATTTTCTTTATGGTATTTTGAAATGTCAAGGAAATTGGGAGGAATGTGAATCCTTATAGATGGAAAGTGAATACTTGAGTTGGTGGAGGGAATCATTTTCCCCTATTTTCCTTCATCTTGAAAATTAATTTTCTTTCCTACTCATTTTCTTTGGCATCCAAATACTGGAAATGAATGACTTTTCTTTTCCAAGGCCCTGATTCCGCAAACCAAACGAAGCCTAAGGGTCTGCTTGGATTGAAGGTTAAGAGAGTTAAGTGAGGATGTTTGGTTTGAGTGTGAGAGTTTAGGAGGGGAGTCATAAAGGTAGAGTAAGGGTTTGTTTAGCTTTCATTTGTCCTTTTTTTTCAACCCCCAGGTAGGAGAGTTAACGAGAAAAAGTGATGGATTAAGTCATAAATATCTCTTATTTGTCCTTAAAATATTATGACTTTTTTCCTTCCATTTTTTCCTTTCAATTTTTTGCTCTGCAGATTTTTTTTATGAAGATATTTTGACTAAGTTTTAATTTAAAATCAAATCAAATATAATTTTATACCATATGTAATAAGATGAAGAAGAAGAAAAAGAAAGGGGGAAAGAAATACTTCTGTGGAAAAAAAGGGAACGAAGAGAGAGAGAGAGAGAGAGAGAGGAAGGAGCTTTTTATTTTTTTAGACTTTCCTCTCTCTCTCTCTCTCTCTCTTCGTTCCCTTTTTTTCCACAGAAGTATTTCTTTCCCCCTTTCTTTTTCTTCTTCTTCATCTTCTGCAGGCTCCTCGTCGAAGGGCTCATCGATCCCGTGGTCGGTTGGGATAGCGAACGAGCCGTCGAAGGACCAACTTCTCGCTAGCGACGTGGAGGGACGTAGCTCCTCCTCCTTCCGCCGGCTCCTCGTGGAAATCGTACGAAATTGGGGGAGGAGAAGCGGGCGGCATGGATTTTTGTTGCAGCAACAGAGGAGAAGGGGGCGGCGTGGCTTTGTGCTGCGGCAGCGGAGGAGGAGGCCATTTATACATGTTTCCTTCCCCTAGCACAATTTTATTTCTACAGGTTTCATGAGTTTACTCAAGGGAAAGTGATCTATTGGCACTAATTCATGGTCAAAAACATAGTTATGTTTAATTTTCATATATACAATTGTATAAACCTGAAGTATGTTACCACGACCTAAAATTTGTGTATAGTTTTTTTATCATCATTTGTAGCATTTTTTATGCTTATACGCGACGCGAAGATTTCATAGCCCAAATTTAGGTTTTTTCTAAGGGCACTACCAAAATTGCTTGGGGGCATCACTTACTTGAAGGCAGTCCAAGAAGGTGGAGAATTTGCTAGGGGGCACCCAAAATTTGCTAGGGGGCAGCCCAACCCTCCAAACCCTTTATTTCACTTTTATTTTCATTTTACACTCTCTCTCCTCAAGAAGAAAAAAAGAGCTCTCTTCCTCTCCCTCTCCTAAAACCCTAATTTCTTCTTCTCCACCACTCCACTCCCAATTCCTCCACCAAGATTTCTTCCACAACCTTCGTAGATTCGAAAAGATGACACGCAAGTCAAAGCAACCGAAATTCAGGGAGAATTTTGTACATTCTATTCGAAACCCTAGAATATTTTTAATTCTTGAAAAAGTTTTGATAAAATAGGTTTAGAATCTCTTTATGATTCTCTTCCCTAATTTTCGAACACAAGAAACCCATATTTTATTTTGAAATCCTAACCCTAGAACACGACAAAATAGCATCTCGTTTTGGCAGTTCGGGTCTCATAACAGTAGGACTGCCAGGCATGTGGCAGTCCTAATGTAAATCAGGACTGCCACAGTCATGGCAGTCCTCTTGTGAAAGAGGACTGCCAGGACTATGGCAGTCCTGATTTACATTAGGACTGCCACATGCCTGGCAGTCCTACTTTAATGACATATGGGGGTGGGTAACTGCATGATGCTCATATGCGGGGGGGTAACTGCATGTCCTATTTCTGTTTCTATTATTTAATAACTGTATGTTGTCATATAGTCCACCGGCCGCTAACAAAAGAATACGGCCCACCGCGTCAAAGCGGAAGGAACATGCGAGACGTCCTCTCGAGCGTCCGATAACAATTTTCAAACCGGCGCCCGAAGCTCGGAGAGGTTGCCAAAGTGACACTAGTGTCACGGTCGCCAACAAGCTTGATCGCATCGACGACGTGGTCGACTTCCCCTTCATGAACAATAGGGAGTCTCGTTCAAAGGCCCGGCATGATATATAGTTGGATCTGGATATATTTCTTGTTTCAAACTTAAGTTGGATGTGGAATAGTTATGTACTTGTTTGAAACTTAATTTGGATGTGGAATAGTTATGTACTTATTTGAAACTTAATTTGGACGTGGAATGTTTGAAACTTAAGTAGTTGTGATGAATTATTGTAGTTGTGATGAATTATTGGGATGAATTATTGTAGTTGGATTATTGTGATGAATTATTGTGATGAATCTTAAGTTGGATGTGGAATATTTATGTAGTTGTGATAAATTATTGTTGTTTATGTACTTGTGATGAATTGTTATTTTTTATGTACAGAGTATCAGTATCAGGACTGCCATCCACTTGGCAGTCCTACACTAAAGTAGGACTGCCAGGGTGCTGACAGTCCTGACTGAAACTTGCTGCAACAGCAAGTTTGAGTTAGGACTGCCAGCACCCTGGCAGTCCTACTTATCAAACTCTGTGAGGAGCTCCTCAACTGAAAACTCTTTCACAGAGTATGATAAGTAGGACTGCCAGCCCCATGGCAGTCCTGCACTAAAGTAGGACTGCCATGGTGCTGGTAGTCCTGACTGAAACTTGCTGCAACAGCAAGTTTGAGTTAGGACTGCCAGCACCATGACAGTCCTAATTTAATGCAGGACTGCCAGGAGGGTGGCAGTCCTATTTGTAAGTCTCTGTGATGAGAGTTTTGAAACTCTCTATCACAGAGAGTTTCAATTAGGACTGTCACACCCCTGGCAGTCCTAATTGAAACTTGTTGTTATATAAATGACCATTCTCCTGTGTTTTAGCACGGAGAATGGCCATTCTCCGTGTAATTTAGCACGGAGAATGGTCATTCCAGTGTTAAAACGCAGGAGAATGACCATTCTCCGTCTTAATTTATACGGAGAATGGCCATTCTCCGTGTAATTTAGCACGGAGGATGGTCATTCTCCGTGTAAATTAACACGGAGAATGGCCATTCTCCGTGAAAATTAAGACGGAGAATGTCCATTCTCCGTGTTAGAAACACGGAGAATGCCATTCCAGTGTTAAAACGCAGGAGAATGACCATTCTTCGTGTAAATTAACACGGAGAATGTCCATTCTCCGTGAAAATTACACGTAGAATGACCATTCTCCGTGCTAAATTACACGGAGAATGGCCATTCTCCGTGTAAATTAAAACAGAGAATGGTCATTCTCCTGCGTTTTAACACTGGAATGACCATTCTCCCTGTAAATTAAGACGGAGAATGTCCATTCTCCGTGTTAGAAACACGGAGAATGCCATTCTCCGTGTTAATTTACACGGAGAATGGTCATTCTCCTGCATTTTATGGTCAGTTGAAACTTTGGAGGGCCATAATTTTTGACTGGGAGGTCGAAACGAGGCCCGGTTTGTCGCAAAATGAGCGTATTTTCGAGGAGCCTGAGATTAACAATTTTATTGTTAGACGGCCTTCCGAAATTTTAGAATCGCAAAAAAATGATGTTTGGACCTCCGTTTTAGCACTTTTTGTCGAAATTTTAGAATCGTAAAAAAATATATGTAGGACTGTCAAGCCCCTGGCAGTCCTACATATGTGAAGGACTGCCACCTCTCTGGCAGTCCTAATCTATGATCGGGACTGCCAGACAGGTGACAGTCCTCTGTGTCACAACCCAATTTTTTCGATGCATCAAAGTGTTCTTCAGACGTGGCGGGAAGAGAGTATACAACATTTGATGATCCCGGTTGTTCCATGTTCAATATTTTTCTACATTAAACACATAATTCAATTTTTATATGTGAAATTCATGTTTAAAACATTAAACATATATTAATTCGATGACTTACTAATAAATGAGAGAAGTCAATGACCTAGAGTTGAGGGAAAAATTTGGGATAAAAATCAATGACCTAGAGTTGAGAGAAAAATTTGGAAAAAATGTAGGTTGGGGAAAAGCTTGGGGTTAAATTCTTTGACCTAGAGTTGAGGGAGAGAAGAAAAGAGTTGAGGGAGAAAAGAAAAGAGTAGAGGGAGAGAGAAAAAGAAAACAAAAGTTGGTATTTATACCTTTGCTTGGGTTAGCCCCAAGTAAAAAAAATTGATGGCAAACTTGTAATATTTTGAAACATTTTTGGGCTAGACCCTAGCAAAAAGGGTAGTGCCCTTAGAAAAAACCCAAATTTATTTCTACTGAGTTGTTATTAAACATTTTTTTATGTCAGGTTATTTGGCACGTCAAACAAAAATGATGGATCCCTCCACTCCGACACCACATCAACATGCTTCACAACAACAACCCCAAACGAACAACGGTTCCTTCCAAAATTCTCCGCATCTTCAAGTTCCATATCCTACCTAATGGTCATCCGAAATGTCATTTGCCCCATCATCAATGCAAGCTGCCCAAGCTACAGCATTTGCATCATATTTTCAACAACATGTACTCGCCCAAAATCACCCTCCTAATCCTAATCATTTATCTGGTGGTGGATCCAATTTAGAATCCCCTTCAGTGCAGTTTCCATCAAATGTTGAATCTCAACCCTCTTTAACTCAAACTACAATACAGACAACACAAGGGGCCAATAGAAAAGCACCAAACTGTAAAGTTATTGAGGACATTGTACTATGCCAATCCTGGATAAGAGTTTCAGATGACACAATTGTGGGAAATGGTCAGCTTCATGAGACATTCTGGAAGAGCATTTGGGATGAATTCAAAGGGCGACTAGCAGGGTCATAAGGTGTTCAAAGAGCATGTGAAAATAGATGGACTACGATTCAAGATGATGTTTCCAAATGGAGGACTATTGTGAACAGGGTTCATAGAAATAGGAGTAGTGGTACCAATCCGAATGATGAGGTATTTTTATATTTTTATGTGCTATGTTATTGGGAATTGACTATTATGTTGGATATGTATATGTCGTAGAACTTTTTCATTTTTACAGTGAACTGGTAATCTCGGCTAATCCATTTTACTCTGTATTTCACAAACTATACTAGTTTTCCCTCACCATTGTAGTTTCCATCTTTCCATTTATGCATTGGCCAGGGACTAAACTCTTCTTTGTCGAACTAAAGTGTTTTTGCATATTCATTTGCATATTCAGTAGAGTTAGTTCATACACCATTGTATAATATAAAGATGAATTCTTTTGCATATTCATTTACATCTTTATAATGTATATGACTTCTCTACATCTTCCTGGTATATATATATATATATATATATATATATATATATATATATATATATATATATATATATATATATATATATATATATATATAAAGATTAAATTTGTTTACATATAAAGATGCAGTGTATTTTATAATGAGTACCTTAACTGCATCAGCTTTTTAGTGGGTGTACAAGTACAACACTACAACAACAAAAAATCCTTTTAATGACGGCTAAAAAGCGTCATTAATGACGAACCATGACGTTTTTTTTTCAAAGCAACCGTTATGAAAACGGGTGTTATAAATGTTTTAAGCGTTATAAAAAAATCGTCATGAATAGTTTCTATAAAAGTGTTATGAATAGTTAATATATAGTGCACAATTCAGGACATTTTGAAAGCGTTATGAATAGATAATCTGTATAAGCTCAATGGAGAACATTTATAACACTCAATATTACTGAACTCATCACATTTATAACGCTTAATACTGCACATTATATATTACTTTCCAAAAACTTCTCAATTCAAATTTAAAACAACCACTTTGAACTATATTCACAAGAAAACATCGAAATGTTATATCACCATCTTCATTACATTATCTCAAAATAGGGTATCCAAATACATATATATTTACAACTACTACTTAAATGGATCCTCAAAACAAGTAACTACTTTGGCTTCAACTTGAGCACATCAAAACTGTCAACATCACGTGTAGCAAATCCCTGAAAAAGATAAAAACACGGTTCAATATACTTTGTAATATTGCTCATGTACCAAAACATAAACTGAGGAACTGGCATTACCTTTCTAAATCAATCCCTTCCAATTTCAAGTTAGGTGTAAAATTCAACATGAGACGAGATGGCAATCAAACAAGCAACATGATTCAGGATAACCGAAATCAATGTTCTAAAAGTCATGTTAAATCTTGAAGGATTTTTGACTTCCAACATGGACCATTCCTAAAATGATTGCCCAGTCTCACATTTCATTTACTATGTATGCTTACTACATATGAAATAAATTTCCAGACTCACCTTTTATTTACTATATATGCTTTTGCTTCCTTTAAATAATATTATTTTCTCATCCAGGCTCACCCTCATGCCCAGATTGGATCGTAAGGGGAAATGAATTCGAACTCTAGCATATATGAATTTGGACTAGCCCAGGTTAGTTGCAACCTCAGTTGCCCAGCATTTCAAGGAAAGAAACTTTCTAAAAGAAAAATCCTAACATCCAATATGTACATAATCCAAATAGACGACAAGGGAAAGTGTATGATACATTCCAATGTTGCAGTTAATTGAATCAATAAAACCAATCTACCACCTATATGAAAAATAAATAATTTTAAAATTGCCAACTTTATGTTTACAATATGAACTAAAGGCCATCAAAGCTCCCTGTGAGAATTTCCAGGCCTTAAAGATCTGGTATGTGACAGAAACCCTCACTGACGCAAAAGGCAACACTACCTAACTAAGCAAAAAAAAAAGAAGAAGATATTTTATCTTAATGGGTTCAATAGAATAGTAGAACTCAGCATTATTTGATCTACAAACCACATCCAAAGTCTTTATTTTGTCTACATGGCTTTAGCATCTTAGTCTGTGACAAAGTTTCACTTTTTCGTTCTCTAGTTTTGGTGTTTAGTTTTCCAAAGTCTTTGTTTTCTAATACATGGATTCTGTCACTTTCACATCAGGAGCATGTGTACATGTAACAATTTCACGAGAGTCGACCAGGATAAAATATAAATGAAAGGTTATAGTTAACACTGACCTTTGCACTCCTTGTTAAGGATTAAAGAATTCTATCCTTCTCTGCAATGTAAGATTCATATGATTCATCTCTTACCTATAGCTCCATAAAATTTAGCTTTTTCAAGAAATCACATAGAGAATATATGCTTCCATAAAATTCACATTCAATTAGGTATGCATTGTCACTTTACTTGAAGTACATGGGTATGCATACACATCCAATTGATAAAATCAACCATAGTACTAATTTGTGCTTGAGAAACTTTATCTAGTAAATAGAAATAAACTTTTCCATGGTCAGGATAAAGACATACAAGAGAGCCGAGCCACCATGAAGAACGATTGAAGATGAGTATGAAGGGTATTGAGGGATGGGTAAAGGACCATCTTTTTTTACTGCAATAATAGTTGCATCTTCATGTGCACCTGAGAAGGAAAATTAATACTAGTTAGCTACAATTCCACCACTGCATCTATAACAAGTATTATCAACACATTAAGATAAGACAAACTTACAAATTTGAAAATAGAGAGAGCTCTATGAGCTAATCTTCAAAAACTTCAATGACTAAGGCATTAAAAACGGTATATCAATGGTTCATGCTTTAAACCTCATCTTCTTAAATTTTAGTTTAACTAAAGGTAGAATTAGAACTACTAATTTTTTTTCTTAAGTTTGAACAATCAAATTTATTGGATACTTGACCACAAAAGAATTAATAATCACTACAGCTAAATTCTTTCCAGAAAAGATGTTAGCTTAGGAGAAAACTTACTAACTGTTCCAGAAGTCAAGCTACACATACTTAGAGAGAAGTAAAATACTTACCGGTAGAGCCATCTTCTTCAATGTACTCATTGCCGAAAATTATTTGAGGCAGTAGAGGACGATTGGATCCAGAGCTAGATTACGAGCAACATGAGGACTTGTATAATAAACCAGCGTTGAACGGCAAGAAGCAGGACAGATAAAATAATTTACAGTCAACCCGCAAAAATAACCTACTTCAGTAAAATGTTCTTAGTCTAGATGGTGACAGTGCAGTGTAAAACATGGAAAATGAGTATAAATTACCTGGTTTGCCAATTTGTTGAAGTGAATAATATTACACATCATCCAAACTGACTTGTGGAATGGGGTCGTAACTGTTAGTCATCAAAAGGGATGCATTAGGAAAATGCAGCAAACCATAGCAGCATATAGACATACAAGTCACATGGATTAATGCATATAGAGCACTTCATAGAAGAAAATCAACGACTTACAATGTAAAGGCATTTTGTGCAAGGTAATCCTCCTTCTGGAGCTTACATAGGTTGATTATGCTCGGGAAAGTGAGACATGAAGCCAATATTGTACATATTCACACGACCATAACAAGCCTCATAATCAGGTCACTTTGTCATAGATACTTAATTATAGTTGAAAGGTATCACTTAGTATTGTATTAGAATTTGGAGGTCATACGATAAAATAACCATAAATTCACACTCTAGAATACCAATGCAATAATTTTCGTAACAAGAAATGTATGAAAAATAAACTTCCAATCACCCTAGATAGCTCATTTTCTTCCTGAGAAACTAGTGGAATTCAAGTTTTCCTAGAAACAAGTAGGTCAAGGCTACACATATGTACAAACACCAGTTTTCATGAGAACTGAGAAACAAAGTAACGAACTACTAAAGAATTCGAAGAATATAAAGAAGAAACGGAAAATATACACACACACAATGGCAATTTCTCTACTCGTAGAAGTATCAGATCTATAGTTCCAGAGACGCCTCCAAAATTTAGACATGCCATGTGCACTAAATAGAAATAAATTATAAATAACAACATAAGATGAACGTAATACCATATAGTGATGCAAATGCAATGTACTATTGCTGCAGCAATAAACATTATACATTATGTTGTTTAAAGTATCGGCCGATACCGATCCGATACGGCCGATACCGATACGGTTTGGCATGTCCTGATCCGATACCGACCGATACCCGATACTTACCGATACCAACATTGAGGGTCTCTTTTCCGGTCAATTCGGCAAAGAAAATTAAACGAAAAAGACAAATCATCAAGGGTTTAAAGCATAATAAGATTGTAAAAATATGTAAAAGAAGAAAATCAATCTATTATATGTAAACCAATCGCTAAGGGTGATTACAATGTTATTTAATTTTAAAAGTACTATGAAATAACACTGAAAATACTTAAATTATGCCTAAATGTATAAAATATATGGTTTTAAATGTAAATAATTTATTAATAATTATTTTATTCCGATACCAAAAAATCCGATACTCCGATCCGAAACCGCCGATACTACCGATATCGCCGATACTAATACTCGTAGGAATAGTCCGATACCGATTCCGATATCGATACTGTGAACCTTGGCGACAACTGTCAAAAAAATTAGAAACATGTTAAAGAAATCAAACAAGAAGTTCGATAGCAACGAAGGACAATGCCAATGAACTTGCACCCCCATCCTGTTTTCAATCCATATATATCCTGATAGTCCCAATGAACTGCACATATACACACACACACAAATTATGAGGACCACAACACCAATGTTAGAGAATCTATAAGGGATGACGCCTTTCATTATTTTTATACTCTTTTCCTCAACTACAACACATACTACTAGAAACTAAGCATTTATGCAGATCTTGGATAAGATTGAATTAACTATGCAACCATTGATTAATTGTGTTTTATTATCTCTGCTTCCGTCAAGAAAGAAACAAAGAACTCTTGGATCACCTGACCTACTTTTTCTAGTTCAGGTATTTGTCTCCATATATATGTCATTTGTCACACCAAAAGTTTTAAGCTAGCTTTAGCCTAGGCATGAGAACAAAATTCACATCGACTAAAAAAGAACTTATAAAGAAAAAAAAACTAACCAAGAAGCCCCTAAAAATATTACAAACTTCTTTCCAAATAATTTTCTTTGATGCATTCGCCCATTCATCCATGGAAGGAGAAGGTTGTGGATGTTCGACTTTACTGTGCCATTGGCAATGGTAACAGTATCCATAAGCTTCGACGACCACTCATCATTCTAAACTGACAGCTTCTCGTCATCACCCAATTTAATTAAAAATTCTCCATATCAAATTACATCATAAAATGCCCCTAAATTCACATATTAACAAGAAATTTGAAGAAGCTAAATCAATCTAGGTTTGACTGAATTAAACAACTAATTGGACCAATAATTGTACAAAAAATACTAATATTTTTCTAAATCAATGTATTTATAAGATTCACCGCATCGGCTAGGTACTCGAGGACGACGATGTGGTAGGCCAGCGCTTGGACGTCGACCCTCTCGACATACTTGTCCTTCAGGAATCGAGCGACCCTCCGAACTGAGAACTGTAACCCGGCCTTGCTGCTCCTCGATGAGAACTTCTTTGCTCCCGCATCCCCTAATCGCCTTCCCTTTTCCCATGGTAGAGAGCTCTGGATAATTTCTAAGGTTAGGTTTTCGAGAAGGAGTGGTGGATTAAAGAAGAAGAAGAATGGGACCTAGGTTAGAATGGGTCTGTGGGAGGGGGTTGGGGGCTTAGGGCTTAGAATGGGACCTAGGTTAGGGTTTGTGGGGGATTGAAAGGAGGAGGAGGAGAAGATTAGGGTTTGGTGAGAGGAGGAGAAGGGGAGTGGAGCTGAGAGGGAAGGAGAAGGGATTTGGAGAGGGAATGAGAAGGGGGCGGGGGCTTGAGCCTCAAAATATCGCGGGGGTGGAAAGGATTTTACAGAAAACTTATTACAAGTTTGCCACCGCTCTAAAATATTAATAACGCTTTGTTTTATAAACGTTATAAAAAGCCCAAAATTAGCCCAAACCGTCATAGAAAAAAGGTATTTCGAACTTTGATAACGCTTAGGTAGCAGTCGTCATCAATACGTCTTATCGAGCGTTATTAATAGGCCTTTTTGTTGTAGTGCAAGTACATAAACATATAATATTCACTCCCCGAAAAAATAGTCGATGTACAAGTACATAAACATGGAGGACGAGATGGAAAGGATCCTTGTGGCAGTTTAGATCAGCCAAACTAAAGTGTTTTTGAATACTATATATCAGTTTACAGCCAATTTTATAAGGTTCTGTTGTATGGTGTTTTATAGTATGTTTGAATATTACTGAATAGAATAATGCCATTTGTACCTCCAAATCGTCCCTCCTTACGTGGCAGCTGACGTGATATGTTGATGTGGCAGCTGACATGACAAATTTTAAAATTAAAATTAAAATTAACATTAAAATTAATGTTAACATTAATATTATCGTTAACATTAAGAATAATATTAATATTAACATTAATATTAACATTAATTAATATTAATATTAATATTAACATTAAATTAATATGAACAAAATTGGATAATTAACTTTTTGGGTTAAAAATTGCTATGTCATCGGTCATGTCAGATGACACATAATATTATTTAACATGCCATGTCAGCTGCCACATAAGGAGGGATGTATTGGAGGAACAATTTGGAGGTACGAATAGCATTACTCTAATAAATACTAGAGTGGCTTTGCAGTCAATTTTATATTGAATACTATATCAGTTTGGCATGTTTATTCTTGTGACATGAATGATCCGTAATCACTTATAGATAAGGTTCTGTTGTTGTAAACATGAACTTGGTTTGTCACAAATTTTCATCTGCATGAATGCATAAGTTCCATAACATGACCATAATTGATGTATTCGTTTTTTATATTATTATCATTTTCTTGCACTGGGGAGCATGTATGGTTGTTTTCAAGAAAGACCACAAGCGGAATTTTAAATTTCTCCATTATTGGAAAGAGCTTCATCATTGCACAAAATGGCACTCAACTACCAATGAGAAGGAGGCCAGGGACGTAAGTAGACAAGGTCGGGTTGGTACAAATCGAGCAAGGAATCCAAATATAGGTACACAAGGTAGGGTTGGAACAAGCTTTGACACATGCAGTCCAGGATTTGATAGCATAATACAAATATAAATGCTACAGACTCAACCACGTATACACCCTCCAATGTTGATGAAAACCCTCCAAGCAGTTTCCATTTCGATGCACCTATCCAACGGCCATTAGGTCAAAAATTAGCAAAAAAGAAACGTCCTCGCAGCGAGGCAGGTGTTTCAGAAGCATCCTCTGCTGCCAGTGAAAGGTTGAATACGACTGTATTTGCCTGGAGAGAGTCATTAGAGTCTCGATTCGAAACATTGAAACAAACTGCAGAGGAGCAAGCATTTCATGCTATAAAAATGCAAAGCTTGACTCTGTACATAAGAGTATATCCATTAAATAGAGCTAGCGGAAGCTGAGAAAGAATTGTTGCCCCTGACCCAAATCTTAGTGCTGATCATGTATTAGCAAAAAGGATTACAATAATGAGGGAGTTGGAGGCTCTAGACAGAGAACACAAAGGTAATGAGAGTGTCTACTTTTGATTTATGTAAATAATTACATAGTGACCCTTAATTGCTTGTTATATAGTTTTTGTGACAGAGATTAGAGCACTTGAATATTTCCCGAATGGAACGGGAAGAAGGCGTTTGGACAGGGATGGAATCCGCCTGAGTCCTTGTAACCTTCAAAACAATTTCTATGATGAGAATTGTTCTCAAGATGAAGCATTTGTCATTATGTTTTTTTGTGGAGCTGTTGTTTGTGGGTGTATCATGTATGATACTCTCAAGTTCATTTGGTTTTTTGTTTATGGTAGCTTTCTATTATTTTGAAGCTACTGCCGTTGTTGTGTAAATCACATTGTTTTGGAGTTGATGTTGTTGTTTTGGAGCTTGTCATTATTCTTCAAGTAAATTTCTACTGTTTTAGAGCTTCAGATGTGCTAATTTGAACATTAGACCCATACATTATTTACTTGCAGTAGCTTCAAGTAGCTTTCTATTGTTTACTTTGTTCAATTTTAACTGTGGCTAATTGTAGTTTTCAATAAAAAATGCTTACAGAACCTTGACCAACCTTTTAATTGTGTGTAAACAGGTTGGGTATATAGTTGCTAACAGAACCTTGACCACCCTTATTTATCTTTCAAGTGATTGTATACAACATGGACTGTAAACAGAGAAATTTAGTTCAAATAACAAGCAAAGTTTCAGTAAGTTCAAATGTTATGAGAATACACTAATTCAAAATAACATGCAAAGTTTAAATAACATGAGAATACATCATTATAATTCATAAGTTCACATGGACATGCTGTTGTCGTTTCTCCTCCAAAATTTGTCCACAAATGTCCCATTAACTCATGCCGAAGCCTTCCGTTAACTGACATATCCCGTACTTATTGCATTCGCGAATGAATAAAGCCTCCCAATACTTCTGCATCATGCTCAAGTAATTCTTGTGGAAGAATCTCGCCGGAAATTGGTTGCCACGGTTCAATTCCAATATGTCGCTCGTCTTCAATTATCATATTGTGTAGTATGATGCAACACTTCAAAATGTTATTTAAAGTATCTTCAGTCAAAAATCTTACCAGTCCTTGAGTGATCGCCCATCTTGCCTACAACACTCCCAATGCCCTCTCTACATCCTTTCGTGCCGCCTCTTGCTTTTTTGCAAAATGTTTCTCAATTTTAGTCCGAGGATGTTTGATTGTCTGGATCAATGTAGCATAGTGAGGATAGATGCAACCAGTGAGATAGTACGACACGTTGTACACACTGCCATTTACTTCATAAGGGGTGTGTGGAGTTTGACATTGAATGAATATGTCAAAGAGGTGAGTGATCCAACACAGATATATCGTTGTATGTCCCCAGTGTGCCAAAGAATGTATGCCAAATCCAAAGATACTGAGATGCGACGGCTTCAAGAATTAGTGTTGGCCTACCAGTGTGTCCAACAAATTGACCATGCCAAGCAGTATGACAATTACTCCATTCCCAATGCATACAATCTAAAGAACCGATCATTCTAGGAAAACCACGAGCCTTATTTTCCTCTAATAGCTGAGTGAGGTCTCTTTCTTTGGGAGCTCGTAAATATTGTTCGAAGTAGATGTCAACAATAGCTTTGCAAAATAAACAAATAGTTTCTGTGGCAGTCGTCTCCGCAATCATAAGAGCAACATCCTCACGATATATTGGGCTGCCACAAGCAAGAATTCGTAAGGCGGCTGTCATCTTTTGGATGGATGAGAATCCTGATTTGCCAACACAATCATATTTCAACTTAAAATATGGTTGAGTTTCTTCGAAGTCAACACGGATCCGGTGGAACAACTCCCTTCGCATTCAAAACCGACATCAAAACATACGTGGTGTGAAAATAGCATCCACCGCGAAATACTTCTTGGTAACGTCGTCGTGTGCTTTCGCACGATCACGATTTATGAACATACGCTTATTGACTCTGGGTTGCTCGGCCTCTTCTAAATCTTCCACAACTTGTTCCAGCATAAAAATTTCTTTCATTTCTTTTTGTTGTAGGGCGGCATATTTTTCCATGAATCTCATTTCAAAAGGCCAAGTCGAAAAACCTGTCATGGAAGTGCAAAAATTATGCACCAAAAATAATATTTTTTATGTACAATCAATGGTTCAAAATCAATGAGACACTCAAAGTTTTCAGAAGAAAAAAAATCAAATGGAGATGAGATAAAAGGAATTTGGATGTTATCAGACATTTTGAGCTTACCAAACGGAAATGAGAAAAAAAAAATTTCAAACGGAAATGCAGAAAGCTTATTGGGCTTACCAGACATTTTTGTCTTCAATAATTTGTCTTCAAAAACAATTCAAACAGAAATGCACAAAGGAATTTGGATGTTGCCACACTTCACTAGGTGGTCCAAAGGGGAAGCTTTAAAGGAGAGTGTGGATGCAACAGGTGCTTTAATGCAATGCATGGGGAAATTAGAGGGAAAATAGGGAGGGAAAGGAGAACGAAAATGAAGAGGGAAAATAGGGAGGGAAAATAGGAAGTTAATTTGGAGTATGGTTTGGAGTGTACACCATTGTGCACTAATATTAAGGAGACACTCTAAACTTAATAATTAGAGTATGACTTGGAGTAATTTGGAGTATGATTTGGAGTGTACCCACTGTAGATGCTCTCACCCCGAACCAAACAAGTTATATGCATCGACTCCCTCTCCCTTAAGGGCTCGTTTGGATCAAGTTTTTGTATTCCTAGGAATAGATTTTCAATTCCTTTTCCATAAGAAATGAATTCAACATTCTCATACCTATGTTTGGTTAGGTTGGAAATAGGTAGTTCAAAATTTTAAAAAATTTCATCTCCATGTTTGGTTTACAAAGGGATAGAAATATTAATTTATTTAGTTTTCCTCTAATACACTTTCATTAATTTCATGATTATTTACATGTTTGGAATAGAAGTTAAAAATTTGAAATTAAAAAGAGGGTATAACCGTCCAAACAAAATAGGCAAGCATCATTCCTAGGAAAGCAAATCTATTTCCAAGGGGGGACTTGGAAATAGCTTTCCCAAGTCAATGGAAATAGCTTCCCCCCCTAAGCCCTTCATATTCCCTCCTCATTCTCAATCCTAAACATACCAAACATGGATAAGGAATTCAAAACTCATTCCCAAGCTACAAAAACTTGAACCAAACACCCCCTAAGGGTATGCTTGGATTGAGGGTTAAGAGGGTTAAGTGAGGGAAAGTTAAATGAAGAAAAAATAAAATCGTGCATGGTTTGAGGGTAGGGTTTAGGAGGGATGGTTATAGAGGGTTAAGTGGGGGTTTATTTCACCATTTTGTCTTTTTTTTATCCCCCCCCCCCCCTCCAATTCGGAGGGTTAACGAGTGAGATTGAGAGGTTTTGTTTAAAAAGTCATAAATATCCCTTATTTGTTCTATAAAATATCATGATTTTTCTTCATTTTTTTTGTTTCCAACATGTTGCTCCGTACCTTCCTAATTTGTGAAGATATTTGTCAAGTTCTAATCAAAATTTCAATCAAATCTAAAATTATGACATATGTAATAAGGTTATTTTTGTAACTATTATATTTTTATTAAGGTCTTAGGCCTCGTTTGGTTCACAGATTTAAGGAACCAGGAAAGGAAAGTTGTTCCTTTCCTTTATTTGGTAGCCACAAACTTGGGAATCAATTTCCTAATAAGAGGAAAAATGGGAGGGAATATGGTTCCATTCATGACCCATGAGATTGATTTTCCTTCTCCTTTCCCAACATTTATTACAAAAAATTATGACAAAACTAACCATGTGTTATTGCTTTTTTTACCATTAACTCCTCGTATTCTGGATCTCTTTGAATTTTCATAATGTCATTTTTATTTTAAAAGGTAAAGATATTATTGGAACATTGATATATTTTTGCTTTCCTTTCCTGCACCAACCAAACACTGAAAAGAAAATCAAATGATCTTTCCTATATGGTTTTCTTGTTTTACCAAACAACGGAAATAAAATGTGACAGGAATTCTACTCTCCCATTCCCATGGAAAGTACAAGGGAATCAATTTTCCTTCCGTGAACCAAACAAGACCTAAGAGTTATTAAATACCCCCCACTTAGCTCTTCCTCCAATCCAAATAAAATTATATGTATTGACTCTAGTCCCGCTCGCTCTGTTCCCTCTCATTTAACCCCACTTAAGTATGCTTATTTATTTTCCCTTAATCCAAGCAGACCCTAAGGCCTCGTTTGGTTCACGGATTTAAGGAACCAAGAGATGAAAGTTGTTCCTTTCCTTTGTTTGGTAGCCACAAACTTGGAAATCAAATTCCTGACAAATGGAAAAATTGGTAGGAATATTATTCCACTCAAGACCCATGGGATTGATTTTCCCTCCTCATTTTTCAACATTTATTACAAAAGTAACCATGTGTCATTGCTTATTTTATCATTAATATTATTTTTTATAATATTATTTTTATTTTAAAAGGTAAGGATATTATTGAAACATTGTTATATTTTGTTTTTTTTTCTTAGGTAGTTTCCTTGTTTTACCAAACAACGAAAAAATATGTGACAGGAATCCTACTTTCCCATTTCCATGAAAAAGGGAATTCATTTCCTTTCCGTGAACCAAACAACGGAAAAGGGAAATCATTTCCTTTCCGTGAACCAAACGAGGCCTAAGAGCATCTCCAACCCTATTGTCTTGTTAAGTGTTGTGAGTCTTAGGTGGCTCCTATGTGGCATGAGCCACAAGACAATGTCTTGTTTATGTGGCAAAATTATATCTCAAAAGACAATGAGATAGAAAAACTCTCTCCAATGCAAAAGTATTGAGGAGACAATAAAAATTATTTTTTTCCAACTTCCAAAGCAACTTTTAAGACAACTACTCATCTTCTTTCTTTTTTCTAATATTTTTTATTCATAATTGATGACATGGAAGAAAAGACATTGTCAAGTGCATTGTCTAGAACAAGACAATCAACTTCACAATGTCTTCTTTAATTTTTGCCACATAAGTTTCACAATTGACTTGACAATTGCATTGGAGAAGAACTTTTGAATAAAATTTTATCATTTATATGTGGCAACAACTTTTTTCCAAAGTCACAATAGGGTTGGAGATGCTCTAACTGTCCTCCTCCTTTTAACCCCCATTTTGCTCCGGTTTTTTTTTTTTCCCTCCTCAATCCAAGCAGGCCCTGACCCATGGCGGAGACCCGGAAGCGCTGCCACTACGAGGTCCTCGGCGTCCCCCGCGACGCCTCGCCGGAGGACATACGCTCCGCCTACCGGAAGCTCGCCCTCAAGCTCCACCCCGACAAGCTTGCCGCAGCCGGGAACCCTCCCTCCGCCGCATCCACCGCCGCCTTCCAGGAGCTCCTCCACGCCTACGAGGTCCTCTCCGACCCCAAGGAGCGCCAGTTCTACGACTCCCACCGCTCCCATATCCTCTTCTCCGACTCCTCCGCCAACCCCAGGTCCTGCTTCGACCTCGACCTCTTCTCCTTCTTCTCCAACTCCGCCTTCTCCGGCTTCGCCGACACCGGCAGGGGCTTCTTCAAGGTCTACGGCGACGTCTTCGCCAAAATCTACTCCCAAGAACTCTTATTCGTCAAGGAACTAGGGTTAGGTCAGGACTCGGTAAAGCCGGCGCCTTTGATTGGGAACCTTGAGAGCGACTACTCGCAGGTGACGGCGTTCTACGGCTACTGGCTTGGGTTCGCCACTGTGCTGGACTTCGGGTGGGTCGACGAGTTCGACGCTTCGGCAGGGCCGAACCGGCGGTCGAGGAGGATGGCGGAGGAGGAGAACAAGAAGAAGCGGAGGAAGGCGAGGAAGGAGTATAATGACCTGGTCAGGGACCTGGCGGCGTTTGCCAAGAAGAGGGACAAGAGGGTCAGGGACATGCAGGTGAAGAAGGGGCTGGAGGAGGAGAGGAGGAAGGAGGAGGAGAAGGCGAGGAAGGAGGAGGAGAAGAGGAGGAGGATGGAGCAGGCGAGGATGTACAAGGAGCCGGAGTGGGCGAGGCTCGACGAGGAGGAGGAGGAGGCAGAGGAGATGTTTCTCGATGGCAGGGGCGATGAGAACGGGACGACGACGAAGAAGGATGAGTTCTACTGTGTGGTTTGTAATAAGAAGTTCAAGTCGGATAAGCAGTGGAAGAACCACGAGCAGTCGAAGAAGCACAGGGAGAAGGTCGCTGAGCTCAGGGTTTCGTTCCAAATGGAGGAGGAGGAGGAAGAAGAGGAGGAGGTTGTGGTGGAGAAGGATGGTGGCTGTGGCGAAGTTGCAGAAGAGGAAGAAGTCAGCATGGTCGATGACTTGTGTGAAGGACTGAAAGATGATCTGGGACTCGAGGAAGGAGGAATTCCGGAGGAAAGCAACAAAGAGCTGGGATCAGACAACGAAGCAAGCATCTTGGAAACTATGGTATCGGGTCAAAAAGATAAAAAGAGAGATAAAAAAGCAAAGGAAAACAGTCACCATTTTGGTCTTGATGATTTGCCAACCAACGAAAGTCCTCTGACTAACAATGAGGATGGGCGTAGGCGTCGAGCAGCAAGGAGAGCGAATGATGAAGCAGATGATGATGATGATGGTGGTGGAGTTGCACAAAGAGATACAGGTGGGAGCAGGAAAAGTTATGGTGAAGACGGCGATCGAGAAGACAATCTTGAGGAACTAAATGAGGGTGCTTCCTCTTCTGTTGGGGGAGGGACTTTGAAAGATAAGAAAGAGCAAGCTGTGGGAAAAAATCATAAGAACAAAAAGCAGCAACTAGATGGGAGAGGAACCACACAAAAAGAAGCAAATGTGTCAAGGAGGTCGTCAAAAGGAAGGAAACAGAAGGTAATGTCGTGCTTACTCGGTCTTTGGGGCTTTATTATCAATATGTACTGTTCTTTATATTTCTGAAGAAATATAAAGAAACTTTCTATTATTTCTGAAGAAACTTTCTACGATCCGTTTTAATTTACTTTGTTAGGCTTTATTATCAATATGACCAGGGTTGCTTTTTCTTTTATGAATAAGTTTTATAGGTCATGCATTTATGTTTGCTCATATCATATATCAGTAGTTTTACATGTAATGTTTATTGACTATCCATTTCCCCTTGTTTATTTTACCTATGTAGTTACCTTATATTAGTTTCTGGCATTATTGGGTACTTGGTCACTTTTTCTCACTCTCTGTGTTTACAGATTGAATACATAGTATATCACTGTGAGTCTTGACTATCCTCGAATCAAAACTAGTGCGTGTATATAGATTGATAGTATATATTGTGTTTTTTATTATCCTCATACTCTATGCTAGGATACAGGGCATACAGCTAATGCAGATGAGGTTCTAGATTAGATTTTGAAGGATTTAGAGGCCAACTTTCAGCAATTATATACCCATTGAGAATCATGACAAGATCCAGCCTTGTCAAATAGAGACTCGTGCCATATACCGATTTGCTTGATTATTGTTTTGTGTGTCATACATAAGATACATTGTTCCATAGTAGAAATGTGAAATTGATTGGAAATAATATAACCTACATGCACAAGTTCTAACACTTTTAACAATAAATTTAACCTGTAATTCTCTTGGCCGATTAATCAGCTATATAGTACATGAATTTCTCCTTGGGCCTAGGACTATACTGATTACTCAGGCAAGTACTCAGCCAAGTAACCCATTTTTAGTAAAAACATTAATTTCTGGTTATTTAGGTCGACTTTTTAGGGTTGTACAGGTTATAAAAACATTAATTTCTAAACCAATTAAAGTCGGGTTTAACCTAGTCCAATTCAAACAAAGTTGGTAATTCTTATATTGAATGATACATCATATGGGTGATGCATATGGTATCGTACAGTAGAAAAATTATATCCTATGACATACTGCCACCATCATATCCTTCAGTGGATCCTTTTAATTATTGGTTGTATCTTACTGCATCATAAGATGCATACCATGTATTGTATGATACTGACAACAAATGTATATAATGATTATCGAAACTAAAAGTGATGTTTACACATTTAATTGGCAATTTGGCATTAGTTTAACCCCTATTCAGTCTTTAACACAAATGAAATTGTGAATCTGCATGTGTTCACTTTCTCGCTCACTGCACAGATCTATTTAATTTTTACTGCAGCACTGAATTTCATGAGAATGCTTAGATCAATGAAAGTGTTTTAAGGTATTTATATCACTATTCAAAGAAAAAGCAGAGGAGCATTTTATTGATAAAATACGTAACCTTGGAGTTTACATAAACTTTTGGTTTAAGTCATGACAAAATGGGATAGTCCCATAATCATGCAAGACATTGCGTCATTGTTTTGTAGTCTCTGAACAACAACAACAAAGCCTTATCCCATATTTATCGGGTCAACTGTTTGAATCCTCTTCTTTCATTTGGCTCTGTTAAGGGCCATGGCCTTTGTAGCGGTAACAAAATCCATATCCTTCTTTAACACTTGAAATCATGTTCATCTATAGCCTATCCCTACGTCTAGCGGCTCCATTATCTACTATATTATCAGGAGTATCTATTGGTTTGCGTTGCACTTGTCCAAACCACTTAAGTCGATTTTTTCTAATTCTCAATTGGCAACCTCTAACTTCCTCCGGATACACTCGTTTCTTATTTCATTCGTTAATGTATTCACTCATTCATCTTAGCATTCTCATTTTAGCTACACCAACTTTCTGGACATGTTGATCGGAGAAAAATTAGGTAGAAGGACTGCTACTTAATTAGTTGTCGGATTTATGTGATACTTCTTCTAAAGAGTGATATTAAGAAAGGATGTTATGCATCAAATTCAGATAAAATGGTTAAAATTAAGGAATGCTTGTGAAGTATTTTGCGATCGGAAGATACCTTTGAAGTTGAAAGGAAAATTCTATAAGATGGCTATAAGACCAGTCATGCTTTATGGATAGAGTGTTGGGCAATTAAGAAACATGTCCATAAAATTAATGTAGTAGACATGAGAATGCTAAAAGACATATGCGTGGTAATACTTTGAAAGATAGGATAAGGAATTAGCCTTACATGGATTGAAGTAGACCACTAGACAAGGGCGGATCCAGCAGAAATGTAAACTGGGGTGGGCTAGAGTGGGTTGGGGTGGTTTAGGTGTGGGCTAACTCCTACAAAAAAAAAATCAAAAAGAAAAAAAAATATGGAAAAAAAAAGGAAAACCAAAATTTTGGGGTGGGCTCCTCCACCCCACCCAATACCTGGATCTGCCCCTGCCACTAGATGCACCTATTGAGAGCACGATTATAGAAAATCATCTTAGATGAGAGAAAATTATGAAAAGTTAGAGGTGGTGTTTCCTAAGGACAAGATGAGAAAAAATCGTCTTAGATGATTTGGACATGTGCATTGTAGACCAATAGATATGCCGGTAAGGAGGAGAGATAAGATAGTAGTTATAAGAGCCAACATGACTTGAGGTAGGCCTAAACATACATGGATTGAAGTATGGATGAAGTTTTAAAGAAGGATATGTTTATGTGAGTGTTACAGAGGGCATGGTCTTTAACAAAGCTGAATGAAATAAAATGATTCAAACAGCTAACCCTAAAATTTGGGGTAAAGGCTTTGTTGTTGTTGTTGTAATTTAGGTCATTACTTGATGAAGATGGGCAAACATACATTACCGTCTGAGTTTCTGTGTAGCACCCTTTACATGTTTCACTTGCTTTTAAGTGTTAGATGAAATGACCTTTGCTATATTTTATAGTCACATTCCACTAATATCTGCACACCTAGGGATTCACTCTTTTAGGTTGAATATTGGAAAAGTTTCACTTGCTTAAGTGTTAGATGAAATGGCCTTTGCTGTATATTATAGTCACATTCCACTAATATTTGCACAGCTAGGAATTCACTCTTTTAGGTTGAATATTGGAAACATTTAACATTGATTGTTGAATAAGCCCGTGCACTCACTAGGGGGGACCTAGCGGATGGGGCTGGTGAGGGGTTATTGGAGAGGTCTTCTTGGGTTCGAGCGCAGGCCTGGCACAAGAAAAAGGTCAAGGGGAAGAGAAAAAGGGGGGGGGGGGGGGGGGGGGGGGGGGGGGGGCAGGGGGCAGGGTTAGAGCTTAGGCCTCACAAAAGTAAAGGGGAAAAAGAAACCCTGCGCGTATTGCAATTGTTATTATTCAGCTGTGTGGAATATGCTATCAACCAATAACATCGATTGTTGAATAAGCCCTTGTGTGTATACTCACTAGGGGGTGACCTAGTTGTTGGGGCTGGTGAGGATTATTGGAGAGGTCCTGGGTTCGAGTATAGGTCTGGCACAAGAAGGTCAGTGGAGGGTGGCCCAATGGTTGGGGCTTGTTAGGGTTACGTCCTGGGTTCGAGCCTAGGCCTCACAAAAGAGAAGGAAAAAGAAAAAAGAAAAACACTTGTGTATTGCAATTGTTATTATTCAGCTGTGTGGAATATGCTATCAACCAATTAATATGAAATTCTCAAAATTTGACAACTGCTCCAAATTATCCTCTTTAACTTCTTTGATGTGTAGCCATTAAATGATGACAGATTATGATCCACAACAATTTGTGTTGTGGTATTGGCCAAACTGCCAATGAGCTAATTGGATTGGTCAATAAGTATGTTTTAGCTGTTAGTTGAGTGTTAGTATTGCTAACTAGAACAAGCAACATAAAAGCTATGAAGCAACTAAACCCTATAGAGGTTCTCATTGCCACATTGGTAGAGAATGCATGTGGAGTTCCAAAGTCGTGTTTTAAAGGGTCTTGCACTATCAAAAACCTCAATTTTGACTGTCATGATGTTTGTCAATAGACATCTATGATTTTTCCATCAAAATGGGAACCCATAGAGCAAAATCAAAACTGAGAAGGTCAACAGAAACCATGATCAACTTATTGACTGGCAGTCAGCCCTCTGAGTTGTTCCGAGGTTCCTGGCTGAGGTAGGGAAAACTCTTTCCTAATCGGTCAACTGGTTACATCTCAGTTAACCGGGTGGAATCCACTATGATTTTGTTGTGCCCATAAATATGAAGAGGGGAATTTGGTGCTGTGTAGTGAATATCTGTCACCAAGGAAGTACCAACTAAAAGAAATAATGAGGCTGAAGCTTCTTTGTAATGCCTAAAGTTTGAATTTTGCAACTTTCTGAACTCACTTTATGATTTTGTTAAATTCTGTTAAAGCGCTGGATGGATACATTTGAGTTTTATGTTGATGCATCTCAAAAAAATTCAGTGGAAAATAAGATTGTATCAAAGAGCTGTATATCAATTGGCTGCACAGCTTTTAAGTCTGAACTTACAAAGTGGCATGCTGAAGAAATTTCTAAATTTCCTCTATTTTTCTCTCTTTATTGTATTGTAACCGCCTTATTCTTTTTTTTTTACCCCACCAAAAATTGACTTCATAAACTTTTATCAAATCAGGCATCCATAAAGTCACTGAGTAATGCATGTGAGACCTGCGGGGAGAGCTTTGACACAAGGTATAATGGGGATGGACTTTTCACCTCAATCATCATAAGGTTCTCTTCGATTTCTTTCATATCTTTTTACAATGCCTCTGAAATCTTAGCTATGCACAATATTTGTTTTGGCAGGAATAAGTTGTTTGCACATTTGGGTGACACAGGCCATGCAAGCTTAAAATCTCGGTAAAACATTGGTTCCGTAAGTTCCGCAGGCATATAAGTTGCAGTAGATCATTGCGTAACTCCACTCATTTTTGTATGCTTATTCTTTGAATGTCTGGTTATGTGCATTCCTTGGAGAATTTTGGACACCACATTTCATGGTGTTGGGATATCTATTTTTTCACACTCAATACTAAGGGGGAAAAGAAGAAACACGTTGTGCATTTTTGTGCTTTTCTTGCTTTCTGGTTCAGGTCTAAGGTGACGTTTGGTATGAGGTATGGTATATAGTTGGGAATTCAATATTCCTTGGAATCAATTTTTTTTATAATCAAATTCATGGAAAATTTATGTTCTCAATGGTTGGTGTAACATATGATACTCCTGGAAATATTTACATTATGTAAAAGTTTGACATTCTTGATTTATTTTAGGTTAAATTTATTAACTTTGTTTTTATAACCAAATCTTGATCATGGTACAATGTAGTGGGTTAAGACACTATCAATCAGGAGACCCAAGTTCGGGACACATTGAATGCATTGATTAGTAGTTTCTTGAATTGTATTTATTTGAATTAGCTAGGTCCGGACCAGATACTTTTGTACATTGCTTGCAGGGTCCGACCATATTGTACCAACCCAACCTGCGGGGCTCCGATTGTACATGACCTGTATCCGACATGATTGGACCCAACCTGAACTTGATCCGACTAGACCCGACTTGACCGACCCAAGCCCAACTGGATTCAAACTGAATCCGACCCTAACCCAACCAGCCTGCACCTGGTCCAACCTATAATAGTCAAAAAAAAAGAAATAATATTTTAATATTTATCTTAAAATTCGTGCCAATTTAAAATGTTAAATTCTATTTATCATATTTATTTTTAGAACCTATCATTTACATTTTTGTTTGTTCATTTTATTAATTCATTTTCATTAATCTAATTCTAACTTCCTAATCTTTGACCTAATCTCCACTTTGATTTCTCTAATCCAACTCCACCAAATCTCCTCTGTAATCCTAATTTACTTAATTTTTATTGATTTATATTCAACCATTTCACGAAAAATATCCTTGCAAATTTTTATTTTTAACCTTTACTTGACATAAAAAACGAGGAAAACGATTTTTTAAATACAAAAAAATTTAGAAGAAACAAAAACAAAAACAAATGAAGCAAAAACTTCTTTAAACAGATAAAAATTGCTAAAAATGAAAATAACTTTAAAACGAGTGTAGAAAAAACTATAATTTTTTAAAACATGAAGGAAAATCAAAAGAAACAAAATAAATTCCATTTTATTCTCGTGGCAAAAAAAATCGCCTATTAGTTATTCCTATGTTTTGTGAACAAGTTGTTTATCAGCGGGTATTCACAATTAATGAAAATATTTTTTTATAGTCTAAACTAAACATGATAATAAATTTTTCATTCTAAATTTATTGGAAAATAAAAATAAATGTGTACCAAATGCTCCTGAAGGTGGATATCAAGGATTAAGGTCTTGTTTGGTATAGTGTAATGTAATCGTAATCCTAATGTAATCAAATGGAGAAAAAAAAATTATTGCATTACAATTATGATTACATTACATTATAGTGAACCAAACGGGGTCTAAATCATTGATGGGAATACTATGTTTAGAATATGAGAAAAAACCCCACGTGGGCTAGGTAGAGCTTGCCTGACATAAAATTGTACCGCATAAGTTGTGAACCCATCACAGAAGCAATAGAAAGAGACAGATGCAATGTTTTAAAAACCGGACCGATAATCGAACCGAAATTTTTTCGTATAGGTCTAACTGGGGTTCAACCGGGTCCAACCGGGTCTGACCGGTTATGTACTGTATGCTTAAAATTTTCTTATAAATATATTATCCCTATTTTCACGGTCACCCCATCTCCTGCCATGTACACGCAACAATTTCCATGCAAGTACAAAGCATTTACGAAGCTCTCTCTAGTCCCTATCAACAACACAAAAGTCCCATTTTACGCCTGTACACGACCCTATCAACCTATCAGCCATGGACACATTCGACAAAGCCACACCCCTTACCAACATAATCAGTTCTACACTCTTCTTCTTTACTCTTCATCACCTAGGCTTCTCCTCAAGCTTCTCCTGCATACACTCCACCTTTATTTTTTTAAACCCTCTCTTTCCCACTCCATTATCTCCTCCCTCTCTCACTCGAAGCCTAGAGCTCAAGTTCTGCGTCGCGATCTCGCAGACATCCACCCGATCACTGTCCCTACGCTGGACCACCACCGTCCGCACTTCCTCCAAGCTCGTCCAGGCCCATCCTATCTAAGCCGACCCTGAGCTCCTGACAGTGGTCCAGGCATCTCTGACCGGTTCAAATGAACTCCGGTTTGGGCGATTCACAGGTTAAACCGCGGTTTTGTAAAAAACCGTCGGTTCTCAAAAAAAATCCGGTTCAAGTCAGACCGAACCAATTTTTTGGTTTAATCCGGTCGGATCCGGTCCAACCGTCGGTTCGGTCCGGTCCGGTTTTGATAACATACAGATGCTAGGATTTCAACTAAATTTTTTACATTTATACAACTACCTTAGGTGCCACTTGTTAATTGAATTCCCTCTTTCCATAGAAGTGAGGGAGGGGGAGGGAGAGGGAGAGGGAGAGGGAGAGGGGACCCATCCACCTTGTAAAAATGTTGTAAGACTTTTGATTGTAATCCTAGAATTATTGTTAGAAAATTACTCCAACATTAAAGTCTCTCTGGAAACATCATTAGTAGCTTCAACTTACCTTTTTCAGGAAAGGGACTTGTTGCGAATGCAAAACTAATTATCCTTTTACATCTAGTTGCTACCTCTTTCAAATTGCATCACAAGCCGATTATCCGTTTTCTTTCTCTTTCTTTTTCGGGAGCCTAGTTCCTCGCCTACGTGTCTGTTGCTCCACCATCATAGTTAAAGGTGTGTAATGGACCGGATGGTCTGAAATTCAGTTCGGACCAGGAACGGTCAACTACAGCCTGGGGATCAACGGACCGACCCGGCCTGGCCCACAACATTAATGAGTTTGGACTGGGTTTGATTTTCAGGCTTGAGGCCCGACCCGTATTTTCTACCAGGTCCGGGCTGGGTTTTGCTCCTCCGGCCCACAAGCTCGGATCGGCCCAATAATAGGCTCTGTTATAAACCATAAATAATATATACATTAAAAAAATTATGAAGGGAGATAGGGGATTCAAAATATAGATCTCCTAGACTATAATTTCTCCAACTAACCACTAAAGCCATTTCATAGTGTTAGGGGTGCAACTCGGGCGGGCTAAACCCAAGCCTGATCGGGTAAACCCGTTAATGGGTTGGGTTATGGTTGAAGATACTCGGGTACGGGCTCGGGTTTAGGTTTAAATATGTGAACCCGATCATAAATCGGGTTGGGCTCGGGTTCATGTGCCGGGTTACCCGAAGAACCCGAAACCCGACTTATATATATATATATATATATATATATATATATATATATATATATATATATATATATATATCCTTCACCCAAACTCTTAAACTCCTTGTCCTAAATCTTATTTCAGTTTGTATTTTGTAATGATCAAGACTTGATTGCTATTTGATTATGGGTTTAATATTACTTTTGTTTAAAATTGTTTCAATTAGTATATTAGAGCCCGATAAACCCGATGGACCCGACCCAACTCGAGCCAAACCCGATCCTCCGGGCTTGGTCTTGGGCTTCATATGTTGAACCCGAGGTCGGGCTGGGCTTGGGCTCGGGCTAGGCTTATGATTCATCGGGTTGGACTCGGGTTGACCTCAAGCCCGACCCAACCCGCCCGAGTTGCACCCCTACATAGTGTGTTATAAAGACATAAATATAGTATACATAGTACATTTTAATATATATTATTTTAAAAAAATTGGACAGTCTGCTGGCTAGGTCCCGATCCAGCCTGGATTTAACTTGGACCCAGACCGAAACTACCTGGGTTTGGATTCAGACTGGATTTGGAGGTTTGTTTTAAAAGTCCGACATGGTCCGATCCGTTTTCTTTTCCAGACTGGCCTAGCCCGAAACCAGTTAAATCCAGCAACATTGGCCCGGCCCGGCCTAATAGACACCTTGAATCTTAGTTAAGTTTCCTAGTATTGGAAAACAGCAACCATTATAAAGTTCAGTTCAACACAAGAATTTGTACGGATGATGTATGCAACAAGGCTAATTATAAGGGCACATCAAAATCTTAGCCCAGATTTTGGGGTGTTTTACTCAAGACAGCCTATTTTTTTGATCATAGGGCTGTCCCAAACTCAACACCCCCCCCCCCCCCCCCCCCCCCAAAAAACCCAAATATTTTCCTTCATTTGCAAATATTCTTATCTCTCTTCTTAAACCCTAACTCCTCTCTTCCTTTTCTCCTCCACATCTTCTCAATTCCTCCACAACTTCCTTTTCTCCTCCACGTCTTCCTTTCTCTTTCAAGAAGACCGATGGCACCCAAACCTTCCTCGCAAACAAGGTACGAATTCGATGTAAAACTTTCTCCATTTGTTTCCAAAATCCTAGAAATTTACTTCAAAAATTCAAGCATCAATTACATTGTTTCTTTCAATTGTAAGTCTTGTCATGTGAATTAAACTATATTCGGAGGGAGTGAGGAATGGTTTCACTTTAAATTAAACCCTAGATTTCTCGAAGAGAAAAGTCTGCGTCGACCAGGACTGCCCATTCTTCTGGCAGTCCTGGCTATATGTTGGACTGCCAGAAGAACTGGTAGTCCTTTGTCACAGCATGTGTAACAAAGGACTGCCCATTCTCCTGGCAGTCCAACATACAGTTAGGACTGCCAGAAGAATGGGCAGTCCTTTGTTACACATGCTATGACAAAGAACTGCCCATTCTTCTGGCAGTCCAACCTTCAATCAGGACTGCCAGAAAGTTGGGCAGTCCTTTGTTACACATGTTGTGAGTCAGGACTGCCCATTCTTCTGGCAGTCCAACATACAGTCAAGATTGCTAGAAGAATGGGCAGTCCATTGTTTGCACTAGTTGAACAACAATATTTGTGGGCCTGTCATACATTTTAATCTCTAATTAAGATTCAATATTAGTCACGAAAAGAAGAGAAATGAGAAGGACGTTGAGGCCGGGCCTGAAAGAAAACGTCCTACCGCATCGGAACGTAAGGCGCGTGAAGCTGGTAGAGTTCTCGAGGAAAGCGATAACAATCATAGAACCCGAACCAGTCTCACATATAAGAACACGTGGAACTAAACATGTTGCGAGTCGTTCGAAGAAACCGGCAACTCGTCATGATGATTCCTCCGATGATGATGATGATGATGATGATGTACCCATTGCTCGAAAGAGAGGTGATGTTGGATCTGGTCCTTCTCATGTAGCCAAGGAAGAGGAAGATGCGGGCCCAATCGGTTGCTCTATATTGAAGTCAATCGAGAACCACATTTCTTATGAAATATGGAAGGATCCGTTAGTTAATTACCTTAAATATAGATTAACTATTCAAAAGAATAGTTATATGTAATATTGAAACTTTGTTTATCCTTTTTTTATTTGCAGAAAAGCTCGCGCCTTTTGAGGGTAATAAACCATGCGAAGATGTGTAGTACGTGGGGATTTGATGAGTTGAAAGAGAGTATGAAGGCTAAAATCACCCCCACCGGATTGCAAAATTTGGCAAAATACTCGTATCAGATTTTGGACCACGCAATAATTTCTGCGTTTGTGGAGCGCTGGCATCCAGAAACCAATAGTTTCCATCTTGCAGACGGAGAGTTGACAATCACCCTTAATGATGTCCACCACATTTTGGGGCTTAGAGTTGATGGTCGTCAAATGTCGATGGATTATTCTGAGGGTGACTTCGATTTGTATGATGAGATGGTGGAATTGGTCGCCAATTCTCTCGGGGTTGAGGCGGAGACTTTTTTCACCATCCCCGAATTTAAGAAGTCGTTTGGAGTTCCTTTTAAGTTTTTTGAGGAATACATTCGACGACGACGACGAAGACAACGACGACGACGACGATGACGACGACGACAATGCTAATGACGACTTCGTGGCCCGGGGATACATGCAGTTCATCCTAGGGGCCGTCGACATTACAGACAAGTCCGGGACTGCGATACATGCAAAATATCTAAACAATTTTATGGACTTGAACACTGTGGATCAAATATCATTCGGAAGTGGTATACTAGCACATCTCTACCGTGAACTTGGTGCTGCATCTCGAGTCGAGTCGAAGACAATAGTTGGTTGTCAAACTCTGCTCCATGTAAGCAAATAATACCGTACTATGTTTATAGGTAATCTAAAATTATGTCGATAACGATGACATTATTATATTTTACATTTTCAGGTGTGGATATACGAGCATTTTTCGACGCTCAAGAGGGCTATTTTTAATAGAGATTATGATGAGCAGATGCCCAGAAAGTGTAGGTGGAAGCCGACTAAGATAGATACCAGACATCCACATACGTTGGCTATCCTACGTGTCGCTCTAGAAGATCTGAAGGCAAAGGAGGTGAAACAATACTAACTTAAAGTAGCATTTACTTACTACTCTAGTATTTCACATTAATTAATAACTCCTTAAGTAATGAATGCATATTGTAGATTATTTGGCATCCATACCGGGATCTGCGAAATACTACTCGTCCTGTGCAACCAGTTGCATTATTTAGAGGTCTGATATTTTGTTATGAAACTGAGGAGCCTCACATCCCAGACAGAGTACTTGTCAGTTTGGTTACGTACAAACTATCCTAAGCACGTTGAAATTGAGGACTGCTTCAAAAGGAAAGAAACCATCGACCTATGTCTCGCCGTACTACCCTTGGGGCTCGTATTTTTTTACTGAGTGACAACGTCATGTTGTCGGTGAAACCATACGAACTCCGGCGGTGGAGATGTGGGATTGTAGTGAGGATTATATGGAATATTATGTGGATGCCGGACATGGTATGATGTTGAATCCTGATAAGCAAAGTGAGAAAGTGTCGGTAGCAACCCCTCTACCATCCAAGTCAGTATTATATGATGCACTGCAGAAGATGGTAAGTGTAGTTTGTTGAATTAACCCCTGTAGTGGTAAAGTGTCGGTGCCTAAATTTATAATATTTATTCATGCAGGCTTCAAAAGTTAAAAAATTGGAAAAAAGTCTAATCATGTGCAAGGGCGAGAATTACGAAGATGATGGTACCCAGATGCAAAACATCGCAGATGATTACCCATTTCTCAAAGTTGAGCGACGCACGAAGATGCGTCATGAAAAAGAATGACTATATAGTTTGTATCTGGTTGAACCATTTTGTAGTTGGTTGAACGACGCAGGAAGTGTTAAACTTTTGTAAAAGAATGACTATATAGTTTGTATCTCGTCAGTGTTAAACTTTTATAGTCAGTTGAACAATTTTCGGGTCAACAGTACTTTGTTAATTTCGTATTATATGAGTGTCGTATTGAGTATCTTGTTACGGCAAGTTTGCATATTATATTTGAGTATCGTATTGAGTATCTTGTTACGGCAAGTTTGCGTATTATATTTGAGTATCGTATTTGAGTATCTTATTACAGCAAGTTTGCGTATAATATTTGAGTATTGTATTGAGTATATTAGGACTGCCCAGGAACTGGGCAGTCCTTACTCACAGCAAGTTAGGAGTTGGACTGCCCAGTTTTCTGGCAGTCCACTTGCACAAAGTGGACTGCCAGGAAACTGTCACGACCCGCACCCGCTTTTCGGACGCGAGCTCGTGAGCAAGCCAGCTACGTATCGAGCGGACTCCAGCCCGACTCGAGTACGTATAAGCTGTCAAGGTCATGGGTATCATGTCTAATCTAAACTGTATCTCAATCCACATGAATCATATAAGCAAGAAAGAACAAGTATGGGTCATGGTCTGCAGGCCATTAGCATATTGTTCGATTAGACTCTAAGAATGATATGAGTCTATAAATAAGCATAGTATATCATGGTATGGAATATAAAGCACGAAAGGATAATAAAGAAATATCACAAGCAAATACCTGTATCATGCATCGCAATCCTGTACCATCCCGCTCTGCTAATTAACTCCATACAATCGCTAAACCTGAAGAGATCATCAGGTCCTCAGAGGACTAGCAAGATACATAAAACATGCCTATCTAACAGTTTAATCATGCAATAATATATACTGGGTATAAACAAGAACTAGACAGGAGACTGACAAGTGGCTACTGACAGGTAACTATGAACTCGGATACGGGATCAAGTATGCATAAATGAACTGCTGGTAGATCAATGGAAAACTAACCCTCACCCCGATTGTGGACTCGCGGGTCAGTTTCAAGACAAGTCACCCTCGCCCCGATTGTGGACTCGCAGGTGCAAAGGCAACCCTCGCCCCGTGTGTGGACTCGCAAGTTGTAGGAAAGACAAGGAATAGCAGTTCACTCACTCATACTTACAGACACGACTCAGTCAAGACACAGGTGAAGACACGACACGACGCAATCACGATACACGAGAGAACCACTCCAATATGAACTACAAGGCTAACCATGTACATAGACTATATCTATACTAGCAAGCACGATATACAAATCACAAGTAAATAACCAACTGGTAAAACTGTATAATAATAGAAATATGTATGTAAATAAACTGAAGAGGGAGGCAAGGTATACTTGCCTGCGGTCCTGAGCTGTGGATACGGGTCAGAATCCGTATCGAGGTCCAAGTAACCTGTTTATGAATTTATAGCATCAGTAAAACGGTTCTAATCCATGATAAGCTACCTACTAGTCTCTAGGTCTATTTCTAGGCCAAATTGGTTTTATAGTTGGTCTAGTATGCTAGGATATCCATATTTCTTACTTGAAACTAACTTCTAATTGTACTAGTTACAGGCCACATACTCTACTTATCTATATGCCACATACCATGTTATAACTTGCCCCTAGGATACACACCCTCCTTTAGTCTAAATCACTATTGCCTTGGGTACTCTAATTTCTTAACTGGGGATACTCACTGATATAACATTTTCCTGCTAACCCAGTTCCCTATACCAAACTAGATTGAAGCCATGTTACCCTACATTGTTCTTACTAGTGCAGTGTAGCAGTTTGGCCTCATGGGATATGCAGATAATCTTATGATTCGAAAATTAGCCCACAACTAACACTCCTCTTTACCTAGTACTTTGGGATACTTGCAACACAGCGCGCCTGCACAATGTTGGTACCAGAAATAAGTGGTTTCCTGGCAACTTGTGTTATTATACCCTGCCAACAGATAGATACTCTATTACCATGGCAAATTGATTTCACTATACGCCACCTATAAGACCTACACCTGCAAGGTGGATTGATACTCTCTTATGTATCGATTGACTCGTTAACTATAACGAGCCAAACACATATACAGGTAGGTCCTTGTATGCCTAATGTCAAACTGCAGTAACTGGACTGTTATCTTTCAAAACTGAGACTAGAAACTTGATCGGTTTCCCTATGTATTACCTAGGTATATTTCCTGAATTGAACCTGCCACTTCCTATTCCTTTAACCCAGGTTCACATGCACCCCAGGCCTACTCATAATTTTGTCATGACTTCGTCTAAGGTTGTTGGCATTCTTTGTAGCACATAGCTGTACTAGAATGGTATAGGTCAAAGTATGCAATCATAATACTGTTACATTATATAGGACCCAAGGCTGATACCCTTTTCACACTTTACTGATATATGAATCATCTATCACTAAGTCCCTATCTGCAACCGACCCATCAATAAGTAAACAGCTCGGTCTACCCTCAATCGATGCATCCCTCTATGTGGCCTACAAGATACCCACCATCATAATAAAATGCACCATACAGCCTTCTAGTTATAGGACTCAACCCCATGACTGATACTTCTTTATTCGATTAATAGGTAAACAAATAATAGTGTCAAGACTAGGTGCACTTATTAATTGTTATGACCTGTATGGCTGCCCCTGCCCTCTTCTTAGTCTATCCTGCAATTTGAAACATCTGTGCAAAAGCCTAGTCCAATGGCCATCTTAGACTGATACCTACTCGCACCTACCTGAATAGTAGGTAGACACACCTATACTATTTTAGATACACCCTAGTGTGATTCCCCAAGTATCAAAATGGTCCGACACCATCTGATACTCTCTCTCCCTCTTAGAATATGACTAAATACCTACTTTACCTGTGCTACCGATACCCTGGGGTGTAACTGATGCATTAATACGACATGTAAGCTTATACATTTCTGTAAACCGACACCATATGACACTATGAAGGATTGCTGCCCATGCATATATGGTTGACATGTGATGCCCTACGACTCCATAACAACCCTGTTATTTCCTCCAAATATTACTTGTCCTCGTTTTGATTGCCTAACATATCCGGTGTTGCCCACGGCCTAGTGCCACCTTGCATTCGTTATTCATGCCATATTACCTAGATGTATCAGAACTCATTTAATGTCCAGTCCCTGTTAATTATTAGCCATCACTGTTCAGTAGATGGAAGGGCAGGGGATACTTCACATGTTCAGTTAGATTTTTTTAGTCCTTAATTGGACTTGGTATCAGTCAATTTCATATCAGATCAATCTTTGAAATTCCTTTTTTGCAGTTTAACTCACATGTATCAATTCACCATATGTTCAGACTTGAACCTCCAAGACCAAGCCTTTGAACCTTCAAATTTCAGAATTGAACTCTCAAGTTCAGACTTGAACATCTCTGAATGTTCAGATCATATGGCTTAGATGTCACCCTGATATTGTTCTGACCTATCTTAATTCAACCTTGCACTCAATATTTTGTCCTGCATACTGGGGTTTCTTTTATAAGGCATTGGTTGATATCTAAGGACTCACCATATTACTTTAGGTTCAGATTTTGAAAACACCCAGATGTTCAGATTTGAACATCATGAAAGTTCTGCCTGGGAACATCATGTAATATTTCTGTCCACTGATCTGATCTGTCCACATGTGGACATGTATCCACCCATCTACTCTTGTTCAGTGGGTTAGTCCATTTTCTTTTGGATGTTCAGAATACTGAACCCATGATATTATGATACTCAGGTCATGTATCAGTGGAGCACTACCCCTGGTTTGTACAGTCCTTCGTAACTTCCTATTGATGTTTTACAGGAAACTTACCTACAGGCACACTTTGATATCCCATCCGACTGATACTATATTGGTATCTCGGATACTCCTATATTTGACACACATTTTACTGATACTTTAAAGCACAATAACTCCACTTATAGACACCCACGCACGCATACTCCTCATCCTAATCTGCTAGGATACTCCCCAAATGTTTAAACTCTACTGCCCTTGCACAGACTCAAATTGCTATGGTCATATCCTATGCTTACCTATTATATGCAGTCAATCTATGGTCCCTGATCTTCCTCTGTTGTAGAACAAAATGTAAAATGCTAAGCAGTGAACAGGAAGGAGTAGATTGGCAATTCAGCAAACAACAAGGCCCAACGCTCCACTGGTACCTGACTTCGTGCACTCTTGCACTGACCTGGTATCAATATGCTCTGGTGCCAACTGCTACACTAGGCAATTCTGATATATAGGTGGATTCTTCACTCCCTATTATCTGCAACTTCTGTTAGGTGCTAAGTTTAATTGGTTACAGACATATACCCATCTAAGGTTAGGCACTTAAGGAGGGGTGTTCTGAACAGTGCACCCCTGGGTGACTCCCAACTGCACTGATCTCCTTACTGTAACCAAGGTGCCAAAGAGTACCCTGATGTACTATGGTCACTCTATATCCTGGCAGGTAGGATCCTTGCCCATCTATATCATGCTGTGTGAACCGATTTGATAGTTGGATCATCTCGTGTAAAATGAGTTATTGGACAGCAGGCTTATAGAATTCCTAATGAATCTCAACTCCATACATTCTCCCCTTGATGCTAACACTGGTACATGATTCCTATCCTATCAGGCCTCTTCGGCCCTTCCGTGTCCTGATACAGGCATATGCTTATCGAGTGCAGGACAGTGCATGCATTCTCCATGCCTATGATCTCCCGAAACGTACTCTAGCAATTTCTTCCTATTCTATGGGTTGGTGTCAGATGGATACGACTCTGGAAATAGGACAAGTGTCCTTAGTCGACTCCAGGAACCCTGTTCCCATAACTTGGGCTGATTCAATCCCTTTTAGACATTAATGCAAACACCAAAATTACAGTTGGACTAGATTACTGATTTAGTATGGAGACAAGGATTAAGGGTTGATAGCAGAGTACCTGTTGAGTGCTTCGATCCTGCAGGAAGTTGCCTCGACTTCGAGAGGGAAGAACTCGGCCAGGAAGTTTTAGGGTTCTGTAAGGGTCGGCCAGTCCTCGCAAATATATATACTAGGGTTCGAAGGATCAGAGGAGATCAGGAGAATGGATTCGTTCCTATCTACTGCTCTGGGGAATTGGTATTTGAATTCGAGTCGAATTCAAATTGCCGGGCTTTAGCCGTTTAAAAGAAGATTTGAAAAGAGAGCATTTGCATTCAACCCCTTCCCTGCCATATTATTTACAGTTAAGTGTAATATATATATTACACATATAACTGTTTCTTGAGTTACAAATATGCAACAATTTATAATTCAGCAAAGTAATAATTGTAAATAAATAAATTAAAAAAAAAAGTATTGGGGATTTCGGGTCAAGGGCTCACAAACTGGACAGTCCAACTCCTAACTTGTTGTGAGTAAGGACTGCCCAGTTCCTAGGCAGTCTAACTGTTTGCATGAATCAGTATGATACGATATCAATAGGGCCTGTCAATAAGCGATACTAATAAGATACTCAATAGGATACACAATAGGATACTCAATAAGATACTCAATAATATACAAAATTAGTGATACTCAGTAAGAAACAAAATGTGATATATGTCTTCCATTCTTCTATGCAAAATGTTACAAAATGTGATATATTTCTTCCATTCTTCTATGCAAAATGTTACAAAATATTACGACAGTACATCTATACATCAGTCAATTAATACATCATAGTGTCCCTCCGGCCTTGGTATAGGTTCTACGTAGTTCGTGATCTTCTTGTAAACATTTATAACATCGGTGTAGGGTGTTATCCAAGCGATCGATTCTTCCGGTGCATATTTATACCAAACTGGCGCAGGGGGAGGAATAGGAGAGTGACCGATCAACCGCAGGATAACAAAGTGATCTCCGTCGAGTCCAATTGTATGTAGATTTGATATACTGTAGTAAAGAATGTATTGTTGATGTTCTGGAAAAGAACGATAATTGGTATCTTGTACTTGTTAGCGAATAGATATGCAACAAAAGGTACATCCAGGTAATGTTCCGGTCCAAGTATGTGAAAAAGAGACATCTTGAATTTATTAGTCTTGTACGTGCAATCAACAACCAAAACATCGGCGAAGGACCGTGCCAAATGTGTGCAATCCGGATGGGACCAAAACATAGAAATGACTTCATTGCTCTGCGGCGGTATTCCACATAATGATTTTGGGCGAGTAACTTCAACACTTGTTGCATCGTCATTCTTCCTTTTAGAGTATTCGTTCTCGACCTCGCTAGTGCATTGTAGATTGTCCTAAGAGTGGACTTGTTCTTATCATTCTTCTGACGCAACACAGAATAAATTTGTTTTGGACCAACTCTGGAAGTTGACAATTCTGTAACTAACTTTTCTCATCGTCGTTCAATCTTCCGGCGTAGGCATGACCAGTTAGCGTCTCCGACAGAGTATGATTTTGCATCCCATTCCGCACCACAACTGTCCACTTCTCGTCAGTCTTGCACCCCAACACTAACTTGAATGGACAACCACATTTTCTTGTCCCTGCCGCTTTCTGCTGATATTTTATTGGGAAAAGTTCACTTTTTTTACGATGCACCCTAAACGTCCCACCTCTTTCACATCCAAGATCTACAGTTTTACGATTCGGCCGGTGCCGTAACGACCTTGAAATGATAAGGATTGTGTTCGATCACCTTCCAACTTCTCTGCACCATTCTAATGCTTCGTCGTAAGATTCAAAGACAATATCCGTCTAGAATATATTCCTCAAATCAATGCACATAGGAGATGGGGTGCCCTACAATAAATTTTCAACTTTTTTTTAAAACTAAATCAACGACAAAACCAAAGACAATATCCAATTCAGGACTCACATTGCTGTTAAACTAGACTGCCACATAATCTGGCAGTCCTAAGTACTTCATGGACTGTCAGAAAGTGTGGCAGTCCAGTTGAAAAGAATATCAACTTTAGGACTGCCACATTTTCTGAAAATTCTGGACTGCTCACTTTCTGGCAGTCCTAAGTACTTTATGGACTGCCAGAAAATGTGGCAGTCCAGTTGAACAGAAGATGAAGTTCTGGACTGCCGCACTATCTGGCAGTCCTTCAAGTACATGGGACTGCCTGAGTGTGTGGCAGTCCAAGTGTCGACTACGAAAAATTGTAGGTAGGTCGAGGACCTACCGAGAGTTCTTCGGAGAGAATGTTGTGTTCTTCGGAAGGACCGGACTGATCGATTGCTAGATTTGATGTCCCAATTTCTTCCATATTTTCTACATTGTGACAAAACATTCAAAAATTTGGAATGAACCAATTTTTTAACAAACTTTGCAATATATTAGTCGAAAATATACCGAGTACTACGAATATTCGTCTCTCCACTATTCTAGTGTTTCAAAACAAGAAAATTTTGTTAGGTGTTGAGTGGGGGACCACACATGAGGACAAGAGGAATCAATTTAGGGTTTGTAGAAAAGTGGGACGAGAGCTTTGGAGAGGAAGAAGACAGAGAAAAAAAAAGAGTGACTTTTATACCAAATGGTGGGATAGCCCTGATCACATTCTTCAATGGTAAACTTGTAAATAATACAAACTTACAAATGGGATAGCCCTGATAAGATTTTGATGTGCCCTTATAATTAGCTTGAAACAATTATCACATATGTACAGTTACTAAATTTACTATAGAAGGCAACTTTTGACATGCATAGAAGAAGATATTTTTATGATTTTGCACTCAGATTTAGATAGGGTCAATAAAAAGATATTGGAATGCCCCTTTTAATGACAGTTTTAACAACCGGGATATCAAAAAAGAAAAAGGATACTAATAAGGAAAACCCTTTTTTTCTTGAGTTAATCATTTTAGGATCAACTCTGGAAAAAAAAATATTTTGAAATTGGTTCAGCTCCTATTTTACAAAACAGTAATCTCACAGATTTAAACTTTTAATAAATGTCTAAACAATGGGGATATCTGTAAGTTGTCTTTTTTTTCTAAAATTCACATTTATAAGTTTTGAAGAAGTATCACTTATAAAACAATATCCCTTTGTAAGCTGTGTAAGGTGCATTTCAACATCTAAAATGCACATAATAGTCAGCAAAGAGACAATTTGCCTGTAAACTAAATACAATTGCTCAAAACAAAACAGAAGTTCGCAAAATTAGTATTGCCTACATCGAAAACTGCACGATTTGGGTCTTTTGGAATAAAAGTTGAACAGCCTGTAGCTACATCTCTAGCTGTTGATCTCTCTCAGCAGTGCCAAGGAGGAGATTGCCGAGCAGTCTCTGGTCAAGTATCATGTTGGGGACCTGCATAAAGTTTTCAACCCGGGATTAGGCTTTCATTGTCTAAATACGGTAGGAATCATAAACTATGCAAGTGTTCAGGATGAGACTGATTACCTTATCTCCAAAGAAAATTTTTGAATTACTTGCAATGCTTTCGATGAATTTCAGCTCAAGGAATTCAGGTGTAAGCTTTAGCCTATTGGCTTCGGCTTCCTTCAGCACCCTAAGAAAATGCACAGACGATAACATTCATAAATCGATAGTCGGCAGCTGTTTTTAACTTAATAAGAGAAGGGAGAGTCATTTACCTGTAATAGTTAGCATCTGCCTGGCTCTTCTCTCTTGCCAAGTACATTTCGTTCTCAATCTGCTCCTGCCTCTTGGAGCTGTCCTTTTCCATCAGCTTCTGTTCCATGACAATCCTGCTCACCTGAGAATTCTTCTCTGCTTCTGACATTGCTATCTTCTTCTTGGTCTCCGCTTCCTTCTCTGCTACCTTCTGCCTCTCAATAGCAATCAAAGCCTAAAACAAAAAAAAACAAAAAATTGACATCCACATTAACAGCATATTCAGCTTTATCAGTTGGGTATGAACACCACCTAACAAGCTCAACAAGTGGTGGCGCATCAGAAATGGCTCAATGTATTGGAAATTTGTAGCAATATCCAAAGAATACAAATGAGAAGACATACTTTTGTCCGTTCCTCCTCCATTTGTTCAAAATTTCTCTTGATGCTAGTTGGGATGTTTGGCTTCGTGACTCGAACATTGATAATCTCAATCCCCGGTGCATAGCGCGTGCAATCACTTTGAATAGCTTCTTTCATTTTATCATCAATCTGAAGAGGTGACATCAGCATCAAGAAAAGCCAGAATAAATGAAGCAATCAAGCATAAAAGTTTTGAGGCAACTTCTTAATTATGGCCATAGATGAAGCATGAGAAGCACTCACCTGATCAAACATGTCGATGTAAACTTGTTGCATAGTATGAGCACTGCAGAATTGATTTATCTCGTGGTGTATCTTATCATATATCCATGTCTTGTCATAGTTTACCCCGTAGTTTAGTAGTGTCTCATACACAAACTCCTTACGAAGGCGATTTACAACCTATTCAAAATCCTAAAATAATTAAATAATGAACCAAAAATACAGTTCCAAATAGAACTCATTGCAGACAGTATTCTACTGAATACAAGACAATCATGTCCAATAGGTCAAAAGAAACACAGCCACAATGATTGCATACCTCGATTTTATCAAAGCTGATCATTACTCCACCTTTAGTACCACATGGAATATCCCTTACCTGACAACCAAAAATAAAAAGCACGTAGAATTATGCAAACAAGGTATAGCTTAAAGTGGAAGAAGCACATATCAGCAATTCAGCATTATGGTATCGATGCTCTTTCTATATCATTTATCAAAATGAATGGTGTAGTGGTATTTAACAATAAAACACTGTTCTCATTCAGATATAAAGAAAATATTATCATTATGAATCATGATTTACCAGATCAGTCTGAAGAGTCACTTGAATTGGCTCAAACTGGGTTATCAAAGGCAACTTGAAATGGAAACCTAGTAAACAAGAAAATAATAAGCCAATTTTATCTGTAATAAATACAAGGATGAACTTAGATAATTATATTGCATACCTGGATCAGTGATTACCTTCAAAAGCGCCCCACCCCTCCAATAACAACCAACATGACCCTCTGGGACTTGGTGCACTATGGAAAAACTAGTACCTGATGTTGAGAATGAGGATGTGAGCATTGCCTGAAATTTTCATACAAGATAGTTGGACATTTTAGAAACTTTAAAGAGTGGCCCCAACATAGTTGCAATTTATTATCAGTGCACAGCCTCCGGACATTAGAAACAATTGTGACAAACCAGAATATTCATCTATCCTCTAGTAGCTGAATTTTCATATATATATATATATATATATATATATATATATATATATATATATATATATAGGGAAGATTTATGAAATGCCCAAAAACTAAAAAAGTTTTATGTAAAACCCACCGCTAAAAAAACTTTCATCGCGTGCCCAGAATTAGAGAAACTTATCCAAAGCGGGTTCCAAATGACCCTTTTGCCCTTCCTTTTAATTTATTGAAAACACCCACGAAACTGCTCTTAAAAAAAAGTTTCGATACTTCATCTTCTTCCTTACGCTGCTCACTTTCGAATCTAGGTTTTCTCCTCAAAAATCTTCAAAAACTCGTCGAAAAATTTCGGAAAGACTGGGACAAACGACAAAAATGCTAAAACGGAGGTCCAAACATCATTTTTTTGCGAATCTAAAATTTCGGAAGGCCGTCTAACTGTGAAGCTGTTACTTTCAGTCTCCTCGACGATACGCTCATTTTGCGACAAACGGAACCTCGTTTCGACCTCCCAGTCAAAAGTTATGGCCCTCCAAAGTTTCAGCTGACCATAAAATGCAGGAGAATGGCCATTCTCCGTGTTAGAACACGAAAAATGTTAATTTCACATGAGGGTGGTCATTCTCCGTATTAGTAACACGGAGAATGGCATTCTCCGTCTTAATTTACACGGTGAATGACCATTCTCCGTGTTAGTAACACGGAGAATGACATTCTCCGTCTTAATTAAGACGGAGAATGTCATTCTCCGTCCTGAAAGTTACACGGAGAATGGCCATTCTCCGTCATAATTTAGACGGAGAATGGTCATTCTCCGTCTTAGTTTACACGGAGAATGGCCATTCCAGTGTTAAAACGCAAGAGAATGACCATTCTCCGTGTTAGAAACACGGAGAATGCCATTCTCCGTGTTAAATAAAACGGAGAATGTCATTCTCCGTGTTAAATAAAACGGAGAATGACATTCTCCGTCTTAATTTAAACGGAGAATGTCATTCTCCGTGTTAAATAAAACGGAGAATGACAGGAGAATGACATTCTCCGTTTTATTTAACACGGAGAATGGTCATTCTAGTGTTAAAACGCAGGAGAATGACCATTCTCCGTGTTACTAACACGGAGAATGCCATTCTTCGTGTTAAATAAAATGGAGAATGGTCATTCTCCGTGTTAAATAAAACGGAGAATGGTCATTCTCCGTGTAATTTAGCACAGAGAATGGTCATTCCAGTGTTAAAACGCAGGAGAATGACCATTCTCCGTGTTAGAAACACGGAGAACGGCATTCTCCGTTTTAAATAAAACGGAGAATGGCATTCTCCGTGTAATTTAGTTTTTTTTCATGAACAAAGAGTTTCGTTCTTCTTTCAAAACGATGATAATTCTGATGGAAAAGAAGAAGAAAGATATTCTCTCCACAATTGACCTAATTGTCGGAAAACTTCAAATGTCTCCACGATGAAGATGAAGATGATGATGATGATGACGAGCGATGATCTGAGTTCGACTGAAGAAAAGCACACCGAACTACGAACGATCTTTGCGATCTCTGCTGAAGATGAGAGCAATGGAATTCAGATTTCCAGTGAAGAAGAAGAAGACGAAAATCACAATCCAGATCTGAGTTTTTTGAATTCAAATACATATAGATGACCAATTCGCGCGGAGGGGTAGTTTCGGTATTATAAAAATAGCAGTTTCTAGCGGGTGGCATCTAAAAGGGAATCTTGGAATATTTAACGTGAAAATACTTAATTCTGGGTATTTCATAAAACTTATCCAGCGGGTGGGCATTTCATAAAAGCCCACCCCGAAATTGGGTTTCTCAGCAATTTCCAGATATATATATATATATATATATATATATATATATATATATATATATATATATATACGAAAAAAATTTCCTAAGGGTCATTACAGGAAATTTCCTAAGGGGAATACACGTGGCAGTAACTCCATTGAAATAACCAATGGCTGTGTGCATTTGCAACACATTCCAACTAAAGTTATTAGAAGGAATTATATATATAGTAACAATTAGCGTATTGATCATAGGTACCAGAATTCACTACCTGTAGAGTGAATTGCATTCAGGAAAGCACGTTTTCCTTCAGAATTCCATGTATCGCTTTCCAGTTTGATATGCACTTTGAAGTTTAACCCATTGTACCCCATTTCTATATACATTTTGTGTTCCGGAGCATTCCACATTCTAGATAATCATGCTATTGATGAGGACATTACTAGGCTCTCACTTACCACAAGGGCCCTATCATATCATTGGTTTGCTTGTGTATGTCCCTTCAGCAAATTAACATCCATGGAAGCTGATTCACTTCACATTCAATAGGCACCAAGTCCAACATCAGTTCCCATTCCGCATACACCTACTCATAACCTCGTATTCATCTCCTGAAATAAACACCTTTCCATCGTCATCGTTGCTGGCCCATTAACTTTTACTATCATGTCCTTACTATGTTTTCTAGAACTTTGAATTTATTTCTACTGACATTCATACCAAGGGAAGGAGTATCTTAGTTTCTTAGCTGGAAAAAAGAAATAAATTAGTAAAGACCAATACAAAAAGTAAGAGTCCTGATACTTCATGATTCATCTTTATACGAGGAAGAAAATCTTCAAGCTTTTTAATGAATTTTATTTTCTTTATATGAGTACATAGATCTGGTATTCCAATTCCGAGTAGTTATAAAACAGGAGAGGTACCAATCTACATTCAGGTTCCATTGATCTTCTCCATGATCACCAGTCACCATGAGTGACACCACTACTAAATCATTTCTGTACATGTGTTGCTCAAACTTAAGGTATGAGAAGGAATTTTGGAAAAGCCAACTACATGCTCATCAGTGAATTCAACTTTTTGTTAAAAAACAACTGTGATGAATGACAAAGATGACCAGCTCGGCTGATTTCTAGAAAACTTACATTAATTTAATCCATTACTTTGTCCTAAAGTTATATTAATATACCATAAAACTACCTAAAAGGATATTTCACATTCTCAAAGTGCATTTTTACAAATCACTGAAGCATACGTATTATTGACCTTTTTACAAACACCCACTCAACATTAATTTAGAAAGAAAAAAAAAAAGGGGGAACTCTAAGAGTGAGGAGAAAATTTTGTTATTTTGAAATAATTTGTAGAGTTGTCCAACTTATCTAAAATTTCCATCAGTGACTAATCATGTTGATAATTGTTGAAGAATAAACTATTCATCTTATTTTTTTGCATTTATTATTTTATGTAGTTTACATTTCTAGTTACAGTTAATGATGTCATTTTTATATGCTTTGTATTTCCTATAAATACTTGGCCAAGAACCCTAATAAAATTGTAATCCTATTCTAGTCAAAATGCAGCCTCCAAATTTCTACATGGTACCAGAGCTAGGTTCTCTTCCTATGATCTATTTTCTACTCTTTCGTCGATATGGATTCCTCTGGGCGATGTCCGTTGCCTCTTCGTCAGCTCCTTCGTAGTGGATATTTTGGTTATTTCTATCTTTCTTTCAAGATTTCTTCGGTATGCGAAATCCTACGTCTTTTTCCGGACTTCTTTGATACACGAAGCCTCGATGTATTTTGGATGTTCTTTTTGGGATTTTTCGTCTTTCCGAGTCCGACGTATTTCAGATATTTCTTCCGAGATTTCTCATTTTAAAGAGCCCAGGCTACTTGAATATTTCTTTTGAGATTTCTCGATTCATAGTCATGGCCAACTTTGTATGTTCTTTTCCGAAATTCTCCTTTTTTTCATAGTTCGTCCTACTTTAGATGATTTCATTCATGTATTTCTTCAGTTGTGAAGTCCCAGTAATATGGATCATTATGGATTTCTTCGATTTTGGAGCCTCAGCCTTCATCGAATGGTTTCTTCAGTGTCGAAGCCCCAATCTCCTTCGGATGATCTCCACTTTCTTTCTTTTTTTTCCAAGTTGGACTTGCTTTCACCAAGTTCCAGCTTGTGGGAACGTGTTGAAGAATAAATTATGTCTTATTTTTTTGTATTTATTATTTTATGTCTTTTTCATTTCTAGGTAAGGTTAATGATGTCATTTTTATATACTTTGTATTTCTTTCAGAAATTTTCATATAAAGTAAAGAATTTTAACGAAATTGTAAAAAAAGTAACAAGTTTGGGAAAATTTTATTTTGGGTAACGAAACGACAAGTCTCATGGCGCGTTGGCAAAGAAACCCGGATTCCACGCAGGGGACTCCATGGATCCTGGCGCGCGCACCAGATGCGCCATCAACCGTGGCGCGCGAAGCCTCGAAGACCCCCCCCCCCCGACAGTGCAGCCTCGAAGACCCCCCCCCCTCGACAGCGCAGCCTCGAAGAACCCCCCCCCCCCCCCCAGACGCGCCATCGCTGATGGCATCACCCCGAGATGCGCCATCGCATGTGGCGCGCGCAGGCTGCCCCTCTGTTGTGCTGCCATCCCCCTTTCTCGGCAGGCTGTGCTGCCATCCCCCTTTCTCGAAGAGCCCCCCCCCCCCCCCCCCCCCCCCGACACGCCATCGCTGATGGCCTTCCCCTCGAAGACCCCCCCAATTTCCTCGAAGACCCCCCCCCCCCCGCCACCACCCCTCGTTCTTGGAGACTCCCCTCCCCTTCTTGGAGACCACTCCACTCCCCCTCCCTCTTCTTCATATATTCCGATCCTCTTTCCCTCATCTTCACAACTCCTTACTCCTTCAACTTCACAGAACATTACTCCTTCCTTCTCCTATCTTGATCTTCATCTTTACATATTAAGTATTTGTTTTTTATATTGGAATTATATTTTCTATGTATGAATAACTACACTACTAATAGTTTTTGGAAAAAATGTAACAGATGGCTGAACCGAATGACAGACGTATTCCCGGAGGACCGGTTACAGAAGCCATAAAACAGGAATGAGAAACTCATATATCTACGTTGGTTTTTGACGGAAAGGTAAATTTAAAAATGGTAACTAGCATTATTATTTATTTATTTTACATAAATACAAGAATATAATTCGCTTGTAGCTATATGATTATCCTCCCGAGGCTCGGACACGGGAGCATAAAAGTTGGAGGATGCAGAGAGGATATCGCAAATGGAAGTTAAATGCTGCCCAAAAGGAGCTGTTGCGTTCATTTGGGTTTCAATATCTGGATGAAATTCAAATTTTAGTCCACGATATACATCTCATTTTTAGTCTCGCTGAGCGATGGTGGCCTCAACGCAACACCTTTCAGTTGCCCGTTGGTGAAATGACACACACACTTTGGGATGTTGCAAATATTCTAGAATTACCTATTACAGGTGAACCTATATATTTTGATACACATTTAAATCCATCTCAAATAATCAGGAGATATCTAGACATTAATGCACCATCGGACTTAGGAGGAAAGAGTTTTGTCAGTATAACTTGGCTTCGGGATAATTTCATGGATCTAGATGAAACTACCGACGGTTCAGTCGTGGTCGATGATTTAAGGGTACATAATTATTGTTAAGATTTATTTATTAGTTAATTTCAATAATGTGTTAGTTTTAATATGTTAGTTTCAATATTTGCAGATACTTTATTGTACTAGAGCATATTTGCTTTGTTTGTGTTGGGCAATGTTATTTCCCGACGGACAGGAAAATAGAGTAAACGTGCGACTGTTACCTTTTTTAGACAATTTAAAAGAACCTACGCGTCATGCATGGGGAGCTGCTACCTTAGCATATTTATATGCCAGCTTGACGGAATTTGCCAGATCAAATGGTTCCAAAAATTTGTGTGCGCATGACCCTGGTTCAGGTAATAAAAATTTAATCCCTAAATTCGCTAATTTCGTTTCAATTATATACATTTTGTAAATATCATATTATTTCTGTCTTAGGTATGGTGCTACGAGCATTTCTTTATTGGCCGACCTGTAACCAACATTTTTAGTGATGTTGGAATTTTTTCACTTGCTACGCGATGGGCCATAAATATAGTGGACCCTCATCATAATTTACACAAGGATGCTTCAATCTGGGAGAATTTGATATAGTATCGTGGAAGGAGATAAGTACTCAATTTATTAGAGTTTTTTACACTACAATTGTCAATTCATTTAATAGATTATCACAAATTTTTCGTATAAATTGTCATCCAATAGGTTATCTGGATACCATACTCAGATGATAAAAATGCTCCAGAAATTAAAGGGACATCGTATGATTTGCGCCTACACAAATCATATATTATATACGATCGTTACACTATGTATCATCCGGCAGATCGTGTTCTCCGACAATTCGGTTACAGGCAGATTATTCCGAATGATCTGCCTGGCATGAGTTATGATATAGCCAATGCAAAAAAACATAATCGATACTGCTAGAGCTGCCTGGTATAGACGATTCCAGGATAGTAGTGTGGCAGAGCTGCCCCGAATAATGCATCCTGATGAATGTAAGTTCTAACTTACTAGTATATTTGGACCGGTAGCATTTGTCTTATGATTGTTTTTACGAAATACAGATGAAGGTGACTTGGCTTATGGACAATGGTGGGGAGCGCCTCGTATGACCAATAGAGCATACAAATTTGAGGAGCCACGGTTCAAGTCTAAAGCCGTAGATGAATCTTCTCTGCGAGCTTTTGTTGATGGCATATCTGAAGCGGTAGGACTTTACTACTATTTAAAATTAAGAGATATATGATGACAATTATAATATGTACATTTCATATTTCAGGCTATTATGGGCAAACAATATATCCAAGAACTAGAGAGTTATTTGTGGCCGCATGGTCGGGAGTGGATGTGAGATATTTTAACTCGCGTAGATTCACCGAGTCTTGGACGGGATCCTGATATGCCTCCATTGCATACACGTATCCCAGCCGATTATCCGGGTGCCACTGTTCCCCTGAGACATTCACGGCGTCGTAGGGTGGACGATCCAGAGGACGAGGAGGACGCTGCTGGAGAGGGCACCAGCCAGCAGCACCATGGAGAGGGCACCAGCCAGCAGTACGCTCCAGAGTACACTAGCCAGCAGTACGCTAGTACGCTCCAGAGTACACTAGCCAGCAGTACGCTCCAGAGTACACTAGCCCACACTACGCTCCAGAGTACACTAGCCCACACTACGCTTGAGAAGGCCTCAGTCAACAGTATGCGGACATGGGCTCTTTCTCAGCCTTTCAGCCCTATAATCAACGCATAACGACTTAGCAAATCAACACTGCCGCAACGTATTCGTTTGATGGCATGTCGTATTACTCACAGTTGATTACGTCCCCGTCAGCCCCGGTGCCTACTCAGGAGGTCGAGGAAGAGGATGAAAGAAGAGCGGAGGAGACCACAGATCAAAGAAGAGCCCAACTTAGCCTTAGACCGGTAGAACGAAGGCATTACAAACGAGTTGCCCGCAGATGAAACATTGTTTGTAATGAAATAAAATTTTATTATGTAATGTTTAAAAGTTGACATGAATGTTGGTACTACAATGAAAAATAGAAGTTCTCTTGTCGTCATTCTCTTGGTTGACTTGTACATTTTCTTCTGTTGTGTCCCATCAAACCACAATTGCCGCAACGAAATTCTCTTGTCGATGATTCACGTGGTTTGATACGATTTTTCTTCGGCCTTCCGGCTTTGCGCCTGACATCTGGAACTCCAATTTCTCCCCTAACCAAAGCAGCTTGAATGTTGTAAGGAACTGGAATTGGTTCCATCTGTGGCTCGTACACACTTCTCAATCTCTCAGTACACACTTCTCAATCTCTCAGTAGAAAATATTATCGGATAATAACTTTCAATACCATAACTGCAATATTGACAAGAAAAACATGCATGTATACATGGTATGCAAGAATGATACCACCTTAAACATGAACAAGATCTTTCATCTAACCGTACAACATACGTTCTACTCGATGCACGGTCTAATATTTCAAACAAATGACCATCAATTCGTAATATTTGAAGTTGATGTCTATCGTTGGTAATAGATGTCATAGTCTTCAACATCTTTGGACAATAACTCGTGTCTAAATTCCTAGCATGATTTCTATTTTTGTCATGAAGTGTAATAATCTTGGTTCTAATACCATCGAGAAGTGTAGTTATTGGTTTATCACGTAAGCTCTTAATCCAATTGTTAGAACATTTAGCAAGATTAGAAGTGTTAATATCTAATCTAGGACAAGGAGCATATGCTGTAATCCAATATGCAAAATGACGATTTTCATCATTTGTACCAACAAGCCAATTGTACATCGTCATGTTCTCAGCTTTAATTATTTCAAACAAGTACTGTGCATCTGTTTGATTATACGATCTAACAAGCGAGTCTAACAGTCGATGAAACTTTTTTTACTCCACAATAGACTTCATATTCTGCTTAAAATGTTGAATGCAAAAAATGAGGCGATTCTGAAAAAATATCTCACACAATGTTGTAAAAATCGCTAGGCGGAGTCGGTGCGCCGGAGGGCCGACTAGAGCGCCTAGAGCGCCTAGGCGCCGATTTTTTTTTTTGGTTTTTGAAACTTGCTGTTATATAAATGACCATTCTCCTGTGTTTTAGCACGGAGAATGGCCATTCCCGTGTAATTTAGCACGGAGAATGGTCATTCCAGTGTTAAAACGCAGGAGAATGACCATTCTCCGTCTTAATTTACACGGAGAATGGCCATTCTCCGTGTAAATTAACACGAAGAATGGCCATTCTCCGTGAAAATTACACGGAGAATGACCATTCTCCGTCTTAATTTACACGGAGAATGGCCATTCTCCGTGTAATTTAGCACGGAGAATGGTCATTCTCCTGCGTTTTAACACTGGAATGACCATTCTCCGTGTAAATTAAGACGGAGAATGTCCATTGCCATTCCAGTGTTAAAACGCAGGAGAATGGCCATTCTCCGTCTTAATTTACACGGAGTGGCCATTCTCCGTGTAATTTAGCACGGAGAATGGCCATTCTCCGTGAAAATTACACGGAGAATGACCATTCTCCGTGCTAAATTACACGGAGAATGGCCATTTTTCGTGTAAATTAAGACGGAGAATGGTCATTCTCCTGCGTTTTAACACTGGAATGACCATTCTCCGTGTAAATTAAGACGGAGAATGACCATTCTTCCCGCCTAGGGGCCGCCTAGGGCCGCCTAGGACCGCCGCCTAGGGGGTTTTCGGTGCGGCGGGCGGCCGCATAGGCCGATTTTTAGAACACTGATCTCGCATAGCGTGTATTAGTCATTTTTGCTTATCAGATAAATGATATTCTACTCCAATCATTAAAATAACTTTCAAATGATATTCTAACAGCATTTAAAAACCAAGACCAAGAATCAGTATTTTCACCTTCAGCAACAGCATAAGCAATAGGATACAGTTGATAATTAGGATCATGAGCACAAGCAATAAATAAAATACCTTGATATTTGGATGAAAGAAAAGTGACATCAGTGCTAATAACAGGTAAACAGTCCCTTAAAAATCCATTAATGCACGCCTTGAAGCAAATAAACATTCTCTCAAATTTGTTGCTTTCGGAAGTCTTTAAGAAAATACCGACTACCTGAATTCGACTCCATAATTCTAAAACCATATTCCTCAAGGCCAGCATATGCCTCAACATAACTACCATTTATTTCACGTAATACCAACTCCCGGACTCTCCATGCTTTAGAGTATGTAATATGTATACGATGTTCCCTAAATATATCCTTCACGATTTGTGACACACTATATAACTGATTATCTCTAATTACATCAACTATTCTAGTCTTAACCCATGCAGCGGTAGCTAGTCGATGACGTCCTGACGTAAGTCCACACATACAAGAATGACGACTTTCTAGTGTACTAACTTTAACTATTTGTCCTTTTCCTATGGATTTGGCATACTCTCCAATTACAATTCTGTTGATCACAAGTATATATAATTCCATGAGAATTATTCATAGCACTAGCTGAACAACTAAAATTATGCTGAATTGCTAAACTACTTACAAAACTTCTAAATTTTGAACGGATGTCGAATGTTTGTCCTATAAATAACTCAGAAGTATTAGAATTTTCATTATCATCATCATCTATCTCGTAACCGGTATTTTCAATTAAATCATCACTATGTTCATCATCATCATCTAGTAAGGAAGCAATTGTCTGAGAAGAAGAACTAGCACCCGTGTTAACATGTTGATAATTAGAAACAAATTCATCATTAGTTCTATTAGCAAATGATGATACCTGAGTAACATATAAACTAATATATAGTGACTGTGAATTAATCTCAAGAATAAAATTCCATGCTTCTTCACCATCTATCAATAAACATGTGGAACCAAATACAGACTTTAAAATAAATTGATAATTAATAGAAAAACACGTTGAAATTAAATTGCGTAAGTTTTCTAAAGTAATATGGTGGGTGTCACCTCCTTCTTAAGTTAACCTATTTACTCTACCACCACGTGAGCATACTATTTTAATATTATGATCCATGCGAAAGAAGAAGTAGTTTGACAATGTTTAGCTAATAGAGAGCGAGAGCTTGTAAGAGGAAGAGACTAGCTTCCGTGAGGAGTTGGAGCTTCCGAGCTTCAGAGAAGTGCTTCTGTGAGAGATAGGAGAGGAAGAGAGTTGAAATGTAGAGAAATAGTTGAAATATAGAGAAAGAGAAGTAATGTGTTTGTATAGAGAGAGAGTTGAGCATTACAATAAATAGGAAGAGAAAAAAGACGTTGAAATGTAGCCGTTGGAGGAACCGTTGTCAGCGCGCCATCATAAATGGCGCTCAGAAAACCACGTCTAACAACTCAGCAGAGGGAGTGAGGGGTACAGCAGAGGGAGTGAGGGGTACAGCAGAGGGAGTGACAGCAGAGGGAGTGGCACGCGCCACGGCCAGTGGTGCCTCTTCCATGGCAGGCGCCACGGTAGTTGCGCGCGCCATCAACGATGGCTCTTGCTTGCGCCTCTTCCTTGCGCGCGTGCTCTTGGTAGTTGCGCACGCCATCAACGATGGCTCTTGCTGGCATCAACGATGGCTCTTGGTAGTTGCGCGCGCCATCAACAATGACCCTTCCTAGCACGCGCCATGGGGCCTAGCGCGTCCCCTTTGCCCCCCCCCCCCCCCCCCCCCCCCCCCCCCCCCCCCCCCCCCCCCCCCCGCTTTCACCAGCGCGCCACGGGAATTGTCGTTTCATTACCCAAATACAATTTCCCAAAACTTGTTACTTTTTTTAAAATTTCGTTAAAATTCTTTACTCTAGATGAAATTTTCTGTATTTCTTTAAGTATTGGTCAAGAGCCCTAAAAATATTGTAATCCTATTCTAGTCAAATGTAGCCTCCAAATTTCTACAATACTAATTGCATTAGTATTTCAAATTACACTTAATTTTATGAAAATAAGAAAGTTTTCTCTTGTCTATCAATCCTAACCCTACCAATTAGGTGTAGATGGAGTATAGTGGGCTTGGCATTGTAAAGTGTATAGTTTATATCAGAAGTATGGCAAGTTGGAAATATTATAAAGCCCAAGCCTGAGGCCAGATAAACGATATAGCCTGCCAACTTTGATAGGAAATCAATAGAATACAATACACAAAAGACAACCTTTATCTAAAACTTGCAATATCTAAAGGGGAAGTCACAGAGACACATGAAGGCCATTTCAATCAGAGAGCAACTGGTATAATGAAGATGTGGCCACCACATTACAAAAAATGTAATTTAGATATCAGGTGCCATGACAAAATTAAAGATGATTAGTCAAGTGTAATGACTGATCTCATGACATAAAGGTAGCAGACATTAACCTACCATGCAAGTATAGAATGATATATAGCAAACCATAACCAATTGATGTTCATATGCACTGAATATTATGGGAATTATTGTCTACAACAAACAGGAAATAATCCATATCCCTAAGATGTTGATGCATAAATATTGTATATAGGTGCAACTTGTTTCTGTTGTTTTCTTTCCTTGCCTTTTTTTGAGAGAGAAAAGTAAATGCAACTTGTTTGGAGGATCTTTCATATAATTTTGTACGCAAAGGTGAGAAGACATAAGATACTAGGATGACACAGGTGGATACTATGACATAGGATCACCAAAAAAAATATTGTCTGCTGCTCCTTTTCCAAAATTTATGTGGTTATGGAATACATACTAATATTAGCTTGAGAAACTTGAAGTTTTGAACAAGCCACAATCATCAACTTGTTTGCTTTGGATGACTAAGCATCAAAATCAATTGTATAACCAGGAATATCAGGTCTGCAACCACCTATTCTCACCTAGTTCCTTAAATTAATTGGGAGAATCAGCTTGAAGAAAGTCACGTTATTTACTTACCAAGAAGATAATGAAAAAAATTAGAGGAAAAAAAGAGATCTGCATATGGTTTTATTGACTTAGAGAAAACTTAGATCAAGTTCCTAGGAAGATAATGTGGTGGACTTTGAATTAGAAACAAAGTTACTAGTAGTTACATTGAGACTATTAAGGATACGTATGATAGAGTTATGACGACCATGAGAACTATTGGAGGAGATAGTAATCCGTTCCATGTTACCATCGCCTTACATCAATGATCAACGTTGAGTCCTTACATTTTTTGCGATAGTTATGGATAAAATCAGTAGCATATCCAGGAAGAGGTTCAATGGCTTATGATGTTTGTTGATGATATTGTGTTGGTTGATGAGAGTAGCGAAAATGAGAATGTTAAGATGGATAAATCACAATACACTAAAGGATAGGATAAAAAATGAGTGTATCCATGAAAAGTTAGAGATAGCAGCAATTGAGGACAAGATGAGAAAAAATTGACTTACGTGATTTGGACATGTGCAATGCAGACCAATAGATACTTTCCATAAGAAGGAGCAATAGTATATTAGTTAATGGAGCCGATAGGACTAGGAGTAGACCTAGACGAACATGATTGAAGTGTTAAAGAAGGATATGAATTTTTGTTAGCGTTCCAGAGGAAATGGCCCTTAGCATAGTTGAAGACGAGAATTCAAATAGCCGACCCTAGAAATTTGGGATAAAGGCTTTGTTGTTGTATCATCTCAGAGAAAGTTTGAAGACATATTGCTAAATAAGACCAACCCTACAACTTGGTGTCCTAGTGCCACGAGTCTTCCGCTTACGCAAAGTTTCGTGAGGTCCAAGATTAAGCAGCATCACCCTCAAACGGGATGCAAACAGCAAGCCTTACCGTCATACCATGCGACGTCCCTACAAGAGCTACAATTACAAGTGAAAAAGAAATATCATTGTGTAGAGTCGGTAGCACCAGCGTCATAGACATCATGGTTACAGGATGCAAAAATATCCCATAAACTCATATAAGTCATTATATAGAGTCGGTAGCACCAGTGTCATAGACATCATGGTTACAGGATACAAAAATATATCATAAACTCATTTAAGTCTACATGGACTGTCAATGTATTTAGAAGATGTGTAAAAGCATCACTAGTGACTACAAACTCCATTTTATACAAGATCCAAAGAGAGTATTTATATGGATATTACATCCAGTGTTCTAAAAATCGGCCTAGGCACTAGGCGCCAGCCCACCGCACCGAAAACCCTCTAGACGGTGGGCTAGGCGGCTAGGCGGGCCCTAGGCGCCCCTAGGCGGTCGTTCTTTTTTTTTTGTATTTATTCTTAGTTGTATTTTGGATATTTGTTTGCGTTTTAAAATGGTATTTGGATTTTAGAACATTGAAATTTCTAATTTCTAAAATTTCAAAAAAATAAAATTCTAGGCGGCAGCCTAGGCGGGCTAGGCCTCCGCCGCACCGAGTCCGCCTAGCGATTTTTAGAACACCGATTACATCATCTAAAAATTTATGTAAGATGAGAGTGGAGAATTTGTGAATGAATCAAGCATCGCACTATCGGTTCTAATGACTATTGGTATCGATGGTTTCGTCGGTTTCGGATGTTTCGGATAGGAGTATCCAAGTTCTTCGTTTTGGAAACTCAAAAGTTTTAAATAATTGCTATTAAAAAAACAAGATACCATTTTTACTATATTTCCCTTTCTTACTTTTAAATTTTTTTTAGAGAAGAGTCTCAACGTCGGTATTGATCAGTATCCGTAGTAGTCAGTATTGGATGGGAAAAGGCCCAAAACGATGATATGTATATGTACCGGCCGATAGTGCAAACCTTGGAATGAATATGACAAGGTACCATCAAAACTTGTTGTTAGCAAATGGAATAATCCGTTCTAGTTTCCTTATGTGGCATTTATTGGGTGTATGCATCCAAAAGATAAGCTTTGCACAAGATTTGATCCTTCTAAATTTGACTTTATAGTTTCTTACTTCTTTTATTTGAACAATATCACAGCATTGAATAAACTGTAACATTCATACTGCTAACTTAAACTTAATAAAAATTAGAACAAATGCCAGTTCCCAATTAAGAAAACATCTAGAAGTACAGTCTATGTTGCACAGATAATCCTGAGTATTGTATATGTATCTGTAACCATAATTGACATGTATCCAACACAACACTACCTCGTCACTCGGATGTCTCACCCCTCTCCAGTTCCAAAGAGAGTCAAAACATGGTTGAAAGTGATCATCATGGTTGTGATCATGCAAAACGTATTTGAGATATCATAAAGTAACAATTATTTGTATAAAACTAGAAATCCTTTCTATAATTTTTGGGAACATAGTTACTACCAAAAACATGTATAAATCATAGATACTATTAAAGATCTAATATATATATATATATATATATATATATATATATATATATATATAAAGGTACCTGTATCCTAAACTTCCTAAAAATGTTCTATTCCAAACCCGTGTCATGCCATTATCTGAATCCATGTCTGTGCAAACTTACAACATTCTCACGATTGACGGAAAATTGCCCATATAAACAAAGTAACTCTCTAAAAGTTATTCAACTATCAGTTCATTTGAGCTAATTTTTTAATAGATTATCAATAAATGTTCATGAAAGAATGACGTATCCAAAAAATATCAATGTAGGAGTCACAGAATATGGACTGCTCTTTTATGTTTATTATTGTTTACCATGCATACTTTTATATTTTAGTGTGTAGAATAACCGTCCAAATTGTTTCAAATTTCTCACTGAATTTTGTGAATCTCATCATAGTTCCGAAATTTTAGCCTTCTGCCATGTATGCTCAAGGCATAAACTCCATGGTCACGATTTCTCTCCATCAAATTATCCTATTCAAGTTCCAGTTTTCATTTCAAGAGAAGACACATGAGTCGTATAAATTGTAATTCTGCTAGTATATAATTCAAGTCTTCTCATAGTCATCAAACTTGCCTCTCTCTCTCTCTCCCTTTGTCACTATGAAATCAATTTCAACAGAAGTCCTACTACATAATGTGAGAATGATACAATCACTTATCCTAAGCCAAGAAACAACACATGCATATGAAATAGAGAACAAGTCGTACTTCTAAGTAAGATCGTCGATCTAAATGAGAACAAAAACCTACTTCACAAAATGAGCTTTCTTAGTAGCATTAAAAGAATATTCCACAAATGTCACAATTCCTATATACAAGCATGTTAAAGTCGTCGCAACTGCACCAAAACTCAAGAGTTTTGATGAAGGTTGCATGTTATGTTTTTCATATTATTCCAACCCTAGCTCAAGAAACAAACATTAAAAGAAAAAATCACGATTATATAATCCAAAGTTTCAGAATAACTCTTCTGATGCAAATTTTAAGCTAGCTAGGAAGCACAAAAGCTCCATAAACTAGTGTCTGTTTCGCAGTCCGCCGACACTCCAAAATATACGTCAAAACTAGTGTTGTGCCCGATATGCATCCGTGCAACATAGTTCCCAAGCTACGTTGCACAGACACAGATACAACACAGTAAGGACACGTTGACACGGACACAACACCTATTTTTGTGTGTCCTAGTGTATTTTGGAGTGTCTGATACGTGTCGGTCACAACACAGGTCCATATTTTCGTTAGTGTCCGTGCTTCCTAGTTCCCAGGCAACATCAAGATGTTAATAATCGCATATTTTAATTAAGCGTATATCACGAACGAGTCAATCTCTACTTGCTAGCAAAGGTCAATCGATGTTGTGCAACACACGAACCCTAGCTTTTATGGTCAATACACTGGTACTAAGAAAGAAACGAAGAGTCTTCTGGTTCGTACCGAGACGAAGACGACAGCAACAACGAGTGTGACGATGAGCGCGATGAGATCGCCGCCGGGGTTGGGCGGCGGCGGGGCCGGCTGCCGCCGCTGCTGCTGGTCCTGCTGCTGCTGCTGTGGGCGATTGTCCATGGCGTTCCCAAACCCTAACCCTATTCCTTTCTTGAGAAGTAAAAATGAAAGAGTGAGCAGAGACGGGAGAGGCTTATAGAAGGGAGAGGAGATCAGGTTGGGATGGTAAAAATTAGAATAGAGCAATGCTATTAATTTTTTCAAAATTTCTCCAAAGTGTGCCTCCAAAGTATTGTTCCTTATGTGGTGGCAGATGATTTAAGACTTTTTCTAAGGGCACTACTACTTTTACTTGGGGCTAGTCCAAAAATATTTTAAAATATTATAAGTTTGCCATCAATTTTTTTACTTGGGACTAGCCCAAGCAAAGGTATAAATACTAACTTTTCTTTTCTTTTTCTCTGTCCCTCTACTCTTTTCTTCTCTCTCAACTCTTTTCTTCTCTTCCTAAACCAACATTTCTAGGTCAAAGAATTTAATCCCAAATTTTTTTCCAACCTATATTTTGTGAAGATTGTTGGTGAAATTTCTAGTAATAGTGTCATTGACTTCTCCCATTTATTGGTAAGTCATCGAATTAATATATGTTTAAAGTTTTTAACATGAATTTCACATATAAAAGTTGAATTATATGTGTTTAATGTAGAAAAATGAACATGGAAGAACCCGGATCATCAAATGTAGTAGGTTCTCTTTCCGCTACGTCCAAAGAACACATTGACACTTCGGAAGCCCTCTTGGTAAGTAAATTTGAACTTTTTATCGAGTGAAAGTCGGGTCTGTGACATAGAGGATTGTCACCCCTCTGACAGTCCAAATCTTAGGACAGTACTGTCAGAGAGGAGGCAGTCCTTCATATTGTAAGGATTGTCAGGCTTGTGGCAGTCCTAAATATTGTAAGGACTGCCTCACTCCCTGCAGTCCTATTTATTTGCAGAAATTTTCACATTTGATTTGTGTAGTTGTTTAGTTTTATTAACTTTAAGTTCTATTGTAGGTCTTATCATCTTCCTATATTGCGGTACCTGCTCCAATTGCAGTCGATGTAGGCCATTTATTCTGGACCGATATTTAGTTTGAATCATGCGACGGTGCGGTACATTGGTGCCAAGAAGTTGGACGAGAAAACAACATATTTCTTGTGATAACCAGATCGGCCCGAAACTACCCGGGACGACAAACTGTGATTGTTGGATGTGAAAGAGGTGGTGTGTTCAGAAGCCATAAGAAAGATACAGATATCCAGAGTATAGTTCCCAAAAAAAATGTTGGAACGAGAAAATATAGTTGTCCATTCACGATCCATATTAGAAACGAAGAAGAAGAGAAGTGGATAGTCGAAGTCAAGAATGGAATCCACAACCATGAGATTGCCGAAACACTATTGGGTCATCCGTATGTCGGACGGTTGAAAAATATGGAAAAGAAGATAGTCGAAAACTTATCCACTTCCGGAGTTGCACCATGACAAATACAATCTAACATATGTACTATAGGTCAAATCGAAAAACACTTCATCGTAGTAAAGATGATCGGTCATTCTCTGATTCCTCCAACTTCAACAGTTTGGTAAAAAAAGCACCGGTCGAAGCCATCGCCTGGACCACACCTTTCGTTGATCAAATCAATCATTGTAAGAAGTTGTTGAAGATTGAGGAGCCAAGAGACTTACTTGTTGGCCACTACGACGTCGAAATCGATTGAGATGGATATATTTACAGTTTAGCATTTTGTATATGGAGGACCACTTTTGTATATAGTAAATTATGAAATATGAAGTCCAGTATATGTTTTTCACTTTTACCTGTGTGCTATCTGTGTTATATGTGTTTACATGTGTGCTATCCGTGTTATACGTTTTTACCTGTGTGCAAGATTTATGAAAGTATCTGTGTCAAAATGTATCAATTTGTTAAAGTATCAGAGTTTGTATCAGGACTGCCAGCCCCCTGGCAGTCCAACACTAATGTAGGACTGTAAGGCTGCTGGCAGTCCTAATTGAAACTCTCTATGAAGAGAGTTTGACATACAAATCTCTTCACAGAGAGTTTGTATCAGGACTGCCAGGGTGCTGGCAGTCCTACATGAAACTCTATGTGACAAACTCTCTTGACAGAGAGTTTGCATCAGGACTGCCAGCCCTTTGGCAGTCCTACACTAATGTAGGACTGCCAAGGTGCTGGCAGTCCTAAATGAAACTCTCTGTGAAGAGAGTTTATAATACAAACTCTCTTCACAAAGAGTTTGTATCAGGACTGCCAGCCCCCAGGCAGTCCTACACTAATGTAGGACTGCCTGACAGTCCTAAATGAAACCCACTATTAAGAGAGTTTGACATACAAACTCTCTTGACAGTCCTAAATGAAATTCTCTGTGAAGAGAGTTTGGCACACACACAAACTCTCCAAATTACGCAACCAAATAACAACATGTCCACATCAAAATAAGATCCAAATAACAACAACATATCTACTATTACATATGCGACAATCATATCCAACTTACATCCAAAATAACAATATATCCAACAACATATCTAACTTAAATCCAAAATAAGATCCTAATTACGACAATCAAGTTTCCAAATGACAACAACCATATCCAAATTACATCCAAATACAAAATAATTTAAACATCCAACTACATATCATGTCGGGCCTTCATACGCGCCTCCATATTATGCATAAAGGAAAACTCGACCTCGTCGTCGATGCGCTCCATCTCGGTGGCGATTGCGATACAGTGCTCGCTTTGGCAACCTCTCCGGAGTGATTTAGCCAATTCCTTCACCCTTTTAGACTGTAAATGAAAGTATCAGTGAATTAAGTCTACAAACATGGAAATCTTAGGATTACAAATATGAAACCCACCATCTTCACCAATGAAGCATACAAGATTTTTTTTTGAAGGAAGAGGTCCCAGAGCTCCTACGGCCACGGGATCCGGCTTTGTAGGGTTCGACAACTTAGGATGTTCGACCCCCAGGAAGTACGACATGTAGTTCTCGCTGCAGTTGGCCATCTCCTTTACCGGTTGTCTTTTATCTTCCCCAAGCACATGCCGTTGCCACTCGGAGTAGAAGTCGGTTACCCAGTCGAATTATGTCGGTTTATAATTCAAAGGTTGGGTCCTGCGCGGAGGCTCCAACATCCTTAGTGTATGCTTCGGCACGGTTTGCACGAAGCCAAACTGACGAAGAACTCGATCCAGCATGTACGGCTCCGTGATTTCATAGCATGTGATCATGCCATGAAATAAAGCAACTGGTTCCACATGGTGATTCTCCTCGCATAAATCCCGGTATGGATGCCAACATATCTGTAGGAAAAAAGTTTACAGTAAAACAAATTAACATGAAATAGTTCACAATAAAACAAATTAACATGAAAAAGTAAGTCAAAATTTGGTACCTCTTTTGGCACCAAATTATCTAGTACTTCACGAATGGAAGCCACTGTTTGAGAATTTTTTGTTTCCAGCTGCGTTGGCCTCCATCGACACAGTCTAGGAAGGTCGTCGCCATACTCTGGGTTCAGCTCACCCCGCCTGAGCATCGAAAAGTGCTCGTATATCCATGCCTATACAATTTATAAATGAATAGTCAAAAATTAAACAACAAAATTTTGTATACGAGATTAAATTGTTAGAAGTTTTCTTACATGGAGCAGAGTCTAGCATCCAGCCATTGTCTTAGTCCCGACATGTGATACGATACCAAGCTCACGGTAAAGATTGGCTCGTATATCGTTTCTCCAGGATATGTCAATGACGTCATCCACTTCAGATAAATTCAGAATGTACCTAGAATGTATCGAGGTTCCGGACTTGTCCGAAATGCCGACCGAACCTAGGATGAAGAGGATGTACGCACGGACCACCATGTCAACAGTCTCATCATCATTGTCCTCCATCTCCATGAAGTTCTCCACCAAAAATGATAAAAGAATTTCATAGGACTTCTTGAAGCCGGGCAGGATTGTAAAACTGGTAGCCTCAACTCCAAGGTGATCTGAGATAAAATTTACGATCTTTTCGTACCATTTAATTAATTTCTCATTGTTGTACATTTCCTTGGTCATGACGCGCTCGGTAACTGGCAGGTCCAGTATCTGATGGACGTCATCAAGTGTAATGGTCAACTCCCCTGCTGGGAGATAAAATGTGTTGGTCTCCGGATGCCATATCTCCACAAAGGCGGATATGAGGGCACTGTCCATTGTCCTATATGCATATTGAGCCAAATTGTGCAAGCCGTTCGGTATGACCTTGCTCTGGACGGCCTCTGATAAGCTGTCAAATCGCCAGGCTACGGTTATCTTCCCATGGCTCACAGCCCTAAGCATACAACATGTCCTCTATATGTCGGACAATAGAAAAACATAACAATTATGAAATACATATATATAGTATAATAAATAGAAGCTTACAAACGTAATCTACATACCTGGTTCTTCCATATTTCATAAGCAATGTGGTTCTCAAATAAAGCCAACATTGAGCAACCTGGCGGATGGACAGGCTCCTGAGAACAGACCGGGCTTCTGAGAGGACCAGAACCGTCACGTGATAGGAGTCGGCCAATAGGTACGTCGTCGTCATCGAAAGAAGCCGGAGGACTAGGAGGAGCTCGTTGCTTCGACCGAGCAGGGGGAGCCGGTGGCTGCATCCGAGACCGGCCAGTCGCTCCAGTGACTTCCCTTTCTGGAGCCGGTTCGGAGTCTCTAATCGGTCTCTCGAAAGGACGTCCCTTACTGTGTTCCTTACGCCTTGACATGGTGGACCGTATTCTCTTAGAAGCGGCCGGAGGACTGTAGGACAACATACAATTATTAAATAATAGAAACAAAAATAGACAACAGGAAAACATAATATTAAGAAGTCCTAATGTTACCCCCCAGGCCTGAATTAGGACAACATATTTGCTAACAACCCTGTCCTAATGTTAGATTGAATCAAGACTTCCAGTATTGTGGTAGTCCTACTGTAACGTAGGACTGCTAGACTCCCTGCAGTCCACTTATGAAAGAGGACTGCAGGGAGTTTAGCAATCCAACTTTACAGTAGGACTGCCACGACCCTGACAGTCCTAATTTTGTCACCCTCGGCTGTAGCAGCCGAACGACCACAACGACACGATCGTTTGTCATGTTCTAGGGTTAGGGTTTCAAGTAATGTACACGAATTATCGTATTCAAAAAATTCATTCATGAACCCCAAAGTGATTCTAAACCTAATTTATTAAAACTTTTTTGAGAATTAACAAAGAATCTTTGAATTTGAATTTTTTTAGAAAGATCTAGAAGAAATTAGGGAAGAACATACCTAGACTCCGATAATGGTTTCGACTTGCTTGTCATCTCTTGGAATGGAGTGGTGGAGGAGAGAGTGGTAGAAGAATTTGGACTGGAGTCGTAGAGGAGTGGTGGAGAAGAGAGTGGGGTTTTAGGGCTTGGGGGAGATTTTGGAAGAGAGATAAAGGAAATGAAATGAAAAGGAGGGTTTAGGGGTTAGGCTAGCCCAAGCAACTTGTGGGCAGCCCCAGCAAAAGTTTTACCTTCTTGGACTGCCCCCAAGTAAGGGCTAGCCCCAAGTAAAAGTGGTAGTGCCCTTAGAAAAAGCCATGATTTAATACCTTCAGAGTATCATTTTAAACTATTGTTCCCTACATGAGAAGCCGACGTAACATTTGACATAACAACTAATATGGCAAGTTCGATCCAAAAAATTAATCACTGAGTTTTTTCTATGTTAATGTTAATGTTAATGTTAATATTAATGTTAATATTAATTTTAATTTAAAATTTTATAATTTTGTTTGTCACGGCAGATATCACATAAGGAGAGATGGTTTGGAAGGATTAATACCATTTTCGGTAGACTACGGCTGAGCATTTGGCGGGTTTCAAACCAAAAATCGACCTGATCCAAACCGTTTTAGCTTAATGGGTCAGTTTTTCGACATTCGGGTCAGTGGTCGGTTTTATAAATTGAAATGAGCGTTTAACGGGTCGGGTTACGATTTTGAGAAAAAGAAAGGCGGTTAACCGAAAACCGATTAAGCACTTGAAGTTACACTTGTACCCCTAGGCTTTCTGTGCCCTAACTATAAAATCCAATATGTTTCTCTCTCTCACTCTCTCTCTATTTCATTTTATTTCCTTCCGAGTTCTCCAGCGGCTGCTCTCGAGTTCTCTCTCCCTATTCCCTAGCTCTCGAGTTCTCTCTCCCTGTTCCCTAAGCCCTACTCCGGCGAGTCGGCGATCGGAGTCTTCTCTCGAGTCTCCTCTCTCTCTGGGCCTCCTATCTCCCATATTAAAAACCCTAACACTCTCCCATCTCTGGAAACCCTAACCCTCTCTCATCTCACCTAGATCTCTCTAGATCTGTCGATATTTTGAAGTTTGCTCACTGATCTCGAGATCTAACTTATATCTAACCTAGATTTGTCGAGTGTCGAGGGCTAACCTAGATCTGTCGATATTTTGGTCGACGGTCGGTTCTCTAATCCTTATCCTTTATTTCTGGTAAGTAGTGTAAGCCCCCTAATTTTCTACTACGGTTTTTTTATTATTGAAAATATATGTTGGTATTTATTTTTGTACTTCGTATCTACACGTCGCATACGAATTCGCATTTTTGTATTTGCGTAGCGTGCAAGAATTGCGTTTCGTAATTTCTCGACGAGTGCGAATATGTGTCGAGGTACATATGTTAGAAAAATATTTTATTATAAATTTTACTTTTATAGGAAAGGTACATGTTCAAATAATATGTGATATTTTTAATTTCTAAAAAGAGTTATTTGTCGTCGTTTAAAAATAAATGGTAATTTGAAAATGGTGATTTAATATTTTGCGAAATGTAAAATATGCTTATTAATAAATTTTGTTATTTATAAAAGCTAGTTTATGATTTAATATTCAAGTATTTATCATGATTTTCGAAATTAATTATTACTATATTTATTTAGTTATGAAAATGATAATTGGGATTTTGTTAATTTTAATATTTGGTTAAATATGGTAATTTAAATTGGAAAAGATTTTATTGACTCTATTTAAAATATTTTAAATTAAGTATAGAATTTATTTAGATTGGATTTGATTTGAATTGAAGTATTTTAAATCGATTTAAATTAATAGGGGATTTATCTAATTGGGATTTAAATCATCCCAATCTTTATCCAACTGGGAATTCCCACATCCTATAAAAGGAGAGGTACTCCTCCAGAAATTTTCCATCACAGGTGCATTGTGTCTGTGTCCTCTTTTTCTCCACTATGTATTATATTTTACAAATACAATTTTCATCCGTGTCCGACAGCTCCGGACACCGACTCGTCCCGTGTCTCGCAGGACACGCTTACAGACTCCATCCTCTCCCAACAACAGCACTCCCACCATCTTCCGTCTCTAAACCCGACCACCGGTCATCGTCCCCGGCAACTTCTTTCCCGCCTCCTCGACAAAACCCTACCACCCCATCGGCTCCCAAAAATTTCAGCCAACCCCGTCGGAGTGACCACCCCTTCGCCACGCACCACCACCACGTCATCATCCCTACCATCCTCGGCTCTCAATGCCGGCAGTCCCCAAAACAACCACCGTCGCCACACCCAGGTCGTCAGATTCGACCACTAGCCTCCCCCGGCCATTGCCACCTACTCCGACCCTTGCTCCACACCATCACCAACACCATGATCGAATCCACCAAAACCCACAAACCGACGACCACCGTGATCGACACCACCGACATCCCCCCAAAAAAGTAAAAAAATCAACAAGAAGAGGAACTTTAACCCCTTACCTTGCCTCTGTCGTGATAGAAGTCGTCGGCGATACTTCTTCGATGCAGTCCCCGTGCCGAAGCCCCGCTCACGGCCTCGATCCGCCATCGTCATCAGAACCCCGCGCCGCTGCCGACCGGCGAGCCATCACCGCTTCCGCCACCGAAGTCGCCGATCGTCCGCCGATCGCGCCTCTCCTTCCTCCACCACCACCCGCCGGAGCCGCCGCCTCCATGTCGATCGCCGCTCCGGACGTCGTCGTCCACATTGGGCCGCGCGCACCGCCCGCGCACAACCAACCACCGCCGATCGCCCCTCTCCGACTTCACCAGCCTGCGGCCGTCGCTCTACGCCGCCGACCGCCGCCTCGCCGGTGAGCCAGAGCAGCCACAGGTGAAACCCCATTTTCCCGACTCTCTCTTCGTTCTTATTTCTCACTGTTTGTAAAGGGGAGGTTTGAACTTTGAAGAATGGGTTCCTAAAAGGTTTTTTTCCTCAATTATTATTATTATCATTCATATTATTATCATTTCTGTTATTATTATTATTATTATTATTATTATTATTATTATTATTGTTATTATTATTATTGTTATTATTGTTATTACTATTATTATTAGTATTATATATTACTTTTATTATTATCATTATTATTATTGTTGTTGAAAATATTGCTAATGACTAATTACTAATATTATTTACAAGATAATTATTTACCTTATAAATATACGTATACATATCTAACGAGTTTTTTTTAAGTAATATTTTAGGCTCAATAAATAATTTGGGGGTATGGACATATCATATGATATGACTTTCATTTATAAAATAAATAATTTTGATAATAATTTCTACGTATTCTCCACATATATATACGTATATATATTACCCTTATTAAGAAAATCCCTTTACAAAAATCATATTCTCTATTATGATTTCAAAATATTTTATATTAAGTTTGAAAAAAAATTAAATGAATATTTTGTTTATAATTTATAAAATATGTTGTAGAAATTTTTCTACGATATATGTAATTTCATTTAAAGGAATAAACCTCCTAAGTCAATCTTTTGTAGATTAATTATCCTTGATCATGACTAATCCCATGTTCCTATTTTCTCGCGATTTGGACCGTTTCATCGACCATGGCAAATTGACTATTGGGACATGTGAGAAAAATACCGCACCACACCAGGCGATCTACCAGACAAGATACCTTGCCATAATTTACTGTTTATAAATTAGTTGCATTTTATTTATTACATATCACTGTTCATTTATTTCTAGTTCATGATTACTGCCTGCTCAGTGATATTAGTTGTACCTTGTTATTTATCCTTTGATTGCATATGGACTTAGAGTTAAGGGACTACCACTAGCTTAGTGCATTGCATAAAACTTTGGCACTGTTGTGCCACGAGATGTGTGAGTTATGAGTAGCATATATTCTACGGACTTGTGTGTTGGCTGATCACTGATACGTACAGGACGTGCGTTAGGTCTAACTGTCAATAGTTGTATGTTAGAAGACTTGACGGTTAGTAGTGTTACATGGTCGTGGATGCGACATGATAGGTACATTGGGTGGGGAGAACATTTCCTTATCGTATGGGCTTCTATTGCACTTCCCTTGTAACCCGGATGCTCCGCTGGAGATACGGGTATGAGCCTCTCAGGTTGGCCACTGTCGTTTTTGAACGTCATGCTCTCGGTCACTGGTGCCCAAGTGGGGACTATACCAGATCCTATTTACAGCCAGGGCTCATGCGACGAAAGGTTTGTTCTCACTGCATGTTCACTTTAGTTTGGTTAGATTACCTTATAGTGTCTTGTCACTTTCTTTGATTGTGGCATATTTTATATTCAGTATTTAATATGGCATATTTATTGTATCTTGTTACGTCCCTCTGAGGACCTGGTTATCTCGCCAGGTGTGTGTTCTTGTGTTTCGTAGGTGTTCTAGCCATGGCCATGATCGTCACTATCTCTCCGAGGATGATTGCACTTTGATCGTCTTCGTTTCGCCCGCCAAACTTATTTTATTTTCCATGTACTTTTCCTTACTTGTTGGTAGTGGATTTGTCTCCGCCCAACGATTGTATACATGACAAATTCAAAATTGCCTTTATATCATTATTTATCTTTGTGGATGAGATTTAGTACCGTGGTTACTGCATTTTACAGCTTATGTATATATACGAGGGTCCATATACTTCGTATGTATACAGCTGGCATGGTTATGTCCTAGTCCTACGTATTTTGGGATTGGGGCATTACATATTTTTGTGGTGGCCCATGCAGGTCCAGCTTGACGTTTTGGTTACATAACTGTACCAAACGGGCTTGCAATATAGGATTAGAGTTTAGAATCTCATCCACCTACTTGATATCCTTTCTTGAGTTCAAATTCGGAACTCTCGTTCGACCTCCTTGATTTGCATCTTGCTTGACTCCTTCTACCGTAAATTTTTAGTTTCGTATTTAGTAAGATGACTACACTAGTATATGCCATAGGTTAAACACATGGATAGATGGATTGCATTGACAATTAATATGCATAGAGATTTTATTTGAGCTATAAAGGCATTTATTTTCCTAGAAATATGATTTTTAGGATTAGTTAATTTTAAGTTGGGTAGTAGCGTATTACCGCCTCCAAATGCCTCCAAAGGATAGTTGGAATTTTATTTTGCTATTACATGGTGGTATACACAAGAGAATAAGCTAGATCGAGAAAACAAAATTATGATTTATGATTTTTGGAAATTGTGAAATAATCTATGTTTTAATGGGATATGAAACCAATTTGGAAAACACCTTTAAATCGTGACACATGATTTACGATTAAGTTCAAGATTGGATTGGATATGTTAAAGTTTTTCTCGAATTTATTAAAGTGCTTTAAATTATAAGTTATGATCTTGTAACGACTAGAGAATATAAAAGGTTTATGATTTACGGTTTATTAGAGAGCTTGAGGTTTTAAATTGATTCTACGATTTACGAATTATAAGTATTTAATTTTTTAGCTTGAAGAGATAATGGTAAAAAAGTTTGTTCAAAATATTTTTGGAAGATATGAAATCGACTTTGAAGGAAAATTTAAATATTTAAAATTTGCTCATATGATCTATGATATGTAAAGTTATTTAGATTTCGAGTTTTGATTATGGATATTTAAATTTTGGTGAAAAAAAAAATCACTTTTGTAGAATAGTTGTGACTTATTGGAAGCTAGATATACACATTTGAAGGATATATAATTAAATTCGGGAGTTATTTAAATGTTCCATTTTGTAGTATGAAATTTGGCTGATAAACTTATTAAATGTGGAGTTTAAGAATTGGAGAAAAATAATAATAATAATTAGTCGATTCGCGATATACAAGGGTTGTTTTGAGATTGACTAGAGATTTAAAATTTGGATTAAGGTTAACAGCCTATGATGATTGGGAATTTTGGTGGAGTATCTTGAAATTTTTATTAAAAAAAATTTCGAGGAACTTGAAATTTTAGATTAGATCATATATTGGTAGAGGATCAAGGAGCAAGTAAGGTCACCCTAGTGAGATAGAAGTATTCCACATTAGATTGCCATACCACCTACGATTATGATATTGCATATACACAAGTGTAGTTAGTCATCGACCAAACCGATGAACATATCCTTGACTTACTCGACCTTCCCTCAAATCTAGATCTTTAATCGTGACCATCTAGTTGTTGAAACTTAGAATTGATAGAATCGCCCCCGTGACCGTACCCTTATCTATGAGACTATTTCTTGTCTAGAAATAGTGTCTCTAACTTATCTTAACTTGACCTACGAGCTTCCATAAATTATCTTTATTTCGCGCCTTAAACCTTTTATTTTTTTTGCATTAATTAGTACCTTATGAAAACCCACTTTCTATTTTGATCATTCGGCGCTCCCTATCGTGACTTTGATATTTGGAGCACAACACTAGATATTTCCTTCCAACAAATTTCACATGCAAAACCTAGACGAGCTCACCTTCATGTAGGTATATCATGTCTTACTAAAACACGTCCCCTTGTACTCTATTTTTATGGTACGACTTTCGGGTCATAAAGACTAACTATAACCTATACCATGGTACCGATATACTTTTGACTATATAATTGGACTCGATCTCGACTCAAATCTTCGGCCCGATTGCGGTCTACTAGATCCGTTAAATGCTTAACCTTGTGTTTTATCTTGACTGCCTAATTATTGTCATTTTATTTTATCTTGACTTACTTAGACCCTATCATCCCTTACTTTTTCATGCAATAACTCACGACCCCTATTTATTATCCAACTCTTACCACGATCATTAAACCTAACCGCATTCCCTTTCCAAATTGTTTTGCTTCACTATGATTCGTGCAACCTTTTTCCTTGGATACCCTTGTACGGAGATGAAGATTTGATCACAACGCCCTTTGGTTAGATATGAGTTAGATGAGAGGGAAAAAAAATTCCATAAAGGAGATTGATGGGTTAGTTAAATAAAACAATTCGGTGGTTACGAGTCATAAGTTAATTGTGCTATTGGATTAAGAGGTATGATATTATGTGATGAGATGATCCAATAAATATACTTGTGAATGTTAAAAGGTTCGCGATTAACGAATGCGGAAAATAAATTTATGTTGCTGCACAAAAGATAAAATTTTCCTAGAAGAGTTTGACTTTTGATTTAACTAAACTTAATTGAAGATTTTGAAATTTCGAATTTCGTAGGAATTAAAGCTAGAGGAAATTTTCATGGTAAGATATTGCGTTATGAAGATATGATCAATGGAGGGTACACTTGATTGATGCATTGGCCGTCGAGCTTTAACAAATATTGAAGGTGATATTTTGTTTTGGTACTTTAAGGATGACTACCAAAAAAAAAAAAGGGAATTGATTTATTATCCAAAGAATTATTACCTACTTTTGAGAAAGTACGAACGACATAATTTATTTGAGAATATATATATATATATGGTTGGGGAAAAAGATTATTAGAGATTTTGAATTCAACTTTGTGGACTTATTAAATTTCAAATATGGGATATTGAATTTAATATTTTTGAAGATGGTAAAATTTTGGAGTTCGAAATTTTAATAAATTAAGAAGAAAAAGGAAGAGAGTATCTTAAGTGAACTTAAGTTTATTGGAATATGAATCTCAAGAAGAAATCAAACTTTTTGAAAAGAGTTATTATGAATAAAAGGATAGTGACGAATCGAGGAGTTTGACGATATTGAACACAACTCAAATATTGAGCTTTTGCTCTTAATTTTGTCGAGAAAGTATTAACCTATTTTGTGTTATACATTTAAAGATTTAGGATAGTGTTGATTATTGAGATTGATGGGTGTCATATGATCATCGTCTACACTATGCCAAGAATCTATTCATTCTAGACATCTAAATTCTGATTTTTCAAAGATTATATATTGTATGCCTTTCCTTCACCCCGTCAGATAAATTGATCGATTGCTTATCGATAAACTCTTTTCACCCCCCTTCGCCCTACCTACCCTAATTTTTCCTAAATTTCGAGGACGAAATTCTTTTAAGTTGGGTAGGATGTAAGCCCCCTAATTTTCTACTACGGTTTTTTTATTATTTAAAATATATGTTGGTATTTATTTTTGTACTTCGTATCTACACGTCGCATACGAATTCTCATTTTTGTATTTGCGTAGCGTGCAAGAATTGCGTTTCGTAATTTCTCGACGAGTGCGAATATGTGTCGAGGTACATATGTTAGAAAAATATTTTATTATAAATTTTACTTTTATAGGAAAGGTACATGTTCAAATAATATGTGATATTTTTAATTTCTAAAAAGAGTTATTTGTCGTCGTTTAAAAATAAATGGTAATTTGAAAATGGTGATTTAATATTTTGCGAAATGTAAAATATGCTTATTAATAAATTTTATTATTTATAAAAGCTAGTTTATGATTTAATATTCAAGTATTTATCGTGATTTTTAAAATTAATTATTACTATATTTATTTAGTTATGAAAATGATAATTGGGATTTTGTTAATTTTAATATTTGGTTAAATATGGTAATTTAAATTGGAAAGGATTTTATTGACTCTATTTAAAATATTTTAAATTAAGTATAGAATTTATTTAGATTGGATTTGATTTGAATTGAAGTATTTTAAATTGATTTAAATTAATAGGGGATTTATCTAATTGGGATTTAAATCATCCCAATCTTTATCCAACTGGGAATTTCCACCTCCTATAAAAGGAGAGGTACTCCTCCAGAAATTTTTCATCACAGGTGCATTGTGTCTGTGTCCTCTTTTCCTCTAGTATGTATTATATTTTACAAATACAATTTTCATCCGTGTCCGACAGCTCCGGACACCGACTCGTCCCGTGTCTCGTAGGACACGTTGACAGACTCCATCCTCTCCCAACAACAGCACTCCCACCATCTCCCGTCTCTACACCCGACCACCGGTCATCGTCCCCGGCAACTTCTTTCCCGCCTCCTCGACAAAACCCTACCATCCCATCGGCTCCCAAAAATTTTAGCCAACCCCGTCGGAGTGACCACCCCTTCGCCATGCACCACCACCACGTCATCATCACCACCATCCTCGGCTCTCAATGCCGGCAGTCCCCAAAACAACCACCGTCACCATACCCAGGTCGTCAGATTCGACCACTAGCCTCCCCCGGCCTTTGCCACCTACTCCGACCCTTGCTCCACACCATCACCAACACCATGATCGAATCTACCAAAACCCACAAACCGACGACCACCGTGATCGACACCACCGACATCCCCCAAAAAGGCAAAGAAATCAACAAGAAGAGGAACTTTAACCCCTTACCTTGCCTCCGCCGTGATAGACGCCGTCGGCGATACTTCCTCGACGCAGTCCCCGTGCCGAAGCCCCGCTCACGGCCTCGATCCGCCATCGTCATCAGAAATCTGCGCCGCTGCCGACCGGCGAGCCACCGCCGCTTCCGCCACTGAAGTCGCCGATCGTCCGCCGATCGCGCCTCTCCTTCCTCCACCACCACCCGCCGGAGCCGCCGCCTCCATGTCGATCGCCGCTCCGGACGTCGCCGTCCACATTGGGCCGTGCGCGCCGCCCGCGCACAGCCAACCACCGCCGATCGCCCCTCTCCGACTTCACCAGCCTGCGACCGTCGCTCCACGCCGCCGACCGCCGCCTCACCGGTGAGCCGGAGCAGCCACAGGTGAAACCCCCTTTTCCCGACTCTCTCTTCGTTCTTATTTCTCACTGTTTGTAAAGGGGAGGTTTGAACTTTGAAGAATGGGTTCCTAAAAGGTTTTTTTCCTCAATTATTATTATTATCATTCATATTATTATCACTTCTGTTATTATTATTATTATTATTATTATTATTATTATTGTTATTATTATTATTGTTATTATTGTTATTACTATTATTATTAGTATTATATATTACTTTTATTATTATCATTATTATTATTGTTGTTGAAAATATTGCTAATGACTAATTACTAATATTATTTACAAGATAATTATTTACCTTATAAATATACGTATACATATCTATAACGAGTTTTTTTAAGTAATATTTTAGGCTCAATAAATAATTTGGGGGTATGGGCATATCATATGATATGACTTTCATTTATAAAATAAATAATTTTGATAATAATTTCTACGTATTCTCCACATATATACGTATATATATTACCCTTATTAAGAAAATCCCTTTACAAAAATCAAATTCTCTATTATGATTTCAAAATATTTTATATTAAGTTTGAAAAAAAATTAAATGAATATTTTGTTTATAATTTATAAAATATGTTGTAGAAATTTTTCTACGATATATGTAATTTCATTTAAAGGAATAAACCTCCTAAGTCAATCTTTTGTAGATTAATTATCCTTGATCATGACTAATCCCATGTTCTTATTTTCTCGCGATTTGGACCGTTTCATCGACCATGGCAAATGGACTATTGGGACATGTGAGAAAAATATCGCACCACACCAGGCGATCTACCAGACAAGATACCTTGCCACAATTTACTGTTTATAAATTAGTTGCATTTTATTTATTACATATCACTGTTCATTTATTTCTAGTTCATGATTACTGCCTGCTCACTGATATTAGTTGTACCTTGTTATTTACCCTTTGATTGCATATGGACTTAGAGTTAAGGGACTACCACTAGCTTAGTGCATTGCATAAAACTTTGACACTATTGTGCCACGAGATGTGTGAGTTATGAGTAGCATATAGTCTACGGACTTACGTGTTGGCTGATCACTGATACGTGCAGGACGTGCGTTAGGTCTAACTGTTAATAGTTGTATGTTAGAAGACTTGACGGTTAGTAGTGTTACATGGTCGTGGATGCGACATGATAGGTACATTGGGTGGGGAGAACATTTACTTATCGTATGGGCTTCTATTGCACTTCCCTTGTATCCCGGACGCTCCGCTGGAGATACGGGTATGAGCCTCTCAGGTTGGCCACTGTCGTTTTTGAACGTTATGCTCTCGGTCACTGGTGCCCAAGTGGGGACTATACCAGATCCCATTTACAGCCAGGGCTCATGCGACGAAAGGTTTGTTCTCACTGCATGTTCACTTTAGTTTGGTTAGATTACCTTATAGTGTCTTGTCACTTTCTTTGATTGTGGCATATTTTATATTCAGTATTTAATATGGCATGTTTATTGTATCTTGTTACGTCCCTCTGAGGACCTGGTTATCTCGCCAGGTGTGTGTTCTTGTGTTTCGCAGGTGTTCTAGCCGTGGCCATGATCGTCACTATCTCTCCGAGGATGATTGTACTTTGATCGTCTTCGTTTCGCCCGCCAAACTCATTTTATTTTCTATGTACTTTTTCTTACTTGTTGGTAGTGGATTTGTCTCCGCCCAACGATTGTATACATGACAAATTCAAAATTGCCTTTATATCATTATTTATCTTTGTGGATGAGATTTAGTACCGTGGTTACTTCATTTTACAGCTTATGTATATATACGAGGGTCCATATACTTCGTATGTATACAGCTGGCATGGTTATGTCCTAGTCCTACGTATTTTGGGATTGGGGCGTTACAAGTAGAATCATAACCTAATTTTCCCTATATTATTTATTCTTCAATTTTTTTACTTGTATAAGTTACTAAGTTTGGATTTGAAGACTTTAACTGTTGTTATTTATTTCTGGTAAGTAGAATCCTAACCTAATTTTTTACTTCTGTTATTTATAAATGAATTATGGAAGGAGGACATCCGATCTGTCATCTGTGACATCTCTCGAACATTTATTTTTCTCACTGTAAGTTACTAAGTTCGCTCTTGAAACATACTTTTGTTGTTTTTGTACGTATGCATTGCACTATTGTAGGTGAAATAAAAAAATTGCAAAAAAATCAGTAGCTGCAAAAATGCTGAAAAAAATATTAGCATTAAAAATGCTGAAAAAAGCATTAGCCTCAAAAATTGCTAGCAAACACTACCAAAATACAGGCAATTAGCGACGACTATTTAGCGACGGATTTTTTTTCGCCGAAATTAGCGACGGACTTTCGATAAAGCACTGACGGATTACCGACGAGAAGCTGATAAATTTTTATTTTTATTTTAAGGGTGAGAAAAGGTCGCCAGTCCGTTGTTACGGCATCGGAGAAATAGCGACGGATTTATATCCGTCGCTATGTAGTTAAATATTTGGCAGGAAATATTGGAAAAAGTGGCGAGATAATTTTACGACTATGTAGCGACGGATATTCCATCGGCAGTTATGTTAGTATAGCGTCGGCTTAGCGACGTATATTATCCGTCGCTAAATGTATGACCCTAACTTAAATTGAAACGACGGGAGAAATTTTTCATTCCCCCCAAATTTTCACTCTCTCTCTGGCGGCTCTCTTTCTCTCCCAAAGGTGATCCTCTCTCTCTCTCCGACGGCTCTCTCTCTCTCTCCAGGTAATCCTCTCTCTCTCTCTCTCGCGGTGGTCGGGGCGGCGGGTGCGGCAAGGGTGTGGGTGGCAGGGGGGGCAGCGGGTCGGGGGGAGGCGGGTCGGGGCAGCGGGGGGTGGGGGTTGGGGTGGCGGGGGTGGGGATAGCGGTCGACGGTGTGGACGGCGGGGGTGGGGTACGTGTGGGTGGCGGAGGGGCAGCGGGTCGGGGGGACGACGGGTCAGGGCAGCGGGGGGTGCAGGTTGGGGTGGCGGGGGTGGGGATAGCCGTCGGCAGTGTGGGCGACGGGGGTTTGTAAGTTGAGAGTAGTTATAATTGTTTGCAGTACAAAATTCTAAGTAGTAACTGTTTGCAGTACAAAATTATTTTTTCAAAAGAGATTTGTAAGTTGAGTGTAGTTATAATTGAAACAAGTATTCTGATATGTCCATTCATTGACCACTTAAGTTCTCAAAATTTGGAGTATAGGCTTGGTTTGGATTGCTGGTTCTTTTCAAGAATCAGCTATTTTTTTTGTAAACAGTTGTTACCTAAGAACTTTGGGGATTTTTTATTTATTGTAAATAGAATTTATATTTTATACACCATTGTATATTCCAAAAACTCCATTGACTATTCCAATGATTTCCATGTGTTCTACTGTTGACATAAGATCGATTACAAGAGTACACCCGGTCCCTATGGAGCTGATCATTACTAATGCCTCCCTCCATATATATCTATTGTATATAGTGCGGTCGAGAAGAAGATAACTACTTCTCTGGAGGATGTTCGAACAACCGAGATGCTATGTCTCATATGAGATTTTGGAGCACCTCCACTCCAAGCTTTTGTGAGATAGAATTATAATGAACAATAAGTATTATGCTATCGGACACCGTCGCTCTTAATATGCGGAATATTATGTTATCCGTTCGGTTTCGACTACATATCTTTGTCGACAAAGACAATAAACTATTTTTGAAGAGTTTCGACAAAGACAATATTATGTTATCGGTATCGGACTATCGCTATCGGATATGGCCGATACCGAATCGATAAGGCCAATACGAATCCTAGCTATACGGCCGATACATATCAGATATGTATCTACCAATTCGCTAAGGCCAATACCAATTTGATACGGCCTATACCAAACCTATAGACCGATACTAATCTGATGCGGTTGATACTAAGTATATCCGGCCTATATACCAGCGGATCCACCAATTATATGATTATATACTAATTATGTTTAGTTTGTCTTACGATACAGATTTTCACATCCAACCTGTGATGGATCGTTATTTCGTTTATCGTACATGGATGTACAAACGACAACACGAGAGCAGAATAGGTGTGAGTGATAATTTTCAGGCAGGCGTGGAAGTGTTTCTTAAGTATGCCATTGGCAAAGCTCAGTACATGGACGGTAACAAAATTAAGTATCCACGTCGTCATTGTTGCAATAGACGTTACGAAGAAGTGGTGACTGTGAGAGATCATTTGACCCGTAAGGGTTTCGTACGTGATTACGTCCTGTGGTCATCGCAAGGTGAACTATATGCGAAAAGACAGTTTGCGAATGCTGCTACTTATGCTTTTGATGATAATACTGCAACGAATTTTGTCATCGAAGACGATGAATGCTCTGTTGATTATGGAGACCTGCAGAACCTTGCACGAGATATGGTGTACGATGCGACAGGGCCTAATTTTGATCCGGAGGATCCTAATCCTGAGGCGAAGGAGTTCTATGATATGTTTCAGGATACAGAAACTCTTCTATATCCTGGTTGTGAAACTCATTCCATACTATCAGTGACGATGCGGTTGTTGAACATAAAGTCCGATTTTAACTTGCCACAAGCTTGCTATGATTGGATTATACAACTAATCAAGGAGGTGTTACCGAAGGAATCAAAAGAGCTTCCAAAAAACTTCTACAAGTCAAAGATGATGGTCCGACAACTGGGAATGGGGTACGAGAAGATAGATTATTGTCGCAACGGATGCATGTTGTACTACAAGGAGAACGAGTACATAGAAAGTTACAGCTTCTGTAATGCGGATCGTTACAAGCCAGTCAAGAAAAAAGGAAGGTCAACTAGAAAACGACGTCCTTACAAGTATATACATTAGTTGTCGATCACGAAGCGCTTGCAGAGGATGTATATGTCTCAGAATACAGCAGAACTCATGATGTGGCACAACGAAGAACGCACAAAGGACGATAAAGAATTATCACATCCTTCGGATGGAGAGGCGTAGAAATATTTCGATTTACGTCATCCAGATTTTGCTACAGAGCCTAGAAATGTACGTCTGGCGCTATGTTCTGATGGCTTCGCCCCTTTCGGGCAGTTGGGATCTTAATACTCCTACTGGCCGGTCATTCTTACCCCTTACAATTTGCCACCATGGATGTGTATGAAGATTCCTTATATGTTCTTGACAGTTATCATACCAGGTCCCAAAAATCCGACGAAGAATATCAATATATATTTACAGCCGTTGGTGGATGAGCTGAAACAGCTGTCGGAGATCGACGTCGCGACCTATGATATTTCTAGGAAACATAACTTTCAGATGAGAGCTTCACTGATATGGACAATCAATAATTTTTCCGCATACGGTATGTTGCCGGGATGGAGTACTCACGGCACCATGTCTTGTCCGATATGCATAGAAAATAGTAAGGCGTTCCGCCTTAAGCATGGAGGAAAAACTTCTTTCTTTGACTGTCATCGTCAATTTCTGCCCGCGAGTCATCCTTGGAGAAAGAACAAGGACGCGTTCAGAGCTGAAAAATAAGAATTTTCTCATCCGCCTGCCAGATCGTCGGGATACGATATTTGGGAAGATGTAAAGGACTTGCCCACTGTAATGGAAGATCCATCGAACAATCGTGTCGATGGGTTTGGAAAAAGCCATAACTGGACCAAACGGAGTATCTTCTGGGACTTGCCTTATTGGAAAGATAATCTTATAAGGCATAATCTTGATGTTATGTATATCGAAAAGAATGTGTTCGATAATGTCTTCAATAACGTCATGGATATTAAAGGAAAGACGAAGGACAATCTAAAAGCAAGACAAGATATTGCCGAGATATGCAAGCATCCTTATCTGAACTTGATACAAAAGGGAGCTGGTGGGCAATTAACTAAGCCGATAGCACAATACACATTGAGCAAGGAAGATAGATTAATAATCTGCAAGTGGGTATCTACTTTAAGATTTTTCGACGACTATGTGTCGAATTTGTCTAGATGCGTTGATCTCAATGAACGCAAGCTAACAGAAATGAAGAGTCACGACTGCCACGTGTTTATGGAAAGATTACTGCCCATTGCTTTGAGAGAGTTGTTGCCTTCTGTTGTATGGGTTCCGTTGGCCGAACTATCTACATTCTTCAGGGATATTTGTTCAACTAAGTTGATGGTGCAACACATGGTTGAACTTGAGGAGAAGATTGTCTTAACAATTTGTAAGTTAGAGAAAATATTTCCTCCGGGCTTCTTCGACAGCATGGAGTATCTACCGATTCATCTAGCATACGAAGTCCGTGTCGGTGCATCTGTTCATTATCGATGGATGTACCCATTTGAAAGGTACATAAAAATCGATATAATTTAAGTTAAATTTTAGTGGGTTTTAAAATTCATTATTAATTCTCAAGATAATTTGTCTCTCTAGATAACTACACCATCTAAAGAAGAAAGTTGGCAACAAGGCTCATATAGAGGCTTCGATATGCGAAGCATATCTTATCGAGGAGGTGTCAAACTTTTGCTCCATTTATTTTGATACTCATGTTAAGACAAATCGAAATAGACCTCAAAGGAATGACGAGGACGTTGAGGATGGAGGTATATTCAATGTAAGAGGCAAGCCTGTTGGGGCTAGTAAGAAACGGTGGTTGACTGACGATGAGTATGATGCCGCTCACCGATATGTCTTGTTAAACTGTGACATACAAGAAGTGGGAGATTTGAAGAAGTAAGTGAGTACACTTGCACTCGTTATAATCTCTAATTTGGTGAAGTAAGTGACTACACTTATTCTTATTCTCTCTGACAGTGTATTTAGAGATGAAGTCAAAATGAGGACACCCGATATTATCGATAAGGGACTTCAAAGAGAGGTTGATTGTACATTTCCGTCCTGATTTTGCAAATACGTAAGTAACTGAGATAATATGTTATGTGGCTACCATTAAATTATAGGCATCTAAAATATTTAAATTATCAATATTTGTTTACAGGTTTTATTGCCTGAAACAATACTCACAAATGAGAGTGTTCGTTATCTGGCATTGGGACCGAAGAAGCAAGCAAAGACTTGGCCAGGCTATGTCATTAATGGCTTCAAGTTTAAGGCAACTCAGAATGCTATAAATGTCAAATTTATCAATGACGGCTTCAGTACAAAGGATTCTGGTATTTGCATAAGAGGCACCGTCTATGACGACGAGCCGAACTTTGACTATTATGGAGTGCTTCGGGATATTGTAGATTTATAATATACTGCCCCATATGATATACATATTGTGATATTCAAATGTGAGTGGTTCGATACGACACCAAATATCGGTTGGAGAATCGATAAACAATTTGGATTTGTCGATATAAATCATCGCAGGAGATATAGAGGGTCCGACACATTTGCGATAGCAAGTCAGGCTGTTCAAGTCTACTATACAAGCTACCCAAGGCATCGTAGAGATCGATTTGACTGGTGGGCAGTATGCAAGATTAAATCTAGAAATACATTCAACGTTGGAGATACAGCATACCAAGAGGACCAGATCGAAAAGTCCCAATACTTGGGACAACAGTCGGATACAATGGATGTTAAAGATATTGTTGAGGAAAATAGAGGAGAGGAAGAGGTTGATACACAAGACTTAGCTGTCAACCAGGGGAGAAAGAGGCATCTTGTCCCAAATATTGAGGCAAAAGAAGAAAAAGAATTTGATGGGGATGAGGATACAGATAAAATCGACGATGAGGATGAGGATGAGGATGATGATGAAGACGAGGCCGAGGACGAGAACAAAGATGATGATGATGATTAGATTAAATATCGTGTATGATATTAAAAACACTTCCAATTATGTGAATTCAGTTTGACCTCATAAAAGCAATTACGTGAATTTATGCTTTTTTCGTTCGATCATCTACTTATTGTATGATTTTCTTTTTACAGATGGCACCCCTAGTCCTTTTCGTCGCGGCGGCACTCATCGTCCTGCTGGTGGTATATATATTTTAGTTTAGAATTTTATATTCATTTACACTTCTATATTGTTAATTATGTTTATGTGTTCTATTTATAGGTCATGATGGCTGGCCGTGGTTGTGCTATTGGTGGTGGTCGTGCTAGTGGTGGTGCTGGTGGTGCTGGTGGTGGTGGTGGTGGTGGTCATGGTCGTGGTCGTGGTGGTGCTAGTGGTCGTGGTCGCATTCAATCTTCCTGTGATGTGACCCCATCCAGCAAACCCGACCCGGAGAGTACCCCGGGCACATCCCGCCGTCGATCGACAACTTCATCGAGGCATGAGTCTCCACCCGCTAGCGGATTCGTTCTGCCAGCGGACCCTCCAGCAGATCCACTAGTTACTGCACAGTGGGCCCCGGAGTACCCCTATACTCGGTTCCATCCGGTTACTGGGTAGTATATGTACGGACCCGTGGATCCTCCGACGGCATCAGAGAGGCCGATAGGCGAATTCCGACGAGAGCTATGGCCCGCAGGGTCCTCGTAAGTAAATTTAAGATAATTTATTAAATTTGTTTCATTTATTCAAGTTAATAATCCATTCGTTGCTTCTTTCTAGGTTTTTTTCGTTTAATGTTGCCATGTCTCTAGGGGAAATTATCCGGGCTAACTTCCATAGCCCCTACCTCAACTTTTCGTCGGTGCCCCCAAACGTGAAGTACGTCTGGCTCGACGAGTTGAGGGTATATATATATATATATATATATATTATATATATATATATATATATAAAAAAAAAAAAAAAATATATATATATATATATATATATATATATATATATATATATATATCTTGTGGTTAATTATTAGTTACTCTTTAATTAACTATTTTTTTAATTACCTGATAATTGAATTTGTATGTTAGACGGCGTTCTGGTGGGCCCCCCTATCGCGAAGACGTGATCCACAGGACCTACAGAAGCGCTGCCTCGAAGAAGATACGGGACATGATTCATGACCTTAAAATGGGGAAGACGAGACCGAATTGGATCCGGCAGGACTATTATGAGGAGGTTCTTGGATAAGATGGATACTCCTACGTACAAGGAGAAATCAGAGAAAATGAAGGCGAACCGACGGGCCGCGGGGCTTCTTACGGGGGGATCAAGTCCCCACGCAGCGGCGCTTGCAGATCTGGTGAGATACTGCAAATTCATTTTACTATCGAATTCAGTATTATTAATATACGGAGTTAATTAAATTCTACGAATATTTTGTATGTAGACCCAACGGGCGGTGAAGGAGGGAAAAGTGCCAGAATCGGTCACCATGCACGATGTGTTCCAGCATACGCACAAGAGGCGGAAGGACGAGACCTTCGTCGACGAGAGGGCCAAGGAGACTGATGTAAGTACTTACGTTTATGAGATTTACGTTAGAATTAAAAGTATTCTGACTATAACTTAGGTAAACTTAGGATTCATACTATAACTTAGGAAAACATAGGATTTAGATTACAACTTAGGTAAACTTATAGTATAAACACATTCATTTGATAGGCTGCGTATCGTGAGCCCCTTAGTCGGGCTCAGTCATCTACTGCCGAAGATGTCGATGAAACGACGCCCGCCCGGACGCCCTTTTCTATGGCCACTCGCAACGACTTGTTCGTAGATACCGTCGGCAGCTTTAAGAAAGGACGCCTGTACGGAGTTGGCTCCCTAGGGCCGTTGCACATGGCGACTCAGAGATTTCTACCGACATCGCCTCCTCCCGTGGCCCCGGCAGACGATGATGTGAGGTCACAGCTTGTGCAGCTGCACGAAGCGGTGTCGTCCTTGCAGGAGCAAATTGTCATATACTTTTTGCCTCCTTCTACTGGTGCCGGTCCGTCTGCTGCTGGTGCTAGTCCTTCTTTCGTCGGCCATCTTTCTTTCAACCCTGCTGCCCCTTTGGTACCGCCTCCGACTGTGATGACACTCCTTGACCTGATGTCGCCGGAGCAGCTACGCCGAATTTCGGATAATGTCTTCGATGGATTGCCGCCATACATAGTGGAACAGTATTATCGTCGGTCGCAGCAGGGAGTACCACCACCGGGCGATCGAACTCCTCCTCCTCCTTGATGTATTGTATTTGAATAGTTTTTAAATTTTGAATATTTATGGGAATTTTAGATATTATAACGACGGATATTAGTTTTTGATTTTTGGATAATTGGTGTGTATTTTATATTGATTTGGGTGATGCATATTTGTGATGCATTATATTCGTGTGTGATTTATATTGGATTATATATTGGTCTATGTGATTGTATATTATGATTTTTTGATGTTTCGGATGTTGTGTGAACAGGGAAAGCATTGTAATTTTTTTAAAAAAAAATCTCAGTTAGCGACGGACTAGTGACGGATTGGCGACGGATAACCTCAGTTACCGACTACATTTCGACGAAAAATCCGTCGCTAACTGGAGGATTCATAATATTTTCCAGCTAACGACGGATAGCCGACGAAATATCTTACCTAGCGACGACATGTCGATGGATTATCCGTCGACAAGGTTCTGATGGTATGAAAGGTGCACAGAACCTTAGCGACGGACAAGCCGTCGGTCTCTCGTCGACTTTCACTTGGCGACGGATAATCTGTCGCCAAATATAGCGGCTAATTTGCTACGGTTTGGCGACTAAGGCCGACGGATTAGCGACGGAATATCCGTCGCCATGGTTTTGGAAAGGTCAAACATATCCAGAACTAGGTCGATGGATTATCCGCCGCGATTCCGTCGCTAAGCCGTCACGAGGTAGCGATGACAAGCGACGGAATAGCGACGGACAGATACTCTCTTATACACAGTAACGACGGTTTTTCGATGGACTAGTCCGTCGATAAGAGTCTCTATAATTCACTACCTGATACTTGAATTCGACGAAAAAATGTCGATAAGCCATCGCTAATGTAACGAATACTGACGACGGAAAGCCGTCGCTATTCCGTCGAGTGGCGACTACCTAGCGACGGATGTTTTTAGCGACGAGCTGATTGCCGACGGATTGTTTTGATCAAAATCCGTCCGTGATCCGTCGCTAATCTGTATTAGCGACGGATGGGCAACGGATGTGGCCGTCGCTAAAACAACAAATTTTGGTAGTGAAAATGGGGTACTTGTTGCAAAATGTGGTACTATTATGGGACTGTTTATGTTCTTGCTCTATTTTTGGGACTCCTTTATGTCCTGGAATGTTCTTGCTCTATTTTTGGGACTCATATAGTCCTATTATGGGACTATTTTCTTCTGTTCAAACTTTATGCTCTATTTTTGGGACTCTTTATGTTCCGTTCTAAGTTATTTTTTGGGACTGTTTATGTTCTAGAATCTGTTCTACGTTAGACTGCACAGTTGCTCTTGCTATTACAGTTTGCAGGGTATACTAGTATACTATTTGGGACTGTTTACGTTCTGTTCTAAGTTATATGCAAATAAAAATAAAAATTGATTACTTAATATGTGCTTAAGTACTGTCCTTAGGATTGCTATGTAATATGTTACCTATTAGGGTTATCACTTAATTATGTGATGTTTATTAGGTAGCTTAGGAATTTTGAACTGTTGTTCTTACTTCTTACAGTCATTTTCATCCTCGTTTATACATTATATTCATGATTGGAGAGTGATACTGATACATGCTTCATGCATGTTCTGATACATGTACTTGCTGGATACTGCATGTCGATGCTTGTAGAGGCGGGGCACTCATTGCAGCCATTGGCGAGGCACTCGATGCAGCCATTGGCGAGGCACTCGTTGCAGCCTTCCATGGGTGAGGTAATATGTTCATAGTTACTATTAATATTCAAGGATTTTACTAAATTTTTCTATTAAGAATTGGCGATGATGATTTGGCACTCTTTACCATTGGCGAGGCACTCGTTGTAGCCATTGGCGAGGCATACATGATACATTGCATCTTTAATGATGCATTAAAACCCATTAATTTGAGCCTTTTTTTAGTTATTGTATATAATGCAGGTTTGACTTGAGTGTTGACTTAATTGTGAAATCAGGGAAATTTGAAGCCATTCTGAGCCTTTCTTTATTGTAATTTGTTATTTGTATATACAATGGATTTGTCTGGGGATTTGTAACTTAATTCTGGAATCTGTGGTATTTGAGTCTGGAATTTGGAATTTGAGTCTGGAATTTGAGTGTTGAGTCTGGAATTTGCAGCCAATCTGAGCCTTTCTTTTTTGTAATTTGTATATACAATGGATCTATCTGTGGGTTTAGCAAGACATGGCTGCTTTTATTTGTATATCGAGCCTTGGTTATGTTTACAGAATGTACTGCTTTTATGTGCAAGACTTTGAAGTCCAATTTGGTTTAAAATGTACTGCTTTAGTGCTTTTATTTGTAAATTTGATGTACTGCTTTTATGTGTAGGACTTTTAAGTCCAATTTATTTTTGGAAAGAAACAGACCCATTAAATTTGTATTGTTCATTGTAAATTTGTATTCTGCAACCAACCCATTAAAAACCGGCCCATTTAATTTGGATGGGATGTTCATTACTTTTTTTCTCTGGCCGCCACGTATACATTTTGTAATTTAGATCACAAAGGTCATTTTCTTTTACTTTCTCGATTCAACAAATGACTTGTGACTCGGAAGTTGCAAATTTTCAAAATAATAATAATAAAAACAATAATAATAATATATGTCACATAAAAGGAAAAATTATAATAACTAGTAACGTGCACTTGCAAAAGCACACATATAAAAAACTGTTGAACAATTTTTCAATTAAAATTTATTATAAATATCGCTACCCTGTGGAATCGAACCCACCCAAGCAAGGAGAATGCCTCGCACCTTAACCACATGAGATGGCGCTTTTACACAAAGTTGCACCGTTTGCGCTCGTTTGCGTGCAAGTTTTCAAGCGGTTGCAGAGCGGTGTTGCGCGTGGGTGCGTAGGTGTTGGGCGCGTAGGTGCGGAGCAGTGCGGTGCGCGCATGTGTGTGGAGCAACAGTGCATGCGGAGGAGTGCATTGCATGTGGAACTGTACGTCAAGATGCGTTTCTATGCAGAAAAGCTATTTTGCGGTACGTAAATGGTTATTTGTTGCTCCTAGAGCATAAATGCATATTGTGGGGGTTACTGCTATAATCGCCCACTTAATGGGTAATTATTCTCCACGTTTAATGCCCGTTATGGGTAGTGGGCTGCTTATGGGGATTGGTTCCCCTATATATTCACAAGTTCTCTTATTTTGGAAGATAGAAGATGTAAATATGCTATATTTGAGGAGTTAGCGGAAGTATCACAAGAAGCAATGAAGTGTTGTCTGTGCATACTAAGGATAGTCCAAGTATTGTCCGACTTGAGTGACAAAGGGAGCGTTCCAGAAGTTCGTACTTTTGAACTTACTGGTTCCTTGGAGCAGATCGACGGAATAAGGTCAAATCTTGCTTTGAGCAACAATGATCGTTATTACCCTATCATGTATTCTTTCTTCCCAAGAGTTCTTTTTGTATTCTGTCTATGGTTTCAACGAGTATTGTAGTGGCATATATGTTGCTAGTTCGAGAGCATTATAATTCTAGACGTTGTAATCTTCATCTCCTTTATTGTAAGAGTCTTTGTTCAAGTTGTAATTTTTGATTTTCTACATTATTTGTACAATTATTGTAACCTCGGGAATAACATTGAGGTTCTAGACATACATCTCTGGAATGAAATGTCCTCTATATCCTCTGAATTAAGGTAGGTCTAGCATTGGCTTTGTGGTGCATGGACATGGAATTTTGGTTGAACATCGAAACATAGGGAATGGAATGGTTTGGAGTGCAATAAGTCACACATATAGTAACACTTTAAAAAATATTTTCCGAAGTACTAGGATTAGTTACGTAAATCATTATCGATATGTAAATAGGGTACTACTTAACGTATTATACGCTTCTTTTAACATGCTTCCTTCTAGGTCTAGATTTGCAAGAACACATAGGTAAACATGTAAGTATGAACACATAACCATACTCTACTAGAAAAACATGTAATTATAGACACATAACTTACAAGAATTATTTTTTTGTCCTATGATCGTCCATTCAAAAATCAAATTAGATGAACCGGTATACCATCGGTATGCCGTCGGTATACCGATGTTCGTCACAAAACATTTTGTGGCTCACAAAACGGTATACCATTGGTATGCCGTAGTATACCGTCAGTACGCCGATGTTTGTCACAGAACGTTTTGTGGCCAACAAAACGGTAAACCGTCGGTATGCCGTAGTATACCGTCGGTACGCCGATGTTTGTCATAGAACGTTTTGTGGCCAACAAAATGGTATACCGTCGGTATGCCGTAGTATACCGTCGGTATGCCGTTCTTTTAGACATTGATTTTTGACTGAAGAATTAGAAGAGCTTTTCGTTTTGTCATCCAACCTTAGGTGTTTACAGAAAGACCTAGACCTTGTACAGACTCAATATGTTGAATATGTTGAGAGCCGTCTTTAAGGATCGCTGGTCTTTTCTTCAGTCTTCAAGGCTTTGATGACTCGGCTTGAATGGACAGACTTCAGGTCGTAGAGCTTTTGAAAGAATATCTATATGAAATATAGAGAAAACTAGACTATGAAGATGCTGTTAATGCTATCAAAATAAACTGTGCCAACAAGCTTGTGTCCTACGTTTACATCGATGAACATACTTGTGTGCTACTATCAAATATATAATAAAACATGCATAGAACACTTTTTATAAGCTAGGACACACATATATAACCAAGGGCGGAGCTAGAATTTTTTTTAGAGGGGACTGCAAATATGGATGAAAATAAATAATGTAATATACTCAAAAAATAAATAAATAATAAAAAACTTACAAAAAATCCTACAAACTAGTAAAACTACACAAAGAGGACTTGAACCCAAGACCTAACAAACAAATACCAAGCCACTCTACCAACTAGGCTAGGACTACTACCAGTTCTACAATATAAAAATATAGTATTAGTTATTAACAAAAAAAATTTAGCCCAGGCTGCAGCCCGAGACAACCCAGTTGTAGCTTCACCCATGTATATAACGTGGTTTTGGAATCAAAATTAAATGAATAACGAAGCTTTCAAAATTAATTTTTGAATAGGATGAGGACTTATCTCGATTTCTTAGTAAAAAGAGTGTGTCCCTCGGTTGGAAAGCGATAAAAATGATGTGTGATTCTCTCAATTTAGGCTAGAAGCTTTCAAGTATGATGTAGAAGGTGTGTGCCTTCATTCCTAAAGAGAAGGGAAAAAAAATCAAGAAATATTAGTAAAAAAGTGCGTCTTCCTTAGCTTTCAAGCTAGGAAATACCAAGTTGTGTGAGTTTTTGTTGGGAACGAAGTGCGGAAACTGTTACCCCAAACCAGAAAGTCCTGTGAGAGAACCGAGCAAAAGCACACAAACCAAAAATGTCAAACACAATCGCAGATACAAAGATTTTTAATGTGGAAAACCCTTACAGAAAAAATTACGGGACGATCGGAGTCCAACCCTGAAGAACCTCCACTAATGGAATAAAGAGAATACACCCTCTACAAGCTCCTCCCAATCCAACACGGATCACCACAACTCACTTGAAAGAAGAAATTTTTTGATTGCGCAGACTCCGAAGAACAAGAGATGCCGAAAAATTATTCGAAGCAATCTCTCATTCACAATAGTCCTTAGTCCTCTCTCTCTCTCTCAAAGATTGTAAAGCACTCTTGTTTTTGAGATGATTTTACAACTAGCATGCATCACCTTTTTATAAGCCCTTGGTAATCCATACATGGAAGGCCAATATATATGGAAACTTCTAATATGCATCAATCATATATTTAATAGAAATCCAATCATAATTGGCTTGCTGTAATTGGAAGCCCAATTATATGGAAAGCTACTATATGAAGGGTCCAATCATAAATATATGATCAAAGTAAATATGGAAATCCAATCATATATTTCCTTACCATATATGTTCCAAAATAGGATACATGCACTCCCCGCGCTTCTCCGACACACGGATGGCGCTCGTCGCTCTCCGAGGTATTCTCCACATAGGTTGGGAACCCCACCCACTCCAACAAATCTCCCCCTTCACAACTAGGTGGAGGAACTCGTCATCCCGACGATCCGCCTGCAGTACTCAAACTTTTCCTTTGGTAGAACCTTCGTAAGCATGTCCGCTCCATTGTCATCAGTATGGACCTTCTCAAGCATCGTGTCCTTCTTCTCAACCACATCTCGTATCCAATGATACCGAGTCTCGATATGCTTGGACCGGCTATGAAAGGTCTGATTCTTCACAAGATGAATAACACTCTGACTGTCGAAAAGCAAAGTATAATGCTCTTGCTTCAGCCCCATTTCCTGCAATAACTTTTTATCCACAATAACTCCTTGCAAGCCTCCGTCGCCGCAATATACTCTGCCTCTGTCGTCGACAAGACAACATACTTCTGCAATCGTGACTGCCACGATACCGCTCCTCCAGCAAACATTATCACATAGCCCAAAGTCGATCGCCTCGTGTCTACGTCTCCAGCCATATCAGCGTCGGTATACCCAACCAGCTTCGGCTCGTCACCACCAAAAGAAAGTCTCCAATCAGCAGTGCCCTGAAGGTATTGTAGAATCCACTTGATCGCACTCCAATGTACCCTTCCAGGATTTGAAAGGTACCTGCTAACTGTGCCAACTGCATGAGCGATGTCTGGCCTCGTACACACCATAGCATACATAAGGCTTCCCACAGTTGAGGCATATGGAACCCGCTCTATATCTTCTTTTTCGTCCTCGATAGATGGATACTGCTTCTCAGTGAACTTAAAGTGAGCCGCAAGGGGCAACTCACTTTCTTTGACCCGTCCATCCCGAAATACTGAAGTACCCGGTAAATGTACTTCTTTTAGGATAAGTGTAGCAGCTTGGACTCTCTCTCTTTCGGCTGATCTCCATCCCAAGAATAGTCTTTGCTGTACCTAAATTTTTTATAGAGAAGGCCACGCCCAGTTGGCGCTTCAACTCCGCTATCCTAGTGGTATTCCGACCCACTAATAGTATGTCATCAACATAGAGCAATAAAATGATGAAATCATCCTCGACAAAGTACCTCACAAATACGTAATGGTCCGACGTCGTCCGTGCATAACCATGCTCCCCCATAAACGACTCAAACTTCCTGTACTACTGCCTCGGAGCCTGCTTTAGATCATACAAGCTCTTCTTCAATCGACAGACCAAATATGACTTACCCTTCTCACAAAATCTCTCTGGCTGCTCCATGTATAACTCCTTCTCAAGATCATCGTGGAGAAATGTCGTCTTCATGTCCATCTGCTCGACCTTCAAGTCGAAACTGGCTGCCAATTCTAGCACCACCCGAATAAACGACTGCTTGACGACTGGCGAAAAGATCTCATCATAATCTATGTCTTTCCGCTGACCGTAGCCTTTAACTACCAGCCTTGCTTTGTATCGAGGGCGAGTAACATCATTTGTCTGCTTCACTCTAAACACCCATGGATTCTTCAAAGCCTTTTTGTCCTTTGGCAACCGCACCAGCTCATAAGTAGAATTGGCGTGTAAGGAACTCATCTCCTCCTGCATAGCCTGTATCTACTCCTGTCTGTGTTCGTCTTCCATAACCTCTACAAAGCTTTCGGGCTCTCCTCCGTCAGTCAGTAGCACATACTCATCGGATGAGTATCTCGTAGATGGTCGACGATCTCTGTCGCTCCTTCTCAGTGGAGCTACTAGTGCTGGCTGTATACCAACAGCCTCTTCTCCTTTAGGAACTGCCTCTCCGGCATGCTCATCCTCCTGAGAGACATCCTGACCACCATCGGCAGGCTGATGATCAAGGTTGGGAGCAACTCCATGTACTGGCTTCTCCATAACTGGATACTCTGCGATGTCCTCTGGAAACTGCTCGAAGCAAAATAACTCAAACTTAGGCAATTCCTCAGCCTCAGAAGGCATCTCAGAATCCTGAGTGTTGGTCATGGTCTGATCCTCGACGAATACTACATCCCTGCTTGTATAGAGCTTTCTTCCCACTGAGTCGTAGAGTCTATAGCCAAACTCATCTCGACCGTAGCCGACAAAGATGCATCGCCTCATCTTCGGCTCAAGTTTGGACCTCTCGTCCTTCGGTACATGCACGAAGGCCTTACAACCAAACACTCGCATGTGATTGTATGACAGCTTTTTGTCGTACCATACTTTGTCAGGCATATCATCCTGCAAAGGAGCACTAGGAGATAAATTAATATCATAAGCAGCTGTGAGAAGAGCCTTACCCCAATAACTGCCTGGCAAAATTTCTTCTGACAGCAAATACCGCACCCTCTCCATCAGTGTCATATTCATGCGCTCCGCTACACCATTGAGCTGAGGTGTCTTGGGTGGAGTCTTCTGGTGTCGTATCCCTTTTTCTCTGTAATACGCATCAAAGGGACCAATGTATTCACCGCCGTTGTTGGACCGAACACACAATAACTTCTTGCCCGTCTCTCTTTCAATAGAGGCCTGAAACTCTTTGAAAGTTGGCAACACCTGATCCTTGGTTTTAAGGCATAGACCCAAACCTTCCTGGAACAGTCATCAAAAAAAGTTATAAAGTAAGAAGCACCACCAATAGATTTTACCTTCATAGGACCGCAGACATCCGAGTGAATCAACTCGAGCAACGCCGGCTTCCTTGAACTTGGGTAACTTTGGAAAGACACCCTATTTTGCTTTCCAGTTAAGCAGTGCGTGTATTTCTCCAACTTTGTAGACTTAAGTCCTGGAATCACCTTCTTGTTCACCAAGTAGCTCATCCCCTTCTCGCTGATATGGCCGAGCCGCCTGTGGCACAACTCGGTAGACACATTACTGACTGCGTTCACCTCCTGTGTCCCCTGTGCGCTCCCCTCAATATAGTAGAGACTTGACTTCTTGCTTCCTCTGGCAATTACCATCGAACCTCTGGAAAGCTTCCACTGACTATTCCCGAAGAGGATGAAGAATCCCTCATCATCCAACCTTCCAACCGACACCAGGTTGAAACGGATATCAGGGATATGACGAACATCTTTGAGAACAAGAACTGTACCCGTCTTCGTCCTTAAATGTACATCTCCAATGGCAACTGCCTTCGACACATCTCCATTGCCCATCTTCAACACTCCACAGTCGCCTATCGTGTAAATGGCAAATAGTGCCCTGTTATGAGATACGTGCGCTGAACCCCTGAGTCCACCAGCCAAGAATTATTATCGTAGATAAGGTTTGTGATAACCTCATCACCTACGACGATCACGTCGCCTCTATGTATCGAGGCCGCCGCTGTAGTGTTCTCATCTTGCTTCTCCTTGTCGCCCTTCTTCTCTCTCTTCCAAGCGAAATAGTTTTGCTTGATGTGGCCCTTCTTGCCATAATGGTAACACTCTGAGTCCTCGTACCGACCCATGGACTTTCCTCTGCTCTTGTCTCTGCCACCACCTGGACCCCTGCTTTTGCCCCTTCCGCGGCTCTATGAAACTAGTGCCTTTGAGTGATGGAATGTGGATGAAGTGTCCTGAGAACGTCCCTGCATCTCTTCATTCAGTACCCCGCTCTTGGCAAACTCTAGACTGACCACGCCTTCCGGAGCAGAAGCGATCATAGATACTCATACGGTCTCCCATGAGTTTGGCAATGTACATAGCAACCAAAGTCCTCGAACCTCGCCGTCGAACTTGACTCCCATCGAGGATAGCTGGTCCACCACGCCCTGGAACTCACTCAAGTGATCCGTAATGGATGCACCATCTTTGTACCGCAGGCCCATCATCATCCGGATCAGGAACAGTTTGTTTACCCCGGTCTTTTTCGCGTACAAAGATTCCAGCTTCTCCCACAACGTCTTCGCATACTCAATATTAGCAATGTGGTTGTACACATACTCGTCAATGAACTGTCGCATGTACCCACACACCTGTATATGCTCGAAGTTCCAGTCCTCATCGAATTTGTCACTGGGCTTCTCGAATGCAAATACTGGAAGATGTAGCTTCTTGACGAACATCAAATCCTTCATCTTGCTCCACCGATAATGGTAGTTGGTACCGTTCAGGTTTACCATGCACACCGGCTTCGCGTCCATCTCTGCTTCATTGTTTGACTGTCAACTCCTGATACTTCTTTGAACCCAAAGCTCTGATACCACTTAGTTGGGAACGAAACACGAAAACCGTTCCCCCAAACCAGAAAGTCCTGCGAGAGAACCAAGCAAAAGCACACAAACCAAAAATGCCAAACACAATCGCAAACACAAAGATTTTTGACATGGAAAACCATTGCGGGAAAAATCACGGGACGATCGGAGTCCAACCCTGAAGAACCTCCACTAATAGAATAAAGAGAATACACCCTCTACAAGCTCCTTCTAATCCAACACGGATCACCACAACTCACTTGAAAGAAGAAATTTTTTGATTGCGGACTCCGAAGAACAAGAGATGCTAAAAAATTATTCGAAGCAATCTATCCTTCACAATAGTCCTTAATCCTCTCTCTCTCTCTCAAAGATTGTAAAGCACTTTTGTTTTTGAGATGATTTTACAACTAGCATGCATCACCATTTTATAAGCCCTTGGTAATCCATACATGGAAGGCCAATATATATGGAAACTTCCAATATGCATCAATCATATATTTAATAGAAATTCAATCATAATTGGCTTGCCATAATTGAAAGCCCAATTATATGGAAAGCTACTATATGAAGGGTCCAATCATAAATATATGATCAAAGTAAATATGAAAATCCAATCATATATTTTCTTACCATATATGTTCCAAAATAGGATACATACACTCCCCGAGCTTCTCCGACACACGGATGACGTTCGTCGCACTCCGGGGTATTCTCCACATAGGTTGGGAACCCCACCCACTCCAACAGTTTTCACCTCACTATTCTTACTAAAGAGGTTGATATATAGAGGTTTAGATCCTAGGATGGTCGACCTTGGCTTGGAGAGGAAGAAGAAAGTTGGAAAGAAAGTAAGGTAGTAAATAAGATTTAATTAAAAACCTAAAGCTTTATATATAAAATGGATTCTTTAGATTTCTAAAGAACTTACAAGAAGTTGTAGGAAGGGGAGGGAAGGATTCGGCCTTTGCATGGGAGAGGGTGAGGTGTCAAAATTATTTTGATGACTGAGCCTTTAGAAAGCACGAGGTGTCACGACGAAACTAATTCAAAAATTCAAATCGATGACTAATCCTTTCAAGTAGCTTGTAAGCAGCTCAAGCACCTCTATGACAAGTAAGTCAAGCACATCTTATATTATATTATAATATAAACTTTATGCAAAATAAATATTATTATATTATATTATATTGAAATCTTGGAAGTACGATATATAATATTATAATTTGTTTTTATTTTTGTAAAATATTTTCTTGTAATTTTTTTCTCTAAAACTTATTAATATTTTAATATGGTCTGGAAAATAACTTATGACAGGTACAATGGTTGTCCTCGATTACTATTATTAGATAGTGTTTAATAGTGATAGTAGTCATTCTTTGGTTAAGATCTAGCTCAAATTTTAAACTGGGGATTTGAAGATAGAGGTCACTACACCGACACATCATACAACCTCATGCTTGGACAACCTTGGATCCATTCCAACATGATCATCCCATCCACTATCTACCAATGTCTCAAATATGTAGATGACTGAAGGGTAGTCAAAGCAGATTTTTTGGAGAAACAACCATTTAAAGGAGTAGAGAATTATTTTACTGGTTCTCTATAATAGCAAGAGTTTGATGACTCTGATAGTGACAACGAAGCAGATTAAGAAGTATAGGAGGACAATGCTGCCACATGTCACGACCTGCTATCCAAATTGTTGGGCCAGGCCGAGCCATGCCCAGCCTACGCTTGAATTATACCGTAGTAAGTGTCACGACCCGCACCCTAGAGTAAGGGCACGAGACGTAGGTACGTCCAGCCTACGCCGCAGTGTCGATGGTAGAACGCTGTCCTAGGTCAACATACATCTAACAATATAATACTAAGCATTTTATACTCCCCGAATGGAGGTGACATAGCAGTAAATGAACTCAATCACAACTAATGAAGAGATAACACGATATGATATAGAACTCAAGGAAATACAGATGATAAAGTAGTCTAAGATAATATCCCAGCGAATATCCAGAGTACAAATCTCAGCTACTGAATATGAAAGAATATACAACTCAAAATCTCTGAACAGAAGTAAAGTCTAGCTAAACAGTCTCAAGACAACATAAAATAAGATAAGGCCTAACTAAGCTAGTCTAGGCAATGGGGGTAATGTCCTCAGCTAGAGCTGGGTCCTCCTGAGAGTCCAGCTCACAAGTGTCATCTAGGGCTGCCCCGTAGAAGGTATCTACACAGGCCTCCTCCTCGTCCTCTGTAATATTTTCAACAGGTCCAGTCAGGACAGGAGCGAGCACAGTACATCTCAACAGTTCATAGCAGGTTAGAAAATATAATCATGCAGTAAAGTAAGATACAGGTACTGAAGAAAATGCAGTATATAAATAGAGAGAGAACTGTAATAGAAATATCTACTATAAATAAAGACTAACAGTGGCTAGTGAGTCAGAGTACAATATAGACATGTAAATGGCATAGGAGATTCTGATGCTACACAATGGAAAGATTCTGATGCTACACTACTTGGATAGTATTCACATGTCTATTTCTACTCCCCCGTACTCCCAATCAATACACAAGGATCCAACCAGGTTATGTTATGATTCCATGCAAAGGCCCCCAAAGGGTGATACATGGATGTCCTATAAATAGGGATTCTAGGAGATTCTAGGATACCCAGTAAATGGGATAAGGATTCAAGGAGACTCTGTGATCATAAGAGTATATGTCACAAGTGATCAATGAACCAATGAAGCATAGTGATACGCCATGTAAGTGAAACGCACAGAACATGTAGTACCCGATGCTCCCTAAGGATAACATCTCAAGAAGGGATCCATATAGTACCAATCCGTGTGACCAACGTGACAGTAACAAGTAAAGTAATTTAAAGCAGAAAAATAATTCTAAGCAGGATATGAAATGATCAGAGAATGTACTCGCCTGGTATCTGAGTGTCCGGATGAAATGTACTGTCCGAAGAGAGGTGTCTGGCTCCTAATCAGAACAACACAAGTCACAACAAGTCTAAAATGGTAAAATAAAGTTCTACTATGCACTCTACATGAGTCTAGGTCAATCTAGGCCAAAGTCAACTCTTGGTAAACTCTGGTCAACCCTAGAAGTCAAACTTGGTCAACTATGGTCAAACTAGGTCTAACAAGTCTAAACTAGGTCAAACAAGTCATTCTAGGCTAATCAAGTCTATACTAGTCTATTACAACATAAAGCCAACCCAACATCACACAACCTATATTGCATGCCTTTAGGCCTACACATGGAAACCATACTTGGCTATATGCCACTACCTATAATACATTAGGCAATCAATATTACATAGAGACATATACATATTTATATACTTTACATTAGGTTATAAATTATATTCATTAGGAACCATCACATATATACATATAGGTATTCATATATTATATATCTACATTAACTATATGCATATACATTACATATATAGCTATACACATATAATATATACTCATGCATATGTATATAGAGAGAGAGAAGACATGAGTGTGTGTGCAATGTGTGAAGAGTGACAGTGAACTTAGCTAGGTGTGTGTGTGTATGAAAACTGTGAAAACAGTGAGGGTGTGTATGTGTGTGTCATGTGTGTTTAAACAGTGGTGTGAGAGAGTGGCTGTGTGTGTATAGAGAGTGAGGGATAGGAAGAGAGTGATGTGTACAAGAGGGAATGAGGGGTAGTCAAACTGGACTGTGCAGGAAAACATGGAAGGAAAGGAAATTAAATGCATACAAAATAGTTCATATAGTTAACAGTTTCAGTCCAACAGTTCAAACCCCATTTCAAGTTCATTTCATAACCAAATCAACCCAAAACTTAACCACAGTTAGATAACATATAGGAGTATAGTATTAGGGACTTAAAACCAAACATTAACAACATTACTTAGGCTAAATCAACTGTCCAAACTCAATTTAAAAACCTGGAAAATAATAGATTAATACTTGTTTCAGAAAATTGGGGGTAAATGAGAATTTGATATTAAAATCAAACTAATATATGAAACTATGGGTTGGTAATGAACATATACAGTATACATGTGTCCTACAATGTGTTCGTGTCCAAGCAAGAGGACACAAACGTGTCCAAACGATCCCAAATCCAAAACTGTGCACACAGGCACTGTTTAGTGCACTGCATTGTACACGTGTGCACGCGTGTCGTGCACACGACACAGTCTAAACCAGGACTCGTGCTCACCCACCTAGGTAGACCACCTATAGGGCTACACAATAGGCTAGCTAACATGTGTCCAAGTCGTGTCAGTGAGTGATACGAAAATCGTATCAGTGTCAAGTAATCCCGACTGAACTGTCAGTCCAAACCCAGTGCAATAAAAATTACTCCCTCGACACGCCACGTGGGCCCTCGAAACTTGACACGTGGCATGTCAGTCACTGCCTCATGGGGTGTGTCGAATCTCGTGTCCAGTGGTCGCGTATCGTGTCCGGTACAGCCCCCGAACAGCAGGGCAGCGTGCACAGCCTGCACGCGTACGAGCACCCGCATGTGCAAGTGTCGAATCCGACACGACACGACACAGGGACACCCCCAGTCCAAAAGAAATGCATAAGCAACATCAAATACTAATTTCCTATTTATTTAGTGTCGAATCCGACACGACACGGTATAGGCCGGCCATGTTGGGCTTGTGATCAAAATCTTTCTATTCTAATCTCTATATTCCTAATTGATTTCACTAACTAGAGTATGGTTAACTTAACTTAACCTAGGGTCTCATATCTAGCCAAGTCCAACTCAACTAGGATTAGGTTACAAAGTCAAAGCTAGTCAAAGTCAACCTAGTCAACCTACATTCAAACAATTCCAAAATAATTTCTAAAAATTCCCATAAACTCAAATAAATTCTAATAAATTTAAATAACCCCAAAAATGACAAAAATACCCTCAAACTAGAAATGTGGTAGTGATAGTAAGCTGTACTAAGAAATATACAATAAAGGATCTCTATTGCTAACAGTTCTAATATCACATTTTAGAGTTCATCACAATACAACATCTGTAAGCGAAAGCAGACAAGTTCAAGTTGTAGTTATTACACTTCCCAAATTATTAAACTAGAGGCAAAGTCCAGTTACAAAAGATATAGTCTAAGAGTTCAACACTCTAAGCCAAGGAAACTAAAGCAAACTACTAAGCGAGGTTCCCAGCGGGGACTTCCTCGGGAGAAAAGACCTGGTCCTCTGCAGTGGACCCATAGTAAGGATCACAGAGCATCTCTTCCTCAGAAAGTATGCTTGTAACCTTTTTTTGTCAGAAATGGAGCAAGTACTGGTTCTACAAACTAAACATACTGAGCATTGAATAAAAAGAGATATGCTAAAAATAAACATGTCATATAATAGTCTATCATATGGTAAATACATTTGTTATGGCGACAAATGTATATATATATATATATATATATATATATATATATATATATATAATGTTTGAAACTCTAGTAGGTACGTGATCGGTCAATGGGTATAAAATGTACCGGTGTACAAGTATACATGCAATAAAATATACATATGTACAAGTGTACAAGCATAGATGTACATACGTACAAAGATGCGGGATAAAGGCCTACAGAGGTTGTATGAGATGTGATCGAGCTCGGTACTGTTTGCCATAAAAAATCAAAGACAGGTATTACAGAACACTAAAATTGATTGCAAACTCGCTTATACAAAGGAAAGCCTAGAAAGAAATCCTAGGAAACAATCTAAGTACAATTGTTTAGTTTTGATTCTGGGGGGCGACGGTGAAGGCTCGAAAAAGTGCTATCAACTCTGCCTTACTCCGTGGACTATCTGATACAGTCTCTAGCTCGTGAAGAAATTGCTTTTCTCTTGAAGGTTGCCAGCCTTTGCAGGGATGTGGCACCCTGCTATTTATAATAGGGTGTATTTTGAGCCGCATAGACAGCTTGCGGCCACGTGGCTGATTAGCACGCGAAGACCCGCTCTTGGGCTGCCATCTGTCGATTTGTTGTGATTTTGTTGCAGCAAATCTGGTAGTTAAGGACTTGGTCAGTTTGCCACGTGTCCCGTTGCGTATGGTTTTCTCAGTCTTCGATCATGTGAGGTCGCATGAGACTCATGCGGCTTGGATCACAATTACTCTTGGCTGTATGAAGTTTGGAAACTTTGGGGCCGCATAAGCTGAGCCGTATGGGGTTCATGCGGCTTGGATGACACTCTTTTGGCCGCATGGAGACGTATGAACCCTACTTTTGGGCGACGTCTCACGTCTTATCTTTCTTTTCGAAGTGTCAGAACTGTCATGTTTTACCAAGACTTGTCAGCTTTATCAGTCGAACTGCTCCTCTTTGGCCGTATATCTTCCTTCTACAGTTGTTTGTCGACGGGCCGCATATGTCTTTGAGCAGTCATGCGGCTTTCCTTCATGCAGACCTGTTTGGCCCAAAGTACCTATACGGTAATTTGTAATCCGCATGAACCCCATATTTTTCATGCTTCTACAAGATCTCCTTCAAAGTTTTCAAATTGTAAATTTGGAATACTTTGAATAAGAAGCATGAAAATATGTCAAGCCATAGGGAGTCTTCAAGTTGTAGGAAGTTGTTTTGAACTACAAAGAGATCTTGAGTCGCAGAGAAATACTGAGCCGCAGGGAGATCCTGAGTCACAGAACAAATCTTGAGTCGCGGGGACGCTTCGAGCCGCAGAGAGTCTGCCAGCTGTCACTGCTGCATTTAATTTTCCTGGCTCAGTTGTGGATCTATTTTTGAGATGAAGCCGACGGTTATTGGGGATAAAGTTCCCAAACGTCAACTTTATCTTTAATGATATCAAAAACCGATGAGACGCTCGATGGTTACTAGGGATAAAGTCCCCAAACGTCGTCCCTATCCTTAATGATCTCGAGTATCGAAGAGTTTCTCTTCTGCAACTCTATAAATATGAGTTGTTCAGAGAGAGATTTTTCTCTTCACCTTCTCCTCATTTGACTTTATCATACTTTCTGCTATGGCTCCAAAAGCTTCTAAGTCGATTGGTGCGACGGCCAAAGGGAAGAGACTTGCTTCCCCGTCGAGAGCGACAGACATTTCTTCCATTCATGGTGAGCAGACGATGACTAAAATTTCAAATGGCCATAGCGCATATTTTTATGCACGAGCCTGTCATATACTGCCTCTGCTATAAACCTGGTCGATGTATGCCCTATCTCGTCTGGACCATATGTGTTCTGTACGATAGGGCTGTATGGATTGGGCCGCATAACTGCTGCTCATTCGAACTTGAACCGCCTGAGTGCCTCAAGGTGGATCTGTATGGATTTTTTATGACTAAGTCGCATAGGTGCCGCATAAGAACTTTATGATCGGGCCGCATGAATTTTTCATGACTGAGCCGCATTGAGCCGCATGATAATGACTAAGCCGTATAAATGTTGCATGAGTACTTCATGACTTTGGGGCTGTATGTTTTGGCTAGATCGCATAACTGGCTAGGCCGCATAACAGATTTCTTTGTTTTCTCGGTGCTAAATCCCTTTTTTCCCTATTTCTGTAGGGATCTGGCTAGCAAACTTCTTCAGGATCGGTGTCGACGATGGAGTAAAAATACAACATTCTGGCGCCTACATCAGACATCTTAAAACTCCTCATGCTTCGGAAGAGTTTTTCCCACGCCTTTTTGACATATACATCAAACAACTCAGGACTCTTCATGCTTCGAAAGAGTTTTCCCCAGGTGGTAGAAAGAGCCTTTATACCTCGGAGAGTTGGACGGTGGTCAGGCGTCGTTATGAACGTCCTGCCCTCACGGCTCTCTCCAAGTAGGCGAAACCACCATCAGGGACCATATTTTGAAGGTATGGTCCCTTGGGGGAGCGGGGCTAAGGCATCCGCAATATGGAGGGGAGGATAGCATGCTATATTTACCCTCCTCCCGGCAGCTCCTTGGAGATTTAACAGCTTTATTTGCTTTTCAGCAGTAAAACATGACTTCCTTCGAGGGCCACGAAACTGCTTGAAGACGAAGCGCTGTCAATCCCAACTATGTATTGCCAGATTTTTCCTTTCTTTGCTGTCGTTGTAGTCCTATGAATGTTACTGATCTTGAATAAGCAGAGTATGTTCACTCTATTTTATTTGTGGTATTTTGGTGCTTGTACTAGGGGGCCTAATACAGTATTTGTATTTGATAAAGGACATCCTACTGGGGGACTTTTGTGGACCTATTGCCCTTTTGTGCATCTGAAAATGCGAGAAAATAGATTTGAATGATATTTTGTGGACCAACTACTCTTTGGTACGCTGATGGTGCGAGTAATAGATAAGAATAACTTTTGTGGACTCATTACCCTTTTTGTGTACTGGCGATGCGAGTACGGATAATAAGTGGAGAGGAAACCAACATATTTACTCAGAGGTAATGAGGATGTGGTAAATACGGGTTAAAATAAAGCCTTCCTACTCAGAGGTAATGAGGACATGGTAGGGGTAGTCATAATAGAGGTACACATAACAACTCAGAGGTGCTATCAACGTAGAAGTTCTATGCATTGGGTGATTTGCTTGTGATGGACGGGAAAACAACTCAGAAGTAATATGGACATGGTTGTTTTTCCCTGTTGGAGAATTTTGTGGACCTATTACCCTTTTTGTATACTGACAGTGCGAGTAATAGATTAGGATAAGTTGTATGGACCTATTACCCTTCTGCGCACTGGTGGTGCGGGTAATAGATTTTGAGACAAAAGTTATGACCAGGAAGTTCATAGATATGACCAAGGGATGAGATATGGATTCATTCATAGTAGTCAGAGAGTAAGTTCAGTGGTACCTGAGGGTACGTAACTCAACAATCTGGGAGATTTGAAGTTAGAGTGTAAGTTCAGCGATACCTGAGGGTATATAACTCACAATCCGAGAGATAGTTGGAAGGTGTCGTTTAGACATAGTATTTCTTGAGGAACTTGCCGTTGATGGGCATCATGAGCAAGTTTCCATTTTTTTTTCTAGACAATACGCGCCGTTGGAGAATACGGTCTCGATGACGAACGGACCCTCCCATTTAGGCTGGAATTTGCCGGGGGTCTTGTGAGTCATGACCATTGGTCTACGAACGGGCCAAGACGAGATCACCAACTTGGAATATTCTATCCTTGACTTTCTTGTTGAAAGCTCGAGAGATGCGCACTTGATAGAGCTCTATGCTTTGTTGGGCTTGTAAACGCTTCTCATCTAATGCTTCTAACTCTTGTAGCCGTCGGCGGTAGTTATCGTTCGCCGTTAACCGGTAGGTGAGGGCCACTCGAAGTGAGGGGATCTGAGTTTCCAATGGGAGGACTGCCTCGCTTCCGTAAACCAGGAAGAACAGTATATTTCCTGTAGCCGTCTGAATTATCGTCCGATACGCCCATAGGCACTCACCAAACTTTTCATTCCAGTCGTGTTTGTTTGCAGACACGAACTTTTTGAGGAGCTTGATTATGGTTTTGTTGAATGCTTCAGCCAGACCATTGGCCTAGGAGTTATATGCTGTCGAGGCCATGTTCTGAATTCGATTCTTATTATAAAATCGATAGAAAGCGTGGCTTGCGAACTGCAGACCATTGTCGTGGATAATCCTCCGGGGCAGTCCAAAACGGTAGATGACGTGATATTTTATGAAGCTAATAACGTTCGATGTCTTGACCTCTACCAACGGAACAGCTTCTGCCCATTTGGAGAACTAATCGGTGACTGTAAGTATGAACCGATGCCCTCTAGATGACGGCGGGGTGATTGGCCCAATGATGTCCATTCCCTATGCTTCAAATGGCCAAGAGGCCACTGTCGGGTACAAAAATTCAGATGACAGATGTATGAAATCTGCATGGATCTGGCAAGCCTTGCACTTCTTTGCATAATCAACTGCATCTGCGACCATTATGGGCCAGTAATAACCCATCCGACGAAGACGATCTTGTAATTTCGGGCTAAATTGGTGAGCCCTACAAGTACCGTCATGAGCTTCATGTAGGGCTTCTTTGGCTTCTGCATTTGACAGGCATCTTAGTAGTAGCCCATCGTAGGATCGCCGATATAACATTTTCGTCTCTGCATCGTAGAAGAATCTGAGGGATCGTCTTCTGATTGAGGTAGCTTCCTTCAAATTCTCTGGCAGAATTCTATAGACCGCAAAGTCGATGAGCGGGCGTCTCCAGTCTTGTACGTCGTTGGTTATCTGAACGGAGTAACTCATGCCCAGTTGAAGGTTGTTCCTGGGGCAAATCAGTTCATGGCCTATTATGTCGACTAGATGATGAGTGTTATTCGGGAGTGCCAAGGAAGCGGCGAGACCTGCCAGGGCATCGGCTTCGATATTTTGAAGCCTAGGAACGTGCTCCATAAAGAACCCCTCCAAGGTTGTAATAAAGGCAATTGCTGTCTGATAATAGGGAATCAGGTCCTTGTTGCGAACCTCGTATGAACCCCAGATCTGGTTAACAACCAACTGCGAGTCACCATATGCTTACAAGTATCTGATCCCCACTTCATTTACGTGTTGAAGTCCAATGACTAGAGCGTTATATTCGGCTACGTTGTTCGAACAAGGTTCTGTAAGAGAATACGCCCGATTAACTACTAGTCCGGAGGGAGAAATTAATACCACCCCGACTCCAGCGACGATATCACCTTGTGGTCCCGTTCTTGAAGCATCGTCGAAGAACATACGCCAAATAGCATCATGTGAAGTCATATTCGAGGCGACGACTTCATCAGGAATTTCTTCATAAATTTTGGCTATTTCTGAGCCTGGATGGGCTGCTAAGAAGTCAGCCAGGGCTTGACCTTTGATAGCCTTCTGCGGAACAAAGACCATGTCGTATGGGGATAACAGTATCGCCCAAGTGGCTAGACGAGAACTGAGTGCGCCTGGCTTGGTCATGAGAACCCTAACGGGATTAACTCGTGAAACAACATGGATGGTCTGCCATGTCACATAGTATCGTATTTTCTGAATGGCAAACACTTGGGCAAGGTACTCCTTCTCCACGACAGTGTACCTATGTTCCGGTTCTACCATCATTCGGCTAAGATAGTAAATGGCTTGTTCATGTCCCGCGTCATTATTCTGTGCTAGCAGAGCACCGAGGGAGTTCCATTGCCCGTACAAAGAGCAGGAAGGGCTTTCCGGCGACCGGAGCTACCAGAACTGGCAGATTCATCAGATACTCCTTAATATCATCAAAGGCACGCTAACATTCCTTGTTCCATACAAAAGAGACACCTTTCCTCATGAGTTGAGTGAAGGATTGGCATCGCCCTGAGAGGTTAGATATAAACCTCCTGATATAGGCTAGTCTTTTCTGAAGGCCGCGGAGTTCGCGGAGATGCTTTGGTGGATTCATCTCCAGATTGCTTTTGTTTTGTCGGGATCTATGTGAATGCCCCGAGAAGTAATGACAAAGCCTAAGAACTTTCCGCTGGACACCCCCAGAAAAGACTTGGTGGGATTCATCTTCAGGTTATGTGCCCGCATGAGGTCGAACACTGTTCTCAAATCATGTAAATAATCATTTTTGGTACGGCTCTTGACGGCGATGTCGTCTACGTAACACTCCACCGTCTTGCGTAAATAATCTCTGAAGATGACACTCATAGCCCGTTGATATGTAGCACCGGCGTTCTTCAGGCCAAAGGGCATGACCGTATAACAATATACGCCGATCGACATTCGAAATGATGTATGCTTCTCATCATCAGGAGCCATCTTGATTTGATTGTACCCTGAAAAGCCATCCATAAAGGACATGCGCTCGAAGCTACACGTATTATCGATCATTATATCGGTGATCGGAACAGGGAATTCATCCTTAGGACATGCCGTATTCAGATTGCAAAAATCGATACAGATTCGGATTTTCTCGTTCTTCTTGATGACTGGCACTACATTGGCTACCAAGTCTGGGTGCTACTCTTCACGGATGAAACCGCTAGCTATAAGCTTGTTCACTTCCGCTTCGATGGAATTCATGATGTCTGGACAAAATTGCCTCTGCTGTTGCTTGACTGGTTTTGCGTCCAGATAAATGTTGAGCTTATGGAGTACAATCTCGGGGTTTAGCCCTGGCATGTCTTCATAGCTCCAGGCAAAGACGTCGATGTATTCTCGGACGAGTTGTAACAACGACTCCCGCTCGTCGACTGTCAGACTTTTACTAACGAAGATTGGCTTTGGAGAGGACTCATCGCCAAGGTTAACTTGCATAACCTCATCTTCAGTGGGAGGATCACGAAGTTCAAAGCATTTCTCCTATTGTACATCTAGTTGCTAGACCTACGACTCCAACTCAAGTGGTTCAAGTAGGTCTTCGTCTTCTTCTTCGATATCAGCAGATGTCATATTGGCAGATAATGTCTGTCTGAATATATCTCCAATACTGCTATCGGAGTTGTAAATGGGTGACTCGGACGAATGAGAGTGCCACTCGCATTCCTCGTCAGAACTTTCTGGCATTGTTGGTGGAGTAACATATCCGAGGCCGCGTCTGGATTTGTGATAATGATCCTAAGGCTTCTCCGTCGGTGCCGACGGCTGTAGAGACAGTCGTCGACCACTGCCATAATTCAGACCCGGGGTAGCCTCGATGTCGTACCCCTGCTTTTGCATGAAGTACTTGGTTTGAGGACTATACAAGTAGAGCGGTAGTCTTCCAGCGTCGGGTCCGAGGTCGGACACTTGTGGCGTGAAAGATTGAGGACCTTCTTTTCGGCCAAAGATGATTGTGTGATCCCATCCTCTTCTGTCTGAGACCGGAAAGTAAGCGCCTTTTATGGGAGCAAGTTGATTCGGGGTACGAACGGTTGTCACCTGTGTGTGCAGGCTCACGTCTAAACAGTCCCGTGCGGCATACGTTCGATTAGGCTTATCATACTCAGAATAGTCTAACGGCAGCCTCTTATTGATAAAATAAGGAATTTTATCCACCGGGATTACATCATCAGGAGAGAGGCTATCCGCCTGTGCAACCACGTATTTGGCGAGTTCTTCGTCCTCCTTGGCTACCCCCTGCGAGCTTAGAGGTCGGGATGCTGTCTTGGGCAGCTTGACCACCAGGGGTTCTGTTTGAGGTATTGATTTGCCTGAGAGTATTGGATCGACTCTTGGCTGCTGAATCGTCTTGGAAAGATGGATGACAATGGGCTCAGCAAGGGATTTTGTGTCTTCTGGTCGCCTTGGAGTAGATTTTGGTAATCAGATTACCATCGGTGTTGCAGAGGGCCTTGCATCTTCCTGTTGCCTTGGATTGGTCTTTAGCAACCGGATCACCATTGGTCCTATGACAGGTTTTGGCTCTTGGTTGGATCTCGGGAGACGGATGACCATTAGTTCCAACTGCGTAGGTGTGGCAGGAGAACAGAGTACCTCTTTATGCAAGGTTGCAACAAGTGGTGCGGCCTTGCCCGGTTTGCAGGCTTGGAGATGAATTCTCAAGGGTTCTTTTGGCCCTGTGATGGCTTCCGGCTTGTCCATTATATGTTTCCTGGATTCGTCATATAGAAAAGCCTCGAAAGAGTAATAAGCTTCAACCCCTTTAAAGGGATCAATGTCGGCAAATTCGGCCTTCACGGAACCGTGCTTACTGACATATTTGAAACACTGGTGAATGGTGAATGGCACGATCATATAGTCATGTATCCACGGACGTTCCAGGAGGATGTTGTAGGAGGTGTCTGCATCTATGACGTAGCAGGTAACTTCCGTCTTCAGGTTGTCAATCTGGCACTTCAACCGGATATTTTCTAGGGGATAGCTTCTCCCTGAGTTAAAACCGCTAATGGCAGTATTGGTTGCTGCTAGCCGATGCATAGGGATGCCAAGAAGTTGGAGCAGGCTTTTTGGGATGATGCTTATTGACGAGCCAGGGTCGATATGCATCCGATCCACCTTGATGTCGCCTATGTATCCAGTATAGTACAAGGGGCGATCATGCAAATTGGACTTGATCAACATGTCCTGTGGGGTAAATATGATGTTGAGCATTGCATCTGTGCTATCGCCGCCCTGTAGATCTGTTGGCGGGTCTTCCCCTGGAGGATTGACCTGAGCTAAGTAGGCATCAACATTCTGGAGTGCTTCGCTCAATATGACACGAAGATCATTGGAGAGCCTTATGAGCTCGTATAACGACAACTTTGCTGGCGTATTAGCCAATTGTGCTAATATTTTGAAGTTGTAAGGTCTCTCCAGTCCCTGAGGTATATCATTGCGGAGTGGCCTGTCGAAGCGGGTCTCCCTAGTCTTGGACTTATCCGCCAGTGGAGGCTGAGATGGCCTTGGAACATCAGAGGAAGACAACGTTGCTGGCTGAGGATCTTCGGTTGGACTATCCCGTGCGGGATGGACTTGTGCTCCAGATCGGGTAACAATATCTGCAGCTTCTTCAGCTTCAGCTGAAATTGTGTGGCAGGCTCTAAACTTCTTGCCCTTCTTCTTGTTGGTAGGAGATGACACCTCCTGGGTAACTTCGGGCACCAAGTCTGGATGTACCCACATGATCTCTCCTCGCGAGGTAGTGAGAGGTACCAATCCAGATGTCTGGTTCCGGACGGGTGGAAGATTAGTAACCTCCATTGTTGTCCGAGGGACATGTATTACCCCGTCTGGAGTACTTGTCGGAGAAAAGTTGCCGAACTGAATAGATACCATGTTCGCCGCCACGGTAACCTCTTCAAAATCTATCGACATAGTTTTTTAGTCGATAAGACTCTGAATGTACCGCTTCAATTGGAAACAATCATGAGTGGCATGATGGACATAGCGGTGGAAGTGACAGTATTTTGGATCCTTTATTTCTGCTGCTCGAGGCTCACGTCTTGGTAGAGGGAGCTGAATCCTACCCCCTTGCAGGAGCATGTCAAAGATAGGTTACATGACTATCTTCAAATGAGTAGTTGATCTTGGGCCACGAACCTTCCGCCTGTTTTTGTTCGGGCTTCTGAGTCGCATTAGTGACCATGGCCTGTTTGCCCTTACTGTACCGGTTGGTGGTGGCGCCACTATTGTTGTTGTTGGAGGTGGACCCAGGACGTCTGCCCTTATCTTCTCCATCTGGGATGTGTAATTCCGACTGGCGAGCCTTCTTCAATTTTGCTTCTGCGTTGGTAGCACTTATGATGAAGGTCGTCCAATCTCTGAACGGATCGTCACCCATCCAGAGGCTAATTGCAGGAAGCAGCTTCTTCTGTAAGATTTTAATCAAGGAGCTCTGGGGATTGCCTTGGGACAATCCCATTGCGGTTTGGCAGAACCGCTCGATATAGTTCCTTGTGAGCTCCCTCTCTCCCTGAACGACGTCCATGAGAGATGACATCGTCACATCATGCCCCACTTCGTAGAATCTCTCCAGGAACATGTGCTTGAAGCCGTCGAAAGAGTGAATGCAGTTGTCGGGAAGGTTGCGGTACCAGTCAAACGCGATCCCCTCCAAAACTCCGATGAATAGTCGCGTGAGGATGGCATCACTATACGGCAAGTGGTCGGTTGTGACTTCAAAGTAAGTCATGTACCGACTAGCAGAGGTCTTCCCATCATAGGAATTGATATGGAATGGCTTGTACTTCGGTAAAAAAGGTACATCTCTCCATGCAACGGGGTATGGCTGCCGTATTCTAAGATCTCGAGAGGAGTCTCGGGCATTGAACATTGCCCGAAGCTCCTGAACTTCCCTCCTTCCGTCCTTGGCTTCATCAGCAGCTGAAGGAATGGATGGTGCTACGGGATCATCACCCAAAGGAGGGGCGGTCGTGTTGGAGTCCACGTTGACTGCGGGTTCCAAGCTTGTTTGTCCGGGCATTCTTGCTGCTTGAGCTGACAAGGTGACTTTGATCTCGTCCACAGACTTGACCAAGGACAGGAGCATGGCTTCCAGTACTTCTAGCTATTATCGGTCGGAAGGTGCTTCATGATCGTTGTCAGTCATAAAGACTGTTCTCACGTGGATAGAGGTGGAGGAGATTGCGGCAGAGGTACTCTCTGTGTCGTACCCTTGTATAGAGAAATCGTCAGAAAATGTCGGAATATCATCTTCCTCCGACTCGGAAGGGGTGCTACCCCATGTGCAGAAAGCCGCATCGTCTTGGTGAGGGTGGTGGCCCTCAGGGAAATCTGATTCTGTTGCAGAGTTCTGGGGGATCTCTACCCCCTGTATGTGCTCTTTGTATGCCGGGTTTTCGCATACTCTGAGAGGGCTGCTACCTCCAGCTTTATCTACTCTCAAAGAGGCCGAAGGTGCACCCCCGAGTGCCGAAAGCTTCTTTTTGGATCGAGTGCCTAAATAGACACCCCATGTGGCTGATGGGAACCCCCCGGATGAGGGTCTCCTTACAATACTGGACGAGATGGCCGGGCTGGAAGAGCCTGTCTTCTTTTCTCCCTTGCTAGGAGGAACGTTTTGAGTTGAATTACAGGAGGAAAAAGGAAACTCCTCGTCCCCTGGAATTTGGACAGGTGCTGGCTGCTGCAGTTGCTGGAAAACAGACTGTTGATCTTCAGGTACTGCTGATTTGTTGCAATAGCAGTTGATGATGACTTGGGTGCAACGACGCCCCGAGAGGGACTCATTGTATGCAGACGCTACCGTCTTGCGTTTGTGAGTAATCACGTCACGTAAGTCGGTAGGAAGCTGCTCTACCTTTGCACCAAACTTGTGAACTCGGGAATCCCGAGCGCACAGGTGCTTAGGCATCATGTTTGCTCCTTGATCCGTAGCTAGTAAAAGCACTTGCTCTGGATCTTTAGAGGAAGACTTTAAAGACCCATCCTGTCCGTTAGCCCTGGGGGACTGGACACGGGTGCTTCTGTACAACTTTCTGTCAGGAGCCCGTGTAACTGTCAACGGGGCCCACTGACAGTCAACAACTTGGACAGTTGACTGGGCTGGTTGGGCCCGCACTGTCCTAGACTTTTTTGACTTAGTACCCAAAGACGCGTAGTAAAAGGAGTCCAGATTGATACATCATGCATCTTTAGTGAGCCGAATGGCGTCGGGCCCGCATGAGAGGCGGTCGAACACAGAGCTTCTGACAGGGCCGTATGAGACGTCCCGTTCGAGGCCAAGATTGGTCGTCGCATGGACCATCTTTCTGCGGCTAGCATTGGCTGCCACATGGATCATTTTTCTGTGGCCACAGTTGGCTGCCGCATGAGTCGTCTGCCTGCAACCAGAGTTGGCTGACGTATAGATAGACTGTCAATCTCCTCTATACGGCTTCTTCTTTGTCCGCATGGAGTTCCCTTGTGCCCCCAAAAACTCAGCATCGTAGTGTTTTCTTCTGCTCGTTTTGGGGACAGTGAGGTCCTCTGCGGTCGGAAGGAAAGCCGTAGGAGAGCTTTGGTCACCGCCTTGGGCTGCAGAAGGAGCTTCTTCGAGAACTTGGTCGGGGGCAACAGTTTTGCGCACCGACGCCTTGCGACTCCTCTTTGGGTTAGCTCGCTTCTGAGACGGGCTGGCGCTCTCTTCAGAGAGCAATTCTTCAAAGGCTTATTGGTCGAAGTGAACCACAAGCATTTGGTGTGTAGAGCCGAGCTTGGACGCGTCAGATTGCGTCACCAACTTCTCATCGGAATAGAAGGAAATCCCCAACAGAGTCGCCATCATGTTTGCCATAAAAAATCAAAGACATGTATTACAGAACACTGGAATTGATTTCAAACTCGCTTGTACAAAGGAAAGGCTAGAAAGAAACTATAGGAAATAATCTAAGTACAATTGTTTAGTTTTGATTCTGGGGGGCGACGGTGGAGGCTCGGGAAAGTTCTATCAACTCTGCCTTACTCTGTGGACTATCTGATACAGTCTCTAGCTCGTAAAAAAATTACTTTTCTCTTGAAGGTTGCCAGCCTTTGCAGGGATGTGGCACCCTGCTATTTATAATAGGATGGCACCCTGCTATTTATAATAGGATGTATTTTGAGCCGTATAGACGGCTTGCGGCCACGTGGCTGATTAGCACGCGAAGACCCGCTTTTGGGCTGCCATCTGTCAATTTGTTGGGATTTTGTTGCAGCAAATCTGGGTAGTTAAGGACTTGGTCAGTTTGCCACGTGTCCTGTTGCGTATGGTTTTCTCAGTCTTCAATCATGTGGGGTCGCATGAGACTCATGCGGCTTGGATCACAATTACTCTTGGTTGCATGAAGTTTGGAAACTTTGGGGCCGCATAAGCTGAGCCGCATGGGGTTCATGCGGCTTGGATGACACTCTTTTGGCCGCATGGAGGCGTACGAATCCTGCTTTTGGGCGACGTCTCACGTCTTATCTTTATTTTCGAAGTGTCAGAACTGTCATGTTTTACCAAGACTTGTCAGCTTTATCAGTCAAACTGCTCCTCTTTGGCCGCATATCTTCCTTCTACAACTGTTTGTCGACGAGCCGCATATGTCTTTGAGCAGTCATGCGACTTTCCTTCATGCGGACCTGTTTGGCCCAAAGTACCTATGCGGCAATTTGTAATCCGCATGAACCCCATATTTTTATGCTTCTACAGATACATGTAAAGGAGTCTGATCATGTACTCAACTAGCAGTTTTTCCATCCCCAAATTATAGTTATATAAAAGATACTAAGAGCAGTTTAAAATATGTGAAGCATATGAAAAGTACGTAGAAGCATGTGAGATATGATTTCAGTTATAAATAACTATATTAACAATATTCATACGCAGTTCATTATCATATGCAGTAAGTAAAGTTTGTAGTTTGTACTTGCCTCGAGCAAGACAAGGAAATGGGAATGCAGAGAAGGAAGCTTGGTATTCTGTCACTGTCAAAAAGGTATACAATTTCAGTTTTTACTCTATGTTCAAGACTCTAACACTAGTGGTGCGACACGACTTCTAACTAGGACTCATAGCTAAGCGATGACCTAGCACAATAGACCAAAATGGAGTGACACTAAATCTATAATCAACACTAAGAGTGCTTAGAGACTAAACACTATAATGGGGCAAGACTACAATACTGAAATCATCCAAAACACGAATCATCACACAAAACACAATTAATTGAATAGAAATCCAGACTATTCACTATGCTCCAACAATTATTAATATAGTTATAAAGCTCCAATATAAATGAAATAAAGTACCAAATTAATCCTTATTAATTATATTAATTTATTATAATTTTTTGGAATTTTTAAGCTACTATAGATATTTATTAAAAATCAGTATACACGGGTATCTGTAAAAGTATGTTATGAATACATATTTTTATACAGTGGTAAATATGTAAAATAAATCCTGTAAAAATTATATTAAATTATCTAAATTAATATAGTATTTAATTATATTTATTTATGAATTGTTACAGTATTTAAAGACTGCTTAAAAATTAAAATACAGCAAGGTACAATTTTTGAAAATAAATAAATAAATATTTAATATATTTGTCCACGTATACAAAATTGAACCGAAGTTCAAATACGAGACCCAAGGCCATGAACCAAGTCAAATATGACTTGTACATATCTTGAATGTATTTAGGCTTATTTGAGTCCACAAAATCCATGCTAGGTTTGGGCTTAAATGGCCTTATTTGATAGAATACGTAAAAATACGAAATTAAATATGTAAGTAAAAATACACATTAAAATAATATAATCATATATTAATACTGTAAATTTATACATAATAATAATATTTATTAATAATAATATAACATGAATTTATATACAGTAAAATACAACATATATAATACATTAATATATTTATACAGAATACATAAAGTATATATATACATATAAAATAGTATAGACTGTATACTATAAATACAAACAAAAAAAAAAAAAAAAATGTATATTATATATACACAGTTCAAAACACTTACACATAAAGAAAAAGAAAACTTACAAAAAATGTCCATCCCCAACGTGGGGCTCGAACTCGGGACCCAAGCCACAACAGCCTCCCCCTCACCAGTGGGCTAACACCCTCAGGTTTTGGAAGGTGGCTGTTAGGTTCTAATGTCATCCTTGTTGGGAAGAAAGAAGAAAACACAGAAAAATAAAAAGAAGCCACAGCACACACAAAAAACACCCTTCCACCAGAACCTGGATTCGAACCCAGGATCACATCTATACTCACCCAACACACAACCACTTGAGCTACAATATGTCTACGTAAGAAATAGGAAGTGCACTAATTTATTGTTATTGGGACATGGCTACTCCCTATCATGTTCTCACAGCTTCTTCTTCCCATGCTACTGCATAGAACACTCAGCTCTACGCACGTCCCTTACCACATGCATACGAAAGTTAAGTAGGACCTGGTCCTAATCTATCAGTATATGACCACTTCTCCAACTTCTTATACAGCCTACTGTTCTCCCAAGTCCTAAAGCATAAGTTGTTTAAATGGTTTGCTCAAGAAAACGAGTTGTAGGTAGGAAAAAGAAGGTGAAGAAGAGGAAATATAAGGTGCTTACAGGGAGGCGTTGAGCACAGGTAGGGGACTCGTCCAGTCCGCGTTTGCCGCGCCAGGGACGTTCGCCTAGATCAGAAGGTGGTGATGGCAACGGCCTGCGAGGTGGTGGTCGACGGGTTACTGGCTGGAGGCGGCTGAATTAGGGTTTGGAGAGGAACACTCTGTTAATCCCGGGGCTTGACCAAAGATGGAAAACTGATGCAATCGAGATCTGAGATGTCACACAAAAAAACTTTGCAGTGATCAAACTCAAGATCTACGATGATGCAAAAAACCAAATAGCCAGATTACAATATGAAAGAGGAAAATAGAGAAGAGAAGATCTCTCGTTATTCCTTGAAAACGTGTTACAATTGGGACAGAACGAGTTACAATAAAGTAGAGAAAGATGAGATGAAGAAAAGTTGCTGGGGTGTCAAAACACCGTTGCTCAAAGCAAGATTCGTCTCACACGAATTGCTTCCAGGAACCAGCAAGTTGAAGAACTTGTGGAACGCTCGAAGTCACCTCTGTTCTGACTCCTCGGATGGACTTGCAATGGCGGCAGCAACTCCCTCTCTCTCTCTCTCTTTTTTCTGACTTATAAAATTCGTAGTCCCCCACAAAGGAGGCCAGAAGAGAGTATATATAGAGAGAAGGTGGAAACCCTAACCGCCTTTTCAGTTATGGAAAGATTGAATTAAATCCCCACAAAGATAGCAATGAAATTAATTCAAATCTTATGGAAAGATTGAATTAAGTCTCACAAAGATGGCAACGAAATTAATTCAAATCTTATGGAAAGATTGAATCAAATCCCACAAAGATGGCAACGAAATTAATTCAAATCCCACAAAGATAGCAATGAAATTAATTCAAATATTATGGAAAGATTGAATTAAATCCCACAAAGATAGCAACGAAATTAATTCAAATCTTATAGAAAGATTGAATTAAATCCCACAAAAAGTGGATCTGAATTAATCGCATTGAATCAGTCTTTCCATAACTGACTTGTAGTCTGCACAGTCAGCCTGGTGCGAGTCCATGAGCCCATGAGCCCGAGTCCGAGTCCGAGCCCGAGTCCGAGTCCGAGTCGCTAAGCCCCTTTGGGGCTTAGCTCCAAATGGAATTAATCCAAGAGAATGACAAAAGCATTAATGCTTAATCCTTGGAGCCTTATTCTTACCTCCTAGTAAAATCACCCACATGGTTCCCTCCTTAGGGTCACCACACCATGTGCATCTCTCAACAACACAACCAAGTATATATGTTGAGATAACTCATGGTGCATTTTCGATGTGGGACTAAACTTTTACAAGGCATGTTGGGAGCAAGCTCTCTCCATGTAAAGAAAGCACCAACAATCTCCCACATATCACAACATATATATGTGTCCAGGGTTGAGCGTTCCCCACAGTAACTGTCCATTTTGCATTAGGATAGATATCGCTGACGACTTGAACCTTCCAGCATGGGTTAAATAACAATGTGATACAAGAATGGACTACGCCTTGAATTCTGCACCACAATTGTAATTCTTTCCACTCACAAAGTGTGGTTACGTGTGCTTCTGGCTGCACATTAAAGGTCCTGTGCCAGCCTGGTTTCAGTGTATAATTTTGGGCGTCTACAAGTTTACCCTCAAGAGACGGCCTGATATCTCTTTCCATACGCTATAGGTGAGTTCTTTATTAAAGAGACATGGCATGAAGCCTTACGCTTCCTTGCGGTGCTACGCTGCTATGACATGGCCTGAAGCCGAGGCATTACCCCTACCTGGAAACCTCATCGTAGTGTCATACTACTGTAGCATGAGGTCTCAGCCTCTTTGTAGTGCCAATCTACCCAGCATGAAGCCTAAGGCTTCCTTGCGGTGTTACGCCGCAACGACTTGGCTTGCAAGGCCGAGGCTTTACCCCTACCTGGGTACCTCATCGTGGTGTCGTACCACTGTAACATGGGGCCATCTTTCCCTTTGTAGTAGTGTCTACAACTCTTTAATTACGTCATATAGCATTAGGCTACCTGCCTATTTGCGGTGCTACGCCGCTTTGACTTGGCTTGCAAAGCCGAGGCATTACCCCAGACCTGGGAACCTCATGGTGGAGTCACCCTACTGTAGCATAGAGTTTCACTCCTTGTAGTGCTGCTCTACCGTGCTTCTTGTAAAATACACCAGGCATTCACTCTGCCTGAGAGAACTCATTAAGGCGTTTAAGCCAACCTTCCACATGATCTATTTTTTTCTGCAGAAAATATATAGTAGACAACAGTGGTTATGGGTCCGTATCCCTTCCATGTTCCAGAGAACAAGTACCCACTGTTACCTGATAGTTTTCCAGTCAGTGAACCTCCTTTGAACCAAAAGTTAGATGCCTAGTAGATTTCTCTTTGAACTAATAGCATAAAACTTTATGGTAGGATTACAAAGACACACTATCAGAATGCCTTCAAGCCCATTTTATAAGCTGTGTCATCGACCAACTGGCGCTTGATGCCCTTTGTGAATGAATCTGCCAGGTTCTCCTGACTCCGAATATCAATCACTGCAATTACACCTCTTTTGATAAGATCGTGTACTGCCCTGTGTTTCAACCGCACAGTCCTATTCTTTCCGTTGAAGAGTTCATTTGATGCCACCACTGCAGTCGCCTGGTTGTCACAGTATATCGGTATCGCCAGTATCTGAGCCCCAACCACTGGAAGATCATACATGAGCTCCCGAAGCCATTCTGCTTCATCTGCTGCAGTTTCAAGTGCATAGAATTCAGATTCCATGGAGGAACGAGAGAGTATAGTCTGCTTCTTCGACTTCCACGATATAGTAGCTCCACCCAAGGAAAAGACATATCCACCTGTGGATCTCTCGCTTTCCACCTCTGAACACCAGCTAGCATCACTGAAGCCTTCCACTACTGTCGGATACCCGTTGTAGTGCAGTGCATATGTCTGAGTCTTCTTGAGATATCTCATCATCCGCTTCACAGCTTTCCAGTGCTCAACCCCTGGGTTGCTTGTGAACCGACTCAGCATTCCCACGACGAAAGCTATGTCAGGCCTTGTGGCAGTGGTTGCGTACATTAAACTTCCGATAATGCTAGAATACTCCAGCTGCCTGACGCTTTCCCTCGAGTTTGGCTTCAGCTTCTGATCACACCTGTATGACGTATCGATCCCTGGAAGATCCTTATACCCATAGCGTGTGAGCATCTTCTCAATGTAGTGAGATTGTGACAGCGCTACTCCAGTGTCTGTCCGGATGATCTTTATGCCCAAGATGACATCTACATCCCCCAAGTCCTTTATACTGAACTTGGTTGAGAGGAACTTCTTTGTCTTCGTGACACAGCCTATATCCGTCCCTAGGATTAGCATGTCGTCCACGTACAGACAAACGATGACTCCTCTTCCATCAGCGAACTTTGTGTAAACACATTTGTCCATCTCGCTGACTCTGTAGCCGTTTGAGCTAATAACTTTGTCAAACTTCTCATGCCACATCTTGGGAGCTTGCTCCAAACCATACAATGATTTCACCAACTTGCAGACTTTGTCTTCAAGACCTTTGACGACAAATCTATCTGGCTGTTGCATGTAAATCTCTTCGGCCAGCTCTCCATTCAGGAATGTTGTCTTTACATCCATCTGATGTATCACCAACTTATGTATGGCTGCTAGAGCGATTAACATCCTGATGGTGGTTATCCGAGCTATTGGAGCGTACGTGTCAAAGTAGCCTATCCCCTGTTTCTGAGAAAATCTCTTGGCTACCAGCTTGGCCTTGAACTTGTCAATAGTTCCATCTGCCTTTATCTTCTTCTTGAAGATCCATTTACATCCGATAGGCTTTTCTTCTTCAGGTAGATCTACCAACACCCATGTGTTATTGGAGGTGATAGAGTCAAACTCGTCATTCACTACCTCCTTCCAGAAGATAGCATCTCTGGTCTTCATCGCTTCATCATAGGTAAGCGAATCTGCTTCCACATGATAGGTGACAAAGTCATCTCCGAAGTCTTTAGGTCTCCTCGTTCACTTTGCTGACGGCTCTGCGAGTTCTGGTACAAGAGTTGTTTCATCAACAACAGCTTCTTCTTGGACTACTGGCCCATATGAGATTTCAGTCTCATTTGCACCTACATCATTTTTCGGAATGTCCGAAAGATCAATGTGTTTGTCTTTTGCAAACTTGTCTTCAAAGTATTCAGCATCGCGAGATTCGATGATATGATTTGACTCAATATCAAGAAATCTCCGAGCATCACTCTTCTCGGCATACCCCAAGAAGATCGCCTTCGTAGTCCTTGTCCCCAGCTTCTGAATCTTCAGATCTGGAAGCTTCACATACGCCAGACACCCCCACACTCGAATGACATTCAAGTTTGGTCTGACTTTGAACCAGAGTTCATGAGGAGTTACGTCCGAAGTTGCATATGGCACTCTATTCAGAATGAAAGTGGCCGTTAATACAGCTTCTCTCCAGTAGCATTTTGGAAGACCTGCAGTAAGCAGCATTGAATTCATCATTTCTGTTAATGTTCGGTTCTTCCTCTCTGCTACTCCATTGGATTGAGAAAAATATGGAGCAGTAGTCTCGCATATGATTCCATGTTCTTTGTAGAACGATACGAAGTCATGAGACCCGAACTTCCTACCTCGATCACTTCTCAACCTCTTGAGTTGTTGTCCAGTCTGCCGTTCAGCTTCAGCCTTGAACTCTCTGAACTTCTCGAAAGCTTCGTCTTTAGTCTTGAGCAAGTAGACGAACGCGTATTTTGAGAAGTCATCGATGAAGGTTATGAAATACTTCATTCCGGCCTTCGTGGAAAAATGTTTGAAGTCACAGATATCGAAATGTACTAACTCCAGAAGATCTGTGCTTCGATTGACCCGATGAAAGTGTTTCCTTGTGATCTTCGTCTGAGCACATACTTCACACTTCTCCACCTTACCCCCACATTTGGAGATAAGTCCTAGACTAGACATTTTGTTAATTCTTTTACAATGAACATGTCCTAGTCTATTATGCCACAACTCAAATGAATAATCAGAAAATGCAACTGTATTATTTTCATCAAACTGGTTGACAAGCTGAATTTTAAACATTCCTTCGATTTGATAAGCCTTCCCGAAGTATGTTTTCTTCTTGGACATCACCATCTGACTAGCATTGATGTCCATCCTCAAGCCTGTGTTGCAGAGCAGGCTTCCAGAGATCAGGTTCTTGGCAATTGCCGGAACATGTTTCACACCTTAAAGCGTCAGAGTGTTCCCAGAAGTGAGTTTCAGCTCCACAGTCCCGATCCCCAGAACTTCAGCTTGGGCCTGGTTCGCCATGACAACCTTCTCAGATATAGGCTGGTACGTGACGAACCATTCCTTGCCAGAACAGACATGGCAAGTCGCACCAGTGTCTATCCACCAGTCAGAGTCAACCCCCACAGTTGTGACCTGTGCGATCATAGCAACAATATTAGAAACCAATGAAACCTTATTAGGCTCACCTTTCTCTGATTGTTTAGGCTTGGATCTGCATTCACTCTTGTAGTGGTCTTTCTTGCCATAATTGAAACAAGTCACTTGGGACTTGGACTTCTGTTGCTTGAATGAAGGACCCTTCACTTTTAGATTGGTGAAGTCCTTCTTCTTGTGATTAGAAGCCGCCTGCTTCCCCTTGGGATCTCTCGTCTGTACTAGATTGGCCTTAGCCAACTGTTTGGACAGAGTGTCCATCTTCTGTTGGGAACGCATCTCGTCCTCAACATGGTTATCTTGAAGTAGATCTCCCAAGCTAATGTCTAGCTTCTTTCTGAGCATCCTTGCATAGAAGGTACTCCATCCAGCAGGAAGTTTTGAGACGATCCCTCCAACGACAAACTTGTCGGGAAGGGGCATCTCTTCGTCTTCCAGTTTCTGACGCAGCTTCAGAAATTCCTTCACCTGTGGCAACATGGACTTTTCATCCTCAAAGAGCAATTTATGATATTTTTCAACCACAAACATCTTGCTCCTGTTCCTGTCTTCTTCATACAGGTTTTCCACAGACTCCCATATGTCTCTGGTAAATTCCTTCTTCGAGTAGGATTCTGCCAGGGAATCCGCCATAGCATTCAGGATGAGAAGCCTGCAGATGCTATTTTTCCTTCTCTATTTGGCCTGGAGTTTGGTAGCCGCATTGATTGCGACAGTAGACCCAGTGTCTGGAACATAAGGTTCTTCCTCCAACAGTACATGATCAACGTCTTTGAGTTGAAGAGTTAGATAAACCTTCCTCTTCCAGACTTGATAATGCTCTCCATCGAACTTTTTCAACTTGCAGTAGTCCGATTGGACGAGCGAAGCATTAATGTTTTCCATCTACAAGGATCTTGCTTTGAGATTGTTAATCCCGGGGCTTGACCAAAGATAGAAAACTGATGCAATCGAGATCTGAGATGTCACACAAAAAAATTTGCAGTGATCAAACTCAAGATTTACGATGATGCAAAAAACCAAATAGCCAGATTACAATATGAAAGAGGAAAATAGAGAAGAGAAGATCTCTCGTTCTTCCTTGCAAACGTGTTGCAATTGGGACAGAACGAGTTACAATAAAGTAGAGAAAGATGAGATGAAGAAAAGTTGCTGGGGTGTCAAAACACCGTTGCTCAAAGCAAGATTCGCCCCACAGAATTGCTTCCAGGAACCAGCAAGTTGAAGAACTTGTGGAACGCTCGAAGTCACCTCTGTTCTGACTTCTCGGATGGACTTGCAATGGCGGCAATAGCTCCCTCTCTCTCTCTTTTTTCTGACTTATAAAATTCGTAGTCCCCCACAAAGGAGGCCAGAAGAGAGTATATATAGAGAGAAGGTGGAAACCCTAACCGCCTTTTTAGTTATGGAAAGATTGAATTAAATCCCATAAAGATAGCAATGAAATTAATTCAAATCTTATGGAAAGATTGAATTAAGTCTCACAAAGATGGCAACGAAATTAATTCAAATCTTATGGAAAGATTGAATCAAATCCCACAAAGATGGCAACGAAATTAATTCAAATCCCACAAAGATAGCAATAAAATTAATTCAAATCTTATGGAAAGATTGAATTAAATCCCACAAAGATGGAAACGAAATTAATTCAAATCTTATGGAAAGATTGAATTAAATCCCACAAAAAGTGGATCTGAATTAATCGCATTGAATCAATCTTTCCATAACTGACTTGTAGTCTGCACAGTCAGCCTGGTGCGAGTCCATGAGCCCATGAGCCCGAGTCCGAGTCCGAGCCCGAGCCCGAGTCGCTAAGCCCCTTTGGGGCATAGCTCCAAATGGAATTAATACAAGAGAATGACAAAAGCATTAATGCTTAATCCTTGGAGCCTTAATCTTACCTCCTAGTAAAATCACCCACATGGTTCCCTCTTTAGGGTCACTACCCCATGTGCATCTCTTAACAACACAACCAAGTATATATGTTGAGATAACTCATGGTGCATTTTCGATATGGGACTAAACTTTTACAAGGCATGTTGAGAGCAAGCTCTCTCTATGTATAGAAAGTACCAACACACTCAAGAGACAAATATATAGGGGAGAAGAGAATGAAGAAAATGGGAAAATGGACGGTCGAAATATGCGTACGGCGTGCGCCTGGCCTCTGCCAGGGAGCACAGCTAGGGCTGCAAATGAGCCAAGCCGTTTGCGAGCTGCTCGAAGCTCGGCTCGATAAAAGCTTGTTTGAGCTCCGTTCGTTTAGTAAACAATCTGAGCTCAAGCTTCATTTTCGAGCTCGTTTGATAATCGAGCCAAGCTCAAGCTTAGAAGTACTCGGCTCGTTTGAGCTCACGAGCTGACTCGTTTATGAGCTTGCGAGCTGGCTCGTTTAGAAGCTCGTTTAGGAGCTTGTTTAGAAGCTCATTTGTTCTTTGTTGAATTATATATATATATATATATATATATATATATATATATATATATATATATATATATATATATATATATATATATATATGAAAATTCTACAATACATCCCGTGGAAAAAGTTGTATCGATACATCCCAAATCTGAACCATTGAATGTTGATCCAATTGTTCGGATTGAGATCAAAAGTCAAAATCAGCATTAATGTTGATTCAGATTAATAGAGTAGGGAACATCATTTAATGCTGATTTTGACTTTTTACCTCAATCCGAACCATTGGATCAACATCCAATGGTTCAGATTTTGGATGTATCGATACAAATTTTTTCATGGGATGTATTGTAGATGGACCCATATATATATATATATATATATATATATATATATATATATATATATATATATATATATATATTTATATTGCATTATATATTTATATGTCCTTAATAATTGATATTAAGGAACTTTTTAATTAAATTTTTATAAATAAATTGTTAATATTACAGATACTTGAATTCAAACCTAACTAAATTTAAATCGAGCTCGTTAAGTTTGAAATCAAGCTTAATAAACTTGAATAAAGTTGAGCGAGGTTGAAATCAAGCTTAACGAGCTTGATTTTGGGCTTATCAAGCTTGTTTATGAAGCTTGAAGCAAGCTTGCTTATCAAGTCAAGCTCAAGCTCAAACCAAGCCAAGCTGAAGCTTAATATAAACAAGCTCGAGCCAAGCTCAAGCTCTAAAATAAAAAAAGTTATCAAGCTCGAGCTCGATTAATTCTTGTCAAGCCAAGCTTAAGCTTACAAAAGCTTGGTTCGGCTTGGCTCGTTTGCAGCCCTAAGCACAGTTGTGCTCACTGCGAAAAAGAAGAAGGAGGTGTACAGTAGCTAAGGTTTCTGTTGGTTTCAAAAAGTGTGGGTTATTGTGTTGAGTTTTGGGTCGGATGTGGGTTTTCGCCCGACCCGGACCCGGGTGGTGGGCTGTTGGTTTGTATTAGAGGGAAAAAAAATATATCATGAAATTTATATTAGGCCTAAGAATATAAAAACTTTAGTTATATACTTTACTGCTAAAACAATACAAAGGAATTACAAGACTAATTTATTAATTACAAAAATAATTTTTTTTAAAAAAATGCATAACCATATTTTAGGTTTTAAAAACCCATTTAAAACCATTTAAAATTTCAGAAAAATTCACAAAATTTTTTAGAAAAATATTTTAAGGCTAAAATAGTCATTTGAGCTGCAAAACCCCCAATTTAATTAGAAAAAAAAATCAGGGGGTTACACCACCTTTGACACAGAACCTCTTGTAATATATTTAGATAATCTAAAATTGGATGGTAACCATAATGTTGTCGATGTGGCAGGCGAATGGTGCTTAATGACAATATTAATTTCAATTATCTTGTGTGTCCTGATAATGCACTAGAGTCTACTATCGATAGATATTCAAATATATTGACCCTATATATAACACCCATACTGCACACACGCCTTTACCTTTACAGATAAGTACGTACGCATGTTAAACCAAGATGACACTATCCTTATAGTACTCACAATTAAGAAGGGGCAATCTTTGATCATAGAACAACCTGGAGAGAGCAAGTGGACACAGGCCAGCTACGCTATACGAGATAGTAAGATGGTACCAGTGACGAACCAAGACTAACCATGGGGTTCGTCGAGATTCGGTAATAGGATCAAGGATCCAGGACTTTGCTATGCACCTATAACCATAGGTCAAGCTAGAACCCAATATATCATGTCAAATTCTCGGCGTATCATCGATAACCTAAGAGTGCTCTCTAATGTCCCATGGGGCTATAAAACTATATATATATATATATATATATATATATATATATATATATAAGAATAACATACTATGCTAATGATAAATAAATTGAGATAAAGCCTTAAAGGAATCCAACGTATAAGAACTAAGGCGCTACACCGCACCCGACCATGCCTATATTTACATGAAGGCAAGCCACAATGATACTCAAAAGTATCGAGTAGCAATAGACTCACAAGCTTAGTGAAAACCAACATAATCACAAGTATTAGAAAATATTCTATATTATCGGCATAATAGAAACAATTTTGATATGGCAAATCCAATTGTTCAAATCTAAACAAGTGACACACACGTTGGTAATTGTACCCCGATAATGTGTGTCAAGTTCAGGACAATCGACGAAGAACTCGGCATCCAAATCAAGCGAACTGAGAAAAGTGGGCTAAAATATGCTATTATTCTGCACATACAGTATACCAGCGGTATAATGCATGTGTTGTCAAAAATAAGAAACGAGTTCTGATAGTGCTTCATGTATTGCAAAACGATTCTAATTTCCTAATTTCTTGTCCAAAACAAAATTTAAAGAGTGCGTAGGGTTCATACGCCCCAACACCACGTGTGTACAAAGAATCAATCACATAGACAAAATATTGGGGAGCACCCAATATTTCAAAAGAGTGCGTAGGGTTTATACGCCCCAACACAACACTATTCCTATAAAATATTGGAGAGTCCCCAATATTTGACTAAAAAGATTCTATTATATTCCTCTCTCTCCGTCGTGACCCGCTCGCCGGACTCCGGCGAACCCACCCCACCATCCCTACCACTATTACCAACCACCACTCTGGCCAAGCTCCGGCCAACCCCCTCACACACAACACCACCCAGCTTCCACCACCTTCCCTGCCACTCCCGGCCACCACCACTAGTGGCCACCACCATGCTCCGGCCTCTCTTCCCCGAGCCAACATCACCACCACCAGCTGCCACTCCACCCGAATCCCATCACCCAACCACAGACTTCCTTCCCTTCCCTGTTGCCTATGCGAGACCACGACCACCACCATCATCACCAACTCCACCGACACGACCCACATCGCCGCCACCCAAGGCCAACAAGCCCAACCCCAAGCTACAGTCATCACCACCGCCACATCTACCAACCTCCGTGAGCGCTGCTACGCCTTAGACCTGACGACGGCTCAGATCTAGTCCACCGCGTCCACCCCAATGACCGCATAATATAGATCTTCGTCGCACCTCGCCTAGCCCATCCGGCGACCCCAATCGACGACAAATCGAGTGCGCCTCCAGATCCATGCACCGCCCAATTCTGGCATCGTCCAGGAGACCAGAACCGCTGCACCAATTTTGTGCCAGTGTCCACCCCGAGAGCCCTAAGCTCACCATGCCTCCACCGTTGACCTTGCTCTCGTCCTCACTGCCGTCGCCACTATCCTGTGCCGGTGAGTGTCACGACCCGCACCCGATGTAAAGGCACAAATACGAGACGACGCCCAGCCTTCGCCGCAACATCGATGATATAACGATGTCTATGTCTACTATTGTAATCTTTAATTTTTATTATATTTAAAGTTTATTTGTTTTTAAGTTGTTGAAATAATAACAATACTATTATTTAGATAATTCAATTAGTATTTAGAAGTTTCTAGATTTAGGACTAAGCAGCATGTGATTATTGAGATGGTTAGCCAATTTACTTATAAATTTTTTTAAGTTAGTTAAAGGATGAACCTAGTTAATTAGATTGCCCAGATTAATTATCCACTTGTTCTTGGACCTATGGCTTGGGAATGAAGCCTATAAATACCCTATTTTTCCATTCATTTTATCCAAGTCCAAACCCATTTTTCTCGTCACATCCAAACCCAAAACTCAAGCCCATAAACCTATTACATTCCGTAATTCCCAACCTATTATATTCCGTAACTCCCAACCTATTACATTCCGTAACTCCTAACCTCTTACATTCCGTAACCTCCGTTCACATTAGTAACTTTCCTTCATTTCTTTATAAAAAGAGAAATGTTGAGATAAGACTCATTACCATCTTCTTTCTTCGGAGCAACATATCGACCCAAGCCACCGAAGCCGTACCGAGAAGCCGAGCTTCATCGACAACCGACGAACCACCTTCTTCGTCTTCCTCAGTAAGAACTAAACTCTAACATTGGTATAGTTTAAATCTAAGCATGCTAACACCAAACCAATCTTGATCCAGTGGTCATCTGACTGGCCCTAGGATCTACTCCTGACAGACCCTAGTTTGAGCCCTTCCCCTTGCATGTTTATATATATATATATATATATATATATATATATATATATATATATATATATATATATATATTATTTTTATTTTATATATATATATATATATATATATAATTTTTATTTTATATATATATATATATATATATATATATATATATATATATATATATATATATATATATATATATATATATATTGTCTAAACTGAAATATAAATTGTTTAGTTCTATTTCTAACATAAAACCAAATTTGATCTATTGGTAGAGCAGCTATGTTAAGACCTTGCCTAGGAATACCGAGTTCGAGCCCTGGTCTTGTGTTTTTGTGTATATATATGTGTGTGTGTGTATATACTATTAATAATACAGAAATTGTATTATTTTATCATATGTTTTGTATTTTGTATATTTTATCAATACTTTTATACTATGAAAATTTATGTAAAATGCTGATAAATAGTATTCTTAATTATATTATTCATTTATGATTTTTACAGAATTATTTATTCATGAAATATATTATTTAGTAATTAAAAACAGTAATTATAAAATTGTGTAAACTGTGTATTCTAATTTTTATGCATGATTAATATTGTTAATAAATATTGGAAAAATAATGGTAATTAGTGTTTTCATATGTAGTATTTATTTATAAATTTTCCAGAACTAAATATTATAATTTATATTTTCTGTTAATTAAAAACTGAAAGTACTATTTAGTATATTTTAGGTATATTGTTTTTTTTTATAAATATTAAACAATACTTTAAAATAAAATAAAATTCAGAATCAAATACTAAATTTTTTGTGGATCATCTTTATTTATTTATATGTTAATTTTAGGTTAGTTTTGATATGTTAAAAATTAGTTTCTGTTAACAATTAATTATAAATATTTGTTTTTAAAATAGTTTGTGATTCAAATAATTCTATAAATAGTAATTTATGTCCAAAAGTTTTACAAACTTAAAACCTTCATTGCCTAATTTGACCAATGAAAAATAGTAGCATGTTAGTTTGAGACCTCTAACTATTTAGATGAACATTGTCAGACCCATTTTCATAAATACTTTATTTATTTAGTAATTATAATAAAATATTTTTAATTGTTATTAAATTTCTGCAAAATATAAGTAATCTATGACTTGTGATTTTAACTCAGTAAAACCTAATTTTATGTGTATTAAATATTGTGTTAGTCTTAATGTTCAATATTAGGACTAGTATGCTATATCTAGCACGACGTGACCCCGTAAGCTGCACAACACATAGATAACACTTAACCCTTAAACTAAAAGAACATTATATCTTGTTACAGCTTGAGGACTTTGGACATCAATATTTAACAACAATCTTTTTCGATAAAACAAGGCAAGTACACTACAACTTTACGTTTATGTTCATGATTCCTATTTCGTAGCTTAGACTTTCGTTACATGTTTCTTACTTTTCCTACAAGTTGTTCTTTACAAGTATCTCAAGTTTTATTTAGCACTTCTTAAGTTGTACTTTCTTACATGTTTCAAGTGGTACTATCCTTATATGTTTCAAGTTGTATTCCTCTTACACACGTCTTACACTTGCATGTGTTGGGGAAATATCTAGTTAACATGTGATCAAAGCTCGTAGTATAGTACATGTATCCGAGCTTGACTGCACATCGTGCATATGTAATCAATATCGTACCCCCATATTGTCTTTATTTCCATGTTACAAGTTCACCTACTATAGCCGATCACATGTCGACTAGCTTTTCAAAATCACTTTACATAGTCATATCTCTTATCATATTGCAACCGTTATTTCTTGTTGCAATTACAAATTCTAGTTGTTATTTCCTTATTTCCATGTCCTTCCATATTTATCATTTCCATGTTTTAGTAACTGTAAGTTATAGGATTGTACTTTGCTCCTTTTCTGATTGGATCGTTGCTGGTGAATTGACTGAGGAGGAGTTGCTTTGCAATTCACACTATGGATCTGCCACTAAGACGCTAGCCAACATCCTAGAGGATGTCCCTGCTGGGAAATATCCTATAGCTTAGCGCTTAGCTTAATTTCGCTTTTGAACTTGGTTTGTAATAAATAGTTAACATTCATGTTGCTGGATTTGTTTCCAGTTTACTCTTACTTTGGAATGTAACTAAGTGACATCTTTTGACTTATTTCTATTTTAGCTCGAAATAGATGTTGTGATTAATTTGATTCAATATAAGAGATAGTTAAAGGTTTAGAACAGCTTACTACGTTGTGTCTTATAGCGTAGGCTGGATATGTCCAATACGTATCCGAATATTCTAGAGCGGGTCGTGTCACGACCCGCACCCAGTGAAAGGGCACGAGACCGTGGGTACGTCCAGCCTATACCGTAGTGTCGATGGTAGAACGCTGTCTTAGGTCTCAACAACATCTAACACAAGTCAATGAACCAGTCTAATATAAATATACTCTTCCAATGGAGGACAATCTTAGAAGGATACAACTCAATCACAAAATAACTAAGATGGATATCAGCACGAAATGAAATAGATAGAAGGATCACAAAGTTTAATACAAAACTAGATTTGAAGAAGTTTAAGTGTTATCATCACTACACACACAGAGTATGAAATAAGTACATCTCATGAAATAATTAAAAACTAAAACTAGACAAGAACATAACAATCTACTCTAAGCTCTACTGGTGTCTCTTTTAGGCTAGCTGGAATCCTCCAAGTTATATGTAAATTTTTCAATATTATCCTGTCAGGACGGAAACGAGCACATATCTCTGAAAGCAGTTCCAAAGCATGGTAGAAAATATAGAGCTAACAGTAGAATAAAATACATGACGTGCTGTAAAAAAATACAGGAATACTGGAGATATGAATAAGTAAACTTAGTACATAAAATATAATAAATAAATTATGAACTATAATAAATACAAGTATTTAGCGCACAAGATGATTACGTGATTGATTTAGGTTTGTACACGATGTATTCTACAGAGTACCCATTATACGTAAGGGTATAATGGACATGTACACGAGTTACACTAAGGGGTTTAATCACATGACCACTTCTACTCCCCAGCCCCGATCAATACACAAGGATCCGACCAAGTTATTGTAGTGCCCCATCCCGCTCAGTCAATCGGAGGTCGATGGCGTTCGAATTTAGCCACGCAACGGCTTGCTCGAAGACTCGCTCAGGTGGGTGACTTCGGTTAACTTGCCTCAACTTGGCCTTCACACTAATAAAATAAAAGTTTTCAAATGCCCAAGTAGGCTTGATAATAAAAGAGATGCATCCACATAGCTAAGAAAATAATCCCAAGTCGGGTCGAAATATGTTAGAACATGGAAAAAGGTCCTACGGTCGGCTTAGAAGTATTGCTCAGCATGCTTTCAAAATGACACTCCGTCCTTCGTCACGTGGCTTGGGAGAAAGAAGTTGGTCTAAGTTACCACAAAGCTGGAATTAGCCTAAGTCATAGGCGTCACCCGCGTAAATGCTTGATAAAGCATGTACGGTCCCATCATCCAGGGCTTGGCATTGCCATGCTCATCCCACGGGTTAAGCTGTATTGCAAAGCTTGTGGCATAAGTCTAGGCACCCTAAAGAACTTGGTTGTTCTATTCGAATGCGTGTACGACATGTTCCCTCGAGGCAAAGCTTGGCGCAGCCTTTGCTCGTCAAATTGTTGCACAAATAAGTTAGGCAAATTTATATTGGTCTATCAAAGGCATTCTAAGCACTGTCCTGCTCTTTCTGTGGTTGTCAAGTCACATAGCCCTACGATCTCAAGGCTCGTCATATAAAGTATGTGAGTTGAACAATAGTGTCACCTAAAGAACAATGTCTGTCTAAGGCACGAGCCACGATTGGTTTAAGAAAAAGTATGCCACGGTCAATGGAGCACGTTCTGTTCAAGTTAAGATGGAAGACTAATTAGTAGTCGTTTCCTGGATTTCAAATGATAGAAGTTCACGCGACTGGTTGTCGCCGAGATCGGTCCCGCTACTTGGGAGTCTCGATAAGGAAGTTCACGAGATCGGTCCCGCTACTTGGGAGTCTCGATAAGAAAGATCACGAGATCGGTCCCGCTACTTGGGAGTCTCGATAAGGAAGTTCACGAGATCGGTCCTGCCACTTGGGAATATCGATAAGAAAGTCCACGCGACTGGCCATTGCCGAGATCGGTCCCACTACTTGGGAGTCTCGATCAGCATGATCATGATTAAGGAAGGACTTGGTAGATCGAGTTGAGTCCTGCATGGTCATTGGACAACTTGCGCGTAAGGGGAATTCTTCGAACGATCACCGGGGCACCGGGTTCGTGTCGGCCTAGGAGGAAGAGCAGATATTGTACGACATTTATCGACGGTATGACTCGATTGAAGTAAACCGTTACAATATAGGCTGCGGGTCATTCGGTGGAAGCTCGTACCTCGCACGCGATTGGTCACAGTAAGCAAAGATCCAGTATAGCTTGACATTGCTAGTGACCACTCATAAAGATGTGTCGGCATAAGAGCGACTATCCGCGTGTATGTCTTTGGATTGCGTCGTGTACTAGCAAGTTACGAGTTGGGTTAACAAGGTATACTTATAGCAAGTGCGAACCTTGAATCGGTGCGGGTTAGGTGTACACAGTTGCAATACCATTCTGGAGCCTAAGATTTGGCTATAGTAAGGATACGTGCTTCGACATGAATGTGGCATAATCATCGAGTCATCTCGAGTTAATTCAGGAAGGGCCGTAAGGCAAGTTGGTTAAGTCTGGTTGATCCTTGGGAGGTATGACCTCGAGCTTAAGGCACGATCAAGTCTATTGGCACGACCAGCACGAGTCGTCCCCTTGACGTCATTGGCACGAGAATGGTCTAGAGGCACATAAAAACAAGTAAAAGTCTTGACACGACCGTATTTGCATAAGTTTCTACTTGGTGTGGCATTGCCTCGAATATGTATTGAAGTCACGAATAGAGTCTATTATTGCATTGCCAAGTATAGGCCAAGGCGTCTCTGTCCTAAAATTGATCCTAAGGCAAGACTAGAAAGACAATCAAAAAGGGATTAAGCTACACAAAGTAAATGAACGTTTCAGTTTTGTATGGGTGGGCGAGGAGCTCACTCCACCAGTACAGTTGAGTATTGACACCACATAGTTTTCATGTGCAGGCACAGGTAGAGGCCCGATGGCACGAAGCTCGCTTGGATGTGTCGAGACACGGAGTTCCTTGGCATTTTGAGATGTGTGCCGTATGGAGTCAGAACTTATACGAGACATAATGTATGGACATCGCCATTCCGAAGAATCTGCCACTCGTCGTCTTGAAGCTTGTATTGAAAAATAAGAGAGAGAGTAAAGTGACTTGTAATATGAGAGAAAAGTGTGCTTGAAAGACTTATAATTTGGCCTCGTGCCCATATTGTAATCTTTGTTCAATATCAATAAAAGAGTATTTTGCATGACTTGTGTTTTGCTTTAAATTTTGCTGCTGACTATTCAATATTTCTGCTTGGGACTTCTGTGCAACGACCCCCGTCACTTAGCCAGTAATCGACCGTTATGGACCTGCCTTGGGTGAGCAAAATCTAGGCTCACGCGGCATCATGCCTTAGCGAGGAAGATCGCTCCTACGGGAGCAGGGCTTGACATAATGGTATCAGAGCACGACTTTACGTCCTTGGACTTTCAATTGAATTCTTTAACTCCGATGTTCTGCAAACTCTGATATTGTTTCCAAAAATCGATATCTTTAGTACACTTTATCTCAAATGTCCCACCCATGTCCATACAATAAGTCTAAATATTTTACAAGATCGTACGAAAGAAATTTGGTTGAGCAAAAGTTTAAGTAAAGAACGACTGGCTAAGTCGGGCTGGACATATACACCAAGAATTGTGACGACCATAGCAAAGTCGCGTACGAGATACAAATTGTGTAGAACAAGAATGAGTTAGACTCGATTCATAGAATGTGGGATGACTGCAGAAGTGCTATCGAACGATATTATCGCCGATGCGACATGGGCAAATCATGCTTGGATTTTTGAGGAATGGCTCGAACAAGAATTCGAAATAATCGGTTGTGATTCATAACTTGTTTCGAGGATATGTCAAATGACTTCATCCCTAAGTGGTGTATGGAATAGCCTTGGGGATGTTAGTCAATTGAGCATGCGGGGTCCCAATGAGTCTATCAACAAGCGTCGTATGTATGTAAAGCTTTAGATCGAGTATCATTGAGTAAGTTATTGTTTGCAAAAATAAAAACTTGTTTTATTCCAAACTTGTAAAAGAGTACAAAGTACAATGAATTCTGGGGAAGTACAACTTTAGGAATCTGATCAGAAGACGATCACTTTATCCCTTGGACTATGTGAACTTGAAGACTGTAGCCTCTAAAGAATGCAGCAACAATTTTTGTAAGAGTTCTTGATCTCCTCGATGATGATTGGAAACCCTATTTATAGAGTTCAGGAAATAACTGTTTTAGCAGTTATTCTGATGTATGCGAGACTGGATTGAGCCATACTGGATTGCGCCAACCTCCTGTTGCGCCAACTTTCATTTAGTTGTCAATCGTGTACTAACTGTATTTAGACGCGTGGCATCGTATGATTGAGATGCCCGTGGTCGTATACAGAATAGTAAACACGTCTTGAGAGATTAGGGGCATGTGTGCCACGTCATCCTGCTTTAGAATGTAAGTTGTCTCAACTTTATCAGGTTGCGCAAACTTTAGTCAACAAGTCAAACTGCGCTTGATTTGAGCTGCGCCTACACACGTGGCAGCTTCTAATCAAAAGTCGTTCAGGTTGTGCCCAGGCACAACTAAGGATTTTGTTTAGATTGCGCCTGGGCGCAACTCACGAAGTGTACAAGATAGTTGTCCACCAACTTTTACTTGAGCGGCACAATTTACGGGATTCGAAGAGATTTTTTTCGTTCTCTGTTGTATCAATCGTCAGTATGGTCAGGTAATAATGACCATTAAGTGTCAGATGCCATGTAGGTTTTTGCGCAAAAAGATTAGGCGCAGTCTGATATCGGGCGCAATCTGATCAGTGGTGCAGTCTGCTTCATATCAGTGGCGCAACTTGATTTTTGGGGCACAACTTGATCACTGATCAGTATATGGAAGGCGCAACTTGATTTTTAGGCTCTACAAGACCCCCTTTAAAGTTTTCAAAACTTAAAAACATTACAAAGTTTTGGAATACTTTGAATTTATAAAAGTTTTGACTAAGTCAGGTTGCGCCGGTCTCATGCTCGGTCATCATGATTAAATAGCTTTCTTGAAAATATTCAATCTTCTCTTCGTCTTCTGAAGTTTTATTAATTTCTTTCAGTTTCCTATGAGGATTACGAAGAATCAATTGGTTGATATATATATATGTAGTTGATCTCTGTACTTTGGTCTTCACTTCTGTTCTTCAATGGCCCCCAAGAAGAAAGAAATGGAGACCAATGTTGACATCACAACCAAGTCTCCTGAAGTGAGACAGGATATTGCGCCTACAACCTTTTTTGTTGGAGGCTGACCCAGCTTTGAAGGCAGTAAACTTTCTAAACTATTTTGGTTTAACTCTGTCAGTCTTCAATCGCTCGAGTGGCGGATCATCCTCTGAGGAGCATGCCAATTCAGAGGGATTTCTCAACCTGATGCGTCGTTTGGGATCTGTACCATGCAAGAGTTGGACGCCGCCCTTCGTCAGACTGATGAAGGCAAGGACAAGAAATAATGTTCTGGGCAGAATAACTTTTTAATTTTATGTCCTTGATTGTAGGGGTCCACCCGTCTTTATGCAATGAAACCTAGAATTTTTGATTTTGTGTGGCTGTGATTTCGAATAATGCTCATGGACATATTCTTTTAACTAATTCTTTGTTTTACTGTTTCCTCTGAAGAACACGTGGCAATCGCTACACGGTTGTAGATGCCCATTTTTAATTCTTTCCCCAAAATAGGATCCTTAAAACGACGCACCCATCTCTTCTTTAACCTCTTTAAAAAGGACATCCATAAATGAAACAACCATTCATACTCTCTCAAAACCAATGTCTTCCTATAAGGTTTCACTTGCGCCACTTCATTCTGATATTATTTGCTTGCATGCCGTGTCTTCAAAAATTGGTAAGTCTTGACGAAGAATCAATAGCATGAGTATTTTTTCTTTCGCACCACTTCTGGAGACAAGTATTGATCTGCACGGTGTAGACACTATTGATATGCGCTAATTATTTTTAGGAATTGGCGCACACTGTGGTCCAGTGTTTAGCTCTGATCAGAGGTGCATACTGCTGTCATATGCTTATTTGATCAGTATTCAGTACTGATATGCGCCTGTTTGTAGGTGCATCGCTGATGTGCGCCTGTTTGTAGGCGCATTGCTGATGTGCGCCTGTTTGTAGGTACAATGCTGCTGATAGATTCTGCTAACTTCTCCTGTTTTATTGATATTTGCAGGGACTTGTTTAGCGAGCTTCTTCAGAACTGGTATTGGTGATTTGGATATTGCAGAGAACATTCTTCTGACACCCACATCAGATAGCTCATATGGTTCTGACACTCAAATCAGACAGCTCAGGACTCTTCATGTTAAGAAGGGTCTTCCTCAGATGGTAGGAAGAGCCTTTATACATGAGAGTTGGATGGTGAAGATGCAGAACTAGGAATTGTATCACAAGGGTGATCTCGTTCCTAGTTCCCCAGGCGGGCTGTCTTCTCTCCACCAGTTGTATTGACAACAGCTCATCTTTAGGCTGCTGCACTCTGTGGTTCTCTTCTAGTCTTTCTCAGAGAGAAGACCAGAGTTAATTCCATTGTCGAGCTCGTTTCTTCAGGTCTAGACGACAAGGAATTGCCACCAACAAATAAGAAGATCCAAAGATGTAATAGACCTTCATTATCGATAAAAAGATCCAAAGATGTAATAGACCTTCATTAGAATGAAAATTCAATATGTATCTATGCTTTTTAAAGAAGGAATAAAGAAATGATCGTCTAGTTATTCCTCTTTTCATAATTTAATTTTGATATGCTGACATAGATAACAGAGTACAGATAGAATACGAATGTGGTAAGTTGTTTGATGTGGCTATTTAGAATTCAGAGACATGGATTCTCATTATGATAAATGAATGAGTGATCATTCACTTCGATTTTCGAGGAAGAAATATTGAATGAATGAATGGCCATTTAGACTTTCAAAGGAGACAACGAATGGATCAAACACGTCGGTTTTGAAGAAGGGAAGATGAATAGTCGGTTATGAATGAACCGTTAAAAACAAACAGTTGTACCTCTTTCCAAAAGTTGCATCAATTTCCAAGGCTGATTTCTTAATTGTTCTGCCTATAAATTGTCAATCTCCTTTCTTCCTGTGCAAGAGAAAAAAAAATGTCTTTCGACGACTTGATCGCTCCGAAGATTGAAGAAGAAACCAAGACTTCCCTTGCTGAGCCTGCAGTGCCTTCTCAAAAAGAAAGGGGCGAAGGTTCAACTGTTCCTCCTAGACCAGGACAAGATTTGATCTCCAAGTTAGTGGAGCCTGGAAAAACTGTCAAAGAAGAGGCATTAAGAACGGCTGTTTGTGAGTTCCTGGTGTGTTCAGACAATGAAATGTTTGAACGGTTGGCGAACTTTGTATTTAATCAGGAAGGGTCAGGGCCTTCTCCCCGTCCATAAAATTATGTAATTCCATTCTGCTTTTTGAATGAAAATAAACTTTTATTTACATCATGTCTCTGAAAATAAAGTATATTTTGTCTTTATACATAATATTTCTTGAGAAATTTGCCATTGATGGACATCATAGTAACTCTGCCATCCATATCTGTTAATTGATAGGCTCCATTAGAGAAAACTTTATTTATCACATACGGTCCTTTCCATTTTGCCTCGAACTTGCCTTTGCTCATATGTGTCATAGTCATAGGACGTCTGACTGTAAGAACCAACTCGCCTTCTTGAAATGTTCGCACTCTGACTTTACGATTGAAAGCTTTTGAAATCTGAGCCTGATAAAGTTCGATATGCTGTTGAGCTAATAACCTTTTCTCATCGAGCGCCTCCAATTCATAAAGCCGAAGACGATCATTATTATCTGTCGTAAGCTCATTAGCAATGGCAATTCTCAATGATGGAATTTGAATTTCTAAAGGTAGAACAACTTTACATCCATATACCAGAGAAAAAGGTGTGCAACCTGTGGGGTTACGGACAGTAGTACGATATGCCCATAGACATTCTCCAAGTTTATCACTCCAACTGCGTTTGTTAATAAAGACAAACTTTTTAAGGAGTTTGATAATGGTCTTATTGAATGCTTCAGCCAACCCGTTAGCTGCAAGATTATAGGCTGTAGAGGCGACATTATTAATTCTGTTATCATCACAAAACCTATTAAACTTCTGGCTGATAAATTGTGGCCCATTATCATGGATGATTCGACGAGGGACACCAAATCTGTATATCACATGATCTTTGATAAAATTGATAATGCTGCTGGTTTTTACTTCCGCCAAAGGTATAGCTTCAGCCCACTTGGAAAAATAATCGGTTATAGCTAAGATGAACCGATGTTCTTTAGATGAAGGAGGATTGATAGGGCCAATTATATCCATGCCCCAAGCTTCAAAAGGCCATGAGGCTGCAGTTGGATGAAGAAATTCTGACGGTTGGTGAATGAAATATGCATGAATTTGGCATGTACGATATTTTCTTACATAATCAATAGCATCTGATACCATAGAAGGCCAGTAGTAGCCCATACGTCGGATACGATCCTGTAGTTTAGGACCAGGTTGATGTGCTCCATAAACACCATCATGAGTCTCACGTAATATCTGTTTTGCTTCATCACTAGCGAGACACCTCAAGAGTAATCCATCAAAAGTTCTTCGATATAATGTCTTAGTAGTATGATTATAATATAATCGAAGTGATCGACGGCGGATACTTGTAGCTTCTTTAGGATCTTCTGGCAATATGTCATGTACTGCAAAATCAATGAAAGGTGTCCTCCAGTCCTCACTAATGACATTGACTTCAGTTAGGTTGCTGAATTCAATGTTGTGGTTTTTTTTCAACACAAAATAATTCTCTATTAGAGATAACAACCATTTGTTGTCTTTTAACTGGAACTGCCAATACTGCAGCTAGGTTAGCTAAAGCATCAGCTTCTGTATTGTATGCACGACGTACATGTTCGATGAAGAATCCTTTGAACGAATAAGCTATTCTGGTTGCTGCTTCATGGTATGGTACCAAATCTTGATGTCGGACTTCATATATGCCTCTAACCTGATTAACAATCAGCTTAGAGTCACCATATACTTCGAGATATTCAATATTCAATTGTTTGGCTAATTGAAGTCCAATGAGCAAGGCATTGTATTCTGCTACATTGTTAGAGCAAGACTCGTCTAAAGAATAAGCCCTTTGAATAGTTAATCCATCGGGTGAAACAAAAACAATTCCTACTCCAGCCACAAGGGTACCTCCAGGTCCAATTCTAGAAGCTCCATCAAAGAACAACCTCCAAGTAGAAAATTCTTCTGAGATCATATTTGATTCCAATGTCTCGTCCAGAATCTCATCATAGAGTTTAGATGTCTCAGGGACGGATGAGCTGCTAAGAAGTCAGCAAGTGCTTGGCCTTTCACAGACTTTTGAGGAACATAAACCATATCATATTGTGCTAGCAATATGGCCCATGTGGCAAGCCTAGAATTGAATGTGCTTGGCTTCTTCATTAAAACTCGAAGAGGATTGACCCGAGATATGACATGAATAGTTTGGCCTATGATGTAATGTATTGTCTTCTAAACAGCAAACATTAAGGCTAAACATTCTTTCTCCACTGGACTATAACGATGTTCAGCTCCAATCATCGTTCGGCTAAGATAGTAGATGGCTTATTCATGACCTTCCTTATTCTTCTGAGCTAGCAAAGCTCCCAATGAATGATCCATTGCTCGGACATACATTAAGAAGGGTATCCCTGAGATCGGTGGTACAAGAACCGGTGGACTCATTAAATACCGCTTTATGTCATCAAATGCTCGTTGACATTCTTCCGTCCAAACGAAAGATACACCTTTCTTCATTAATTGAGTAAATGGTCTGCAACATCCAGATAAATTCGAAATAAACTGCCTGATGTATGCAAGTCGACCTTAGAATCCTCATAGCTCTTTTAGGTTGCGTGGAGGATGCATCTCTTGAATGGCTTTGATCTTCTCGGGATCAACGTGTATACCCTTAGAGGTAATAACGAAGCCGAGAAACTTACCACTAGAGACACCCAAGAAAGACTTGGTGGAATTCATCTTGAGTTGATGCTGGCGCATTAGATTGAAGATAGTTCTTAAATCTTGAATGTGATCTTCTTTGAGACGACTTTTGATAGCAATATCGTCAACATAGTATTCGACAGTCTTTCGTAAATAATCTCAAAAGATAGTACTCATAGCCCACTGGTAAGTTGTACCTACGTTCTTAAGACCAAACGGCATAACCGTATAACAGTATACACCCCGATAAGTACGAAACGAAGTATGTTTTTCATCTTCAGTATCCATCCGAACTTGATTATATCCAGAGAACCCATCTATAAAAGAAATTCGTTCGAATCCATATGTATTATCGATCATAACATCAGTAATTGGGAGAGGGAACTCGTCTTTGGGGCAAGCATCATTGAGATCCCGAAAGTCTATGCAAACTCGAACCTTTCCTGTCTTCTTCAGGACTGGGACGACATTGGCCACCCAGTTAGGATGTTGTTCTTCTCTGATAAAGCCACAAGCTATAAGCTTTTTGACTTCATCATCAATTGCATCCATCATTTCAGGTTTGAATCGCCGTTGTTGTTGTTTGATCGGTTTGGCATTCGGCAAAATGTTAAGCTTGTGAGTTGTAATTTGAGGATCTAATCCTGGCATATCTTCGTAACTCCAGGCAAAGACGTCAATGTATTCACGAATAAGGTGAATTAATTCTTGTTTATCATCTTCTGGGAGATTCTTGCTAATAAAGATTGGTCGTGATACACCTTTCTCTCTAATATCGACTTGGACCAGTTGATCTTCATTAGGTGGTTCTCGTTGTTCAAAATAAAGTTCCCACTAATTGTCCATCCTTTGTGCCCAAGGGTCCATTTTAGTAGCTTCTTCAATGTTTCTTTCATCATCTTCTGAGAATTCGGCGGACACCATGTTAGAAGATACTATCGCCTTATGAATATGGCCGATGCTGGTATCAGAATCCCACGAGATAGAATCAGAAGAGTTTGAACGTTCTTCTTCATCAGATTCAGAAGGTTCTGGAGTTGGAAGTGGTGACATATAACCTAGTCCTTATTTCGTTTTACTGTGGTATTGTTGAGATTTTCCTTTTGGAACAGCAATACGAAGAGGGGTTCGCCTTCCTTTACCATTGTTAAGACCTGTTCTGAAATCATAGCCCATTTTATGGATGATGGCTTTAGATTGTGGACTATAGCGTCGTAGTTGTAGCCTTCCTGTATCATCTCTATTATCATTATAGAGTATAATTTTTGGTTTTTCTCTTTTGTTGAAGAATATAGGCTTTTCATCTTTCTTTCGAGACGGTACTAAGAAGTACGACTCTTGTATTAAATCCAGTGATACCATATTTCGTCGAGACGATACGACTTCTATTGTAAGTGGCTTAAAGCTATCTAGCATATCCAGATAACACTGAGTATAGTAAAAGACATCAGTATACTGCAAAAGAGATGCTTTATTGATTTTTACACCATCATTTACAACAGGGACTTTAGCCTTAACAGGCTTAGTCAGATTGATGACAAGAAGGGAAGAAGAAGAACGAGAAGGAGGAGGGAGCTTGTTGCGACGAAGATCGATTACAAGCGGCTTAGAAGAGGTGATCTCCTTTTGTTCTTGTCTATCACCTTTAGGTCGCTTCTCATAGGAAGGTAGATAAATAGTCAGTGGTTGGGAAGACTGAGGACAGGAGGTACGTCCTTTGATTGGAATCACTAGAGTATCATTAGGTATACTCTTCTGTTCTTCATCTGTGTCCATTGCTAGTACCACCTTCATGAATTCCTCTTTGTACATACGAGAGTCATTGCAATATGCTTCAACTCCTTTGAAAGGATTCAGATCTGTAACCTCTTTTTGGACTTCTCCATTACTATCCATATATTTGAAGCATTGGTGGAGCGTAGAGGGTACAATATTATGTTCATAGAGAAATGGCCTTCCCAACAAAGCATTGTATGAGCCATGATTGTCAATAACATAGAAAGTTACTTTTGTACGAAGATTGCCAATTTGAAGTTTTAGGCGTATCTTCCCCAAAGGTTCATTTCTTCCTTGATTGAATCCCAGGATGGTAGTAATAGTTGTAGAAAGATTATGTACTAGGATTTTCAAAGCATCCAATAAGGACTTTGGCATGATGCTAAGTGCAGACCCGGGATCAATCAGAATACGGTCGACTTTCATGGTGTTCACATACCCCGTGAAATAGAGAGGACGATTATGACGATTGTCTTCTAACAACATGTCATCTTGTGTAAAAGTGATATTGGGCATTAATTCAAATACACTATGATAATGTGCACAGCTGACTAGCTCCTTTTCGGGCTTCTTGAGAAGAGTCAAACAAGTGTCAGCCTGCATAAAAGCTTCACTTAACGTCTCACGAGTTTCTTTTGAGAGACGTAAAAGTTTAAAAATTGACAATCTTGCTGGAGTATTGGCCAATTGAGCCAATATGTCAAAATTATAAGGTTTTTCAAGTCCAAGAGATGATAACTTCTTCAATGCTTTATCAAAGCGAACAGGTTGCTTTCCCTTGTCTGCTGATGTTGGTTTAGGAGGAGATGGTTCGACCACTGGCACAGATATAGACGGTGTATCTTCAGCAGGAAAAGATGATGGAGGAAGAGCATCCGGGGATGGAGCAGGATTCTCTTGATTTTCGGAATACTCCTAAAGATAGGGTTTCCCAGATCTAGTGCCCATTAGAATTTCTTCTTCTGTTAATGGTTCAAAGGATACCATATTACAGTTCTTGGATTTAGACTTGGAATGCTTCTTTTGTTTAAAAGCGGAAGACGTTTCAAATTCTGCAACCAGATCTGGATGAATCCACATAATCTCTTCTCTGTCATTTGACATCGGAACAAGACCTTCATTTTGAGGAGGCAGGATATTCACAATTTCTAAAGTAGTCCTTGGAATGGGGATAACTCCATCTTGTACGAGTTGTGGTAGAAAATTACCAAATTGGAGAGAAACCACATTAGCAGTCACTGTTTTCTTATCATGATGTAGAGTAATTGCTCCAGAGTTGACCAACTCCTGGATTTTACCCTTGAGCACATAACATGCTCTGGTTGGATGCCCTATGAATCTGTGATAAACACAATATTTTGGGTGATCAGTTTTACCAACTTCTTCTGGTCGCTTTGCCTCTGAAAGCTGAAGCTTATTGCTTTTGATCAAGCAATCGAAGATGCTTAAAGTATCATCTTCGTCGAAAGAATACTCTTCTTTTGGACGAGTTGACTTTTGCAGTGGTGCTGATGGGGTGGATGCCGTCTGAGTAACATTGACAGCCAAAGACTCTTTGCCTTTAAGATTGATGGCCAATGTTTCTTTATTCTTGTGGTTATTCTGGCGATTACTACCCCAAGGTGTAGAATGTTCATCTAGGTTAGGGTGAGTCATCTGGACTCCTAACTGCTTGAACTTTTCGGCACTCACTTTTGCCGCCTTTGCATTAACAATAAAAGAAGGCCAATCCTGGAATTGTGTAGATCCCGTCCACATACTGATAATAGGCAACAAGTTTGATTTGCAAGTGTCTATTGTTACAGCAGATGAAGTATCTAAAGGTATTTTGAGTGCCTCTCGGCAAAATCTTTCAATGAAACTCTCTGTGGATTCATTGTGCCTCTGTTTAATTTTAATGAGGGCAGACATTATCATGTCATTGACTCCCTCATAAAATCGTTCCAAGAACATTTTTTTGAAACCAACGAAAGAAGTGATACAGCCATCAGGTAGGCTACGATACCAGTCATATGCTGCACCGACTAAACAACCGACGAACACCCTGGTAAGGAGAGCATCATTTGGCTGTAATTGATCAGTCATCACTTCGAAATGATTGATTTACTGACTTGGAGAAGTGCTACCATCAAACAGCATAATGGTTGGGAGTTTATACTTAGGAGGAAATGGAACTTCCTTCCACTCTGTAGGATATGGTTGCTTTATACCCAATCTTTGTAGGCCATCCTTCTACTTGAAAGCCTCAAACTGAGTGCACAAAAGTTTCACAGCTTCATTGGCATCCCCTGATGTTTGGGAATTGGTAGGCTGGTTAGAAGTATTGGGAGGAGGAACAACGTGGTAATTACCACCCCCAGCACCAGACTGACTTGGATCAGCTTAAGTTGGCACAGAAGCGACCTGAGGGGCTGGTACCCCCAGACTAACAGGTATAGAAGATGCTATAAGCTCTGGATTTGTAACAGGGTTTACAATCGGAGGTACTGTATGTTGAGCCACCATTATGGTGTACATGTTTGCAACCATTTCTACCATGGTTTTCAATTTGTCTCCTAATACAACAATTCGTTGCTCTTGGCTGGTTGACGTAGAGGCATCTCGATCTTCCGTAATGGTATATGTTGTCACTTCTCTTGCTGCTATTGATGAGATAGTTTGTTCAGAACTTTCACTATCTACATCAAACTCCGAAAGAGAGTCCTCTCCCATATGGGTGATAGGGAGATCTTCTTGATTAAAGACACCTTGGATCAAATGTCGATTTCTTGATCTTGTGTATTGAAAGACATCTTCACTGGATGCATGGATCCGATCTAAGTATTATTGACTAGGATTACGGGATGCATTACGTCTTGGACGTTTCCCACCCCAGTGCCTTGAGAAGTCATGTTAACAGAAGCATATAATAGTTCATCTTCATCTTCTATTATATGTTCAGGAGTTAAAGCATAGTTCAGACGATCGAAGATAGATCGTCGAGCCGATTGGCAACAACGGTTGATGACAACTTCATGTAGGCAGTGGCGATTTGAAGCACAATTTGGAGGTGAGGAAAACATTTTCGTAGTCTTCCGCCTTTGTGTAAGACGTTGCCGGAGATCAGTTATAACCACAGGACGAGAAGAAGTCGGAGGGACATATTCTTTAATGATGTTAGGAACATGTCGCCTATTCTTTGGGTGTTTGGTTTCTTGAGTGTACAAGGATGTACTCAATTCATTAGCATAGGTAGAAGGGTCTTTCTTTTCAAACTTTGACTTTTGATGCAGATTGGCCTTTGGCATAGGGTTCTTGCGTTTTGCCAAAGCTGATATTGGTTGACGCCTATTTAGATAAGCGTGTAAATCTGAAAATTCTGCTTCCGGTGTCTCTGTTTGTGATACCTTCAATTTTTCTTGTTTGGATCTTGAAATTTGCAAGGTAGGAAGATCTTGACCAGACCCCATAGGGGTAGGCAAGATACCTCTGTGATCAGTATTCTTTCTAGTATCAGAGATCCGAGGACCTCTGTTTATAGGAATGGAATCTGATACATCTTTCTCTGAGTCATACCCCAGGGAAGTTTGAGGAAAGACCAAAGGATGCTTTCCTTTATTTTGAACAGGGTTAGCTAAGAAGCGTTTCCCTTTGTTCTGTTGTGTGATCATTTTAGGCATAGATTGTGCCAATTAAGAAAATGCTATAGGACTTTTTCCTTTATTCTGTCTAGTGTTAGCACTAGGACATGAATTCTCTAAGTTCAGAACTTGAGAATTGGAAGAGGGTATAGCCAAAAGACTAGTTCCCTTAAGTTGTGCCAGATTAGCAGATTGCTTGGGTTGTGCCATAGTCCTACGGACTACTGGTAGCACCTTGGCAGCAACTTTGGTAGACTGTGCCTCGACAGTGGCTTGAACTGACTGCATTTTGGCAGTAAGGAAAGTGGTAGACTGCGCATGGGCAGCAGAGTGAGCAGATTGCGCCCTAGCAACAGAAACAAGCTGTACTGGAGCCACTGAGGTAGATTGTACCTTGGTCATTGAGCACTCAAGTTGCGCCTAGGCGACAGCGACTATGGGAGATTTAGGAGTCCACACAGTTCGATTCTTGGCGGTAGCCACCATACGCTTGTTGCTCTTGGTGTTGATCATATTCTCGTAGGCTATCTGGTTGACTTGAACAACCAGAGTCTTCTGCGTCTTGCCGATCGACGCAATGTCACATTGAGTTGTCACTTTCTCGTCGGAGGAGAAAGTCGTCCCCAACAGAGTCGCCATTTTGTTTGCAAAAATAAAAATTTATTTTATTCCAAACTTGTAAAAGAGTACAAAGTACAATAAATTCTGAGAAAGTACAACTTTAGGAATCTGATCAGAAGACGATCACTTTATCCCTTGGACTATGTGAACTTGAAGACTGTAGCCTCTAGAGAACGCAACATCATTTTTTGTAAGAGTTCTTGATCTCCTCGATGATGTTTGGAAACTCTATTTATAGAGTTCAGGAAATAACTGTTTTAGCAGTTATTCTGATGTGCACGAGGCTGGATTGCACCATACTGGATTGTGCCAACCTCCTGTTGCGCCAACTTTCATTCCGTTGTCAATCGTGTACTAACTGTATTTAGATGCATGGCACCGTATGATTGAGATGCGCATGGTCGTATACAGAATAGTAGATACGTCTTGAGAGATTAGTGGCATGTGCGCCATGTCATCCTGCTTTAGAATGTAAGTTGTCTCAACTTTATCAGGTTGCGCGAGCTTCAGTCAACAAGTCAAACTGCGCTTGATTTGAGCTGCACCTATACACGTGGCAGCTTCTGATCAAAAGTCGTTCAGGTTGCGCCCAGGCGCAACTAAGGATTTTGTTTAGATTGCGCCTGGGTGTAACTCACGAAGTGTACAAGACAGCTGTCCACCAACTTTTTCTTGAGCAGCATAATTCACGAGATTCGAAGAGATTTTCTTCGTTCTCTGTTGTATCAGTCGTCAGTATGGTCAGGTAATGATGACCATTAAGTGTCAGATGCCACATAGGTTTTGGCGCAAAAAGATTGGGCACAGTCTGATATCGGGCGCAATCTGATCAGTGGCGCAGTCTGCTTCATATCAGTGGCACAACTTGATTTTTGGGGCACAACTTGATCACTGATCAGTATAGTGAAGGCGCAACTTGATTTTTAGGCTCTACAGTTATAACCTTGAAGATTTCAACAAGTTGATTCGAACAGAATTATAATCGACGCGCATGGGATTGGAATTTGCATTGAGTGCAAAATGTAAGTGATAAGGAAAGGATAAATTGAATCGAAGAAAAGTTAAGGTGTAACGAACAGATGATTTGATCGAGGAAAACGATATGTGAATCGTATACAAAAAGTTAGCACGATTTGATGATAGCGTGTGTGAAAATGATTCGAATATTCGAGAATGACTCTTAGGATGTGAATCGATGTTGCTCGATGACTTGTGTTGGAAATAAGACAACGTGAATTGAGGAGATATATTGTTGTTGGATGAATTAAGATAGTCGGACAAATATACGTGATTTTGATTTTGGACGAATTGAAAATGTAACGGGTTTGGGAGATAATGATCGAATTTGATCTTGAATGTCAAGGAGATTATCCATTTCGTACGATAGCATCAGTCGCACGACTCAAAATTCATTGTAAATAAAGATGGTCAGGTTATGTATATCATTGATGGTATTGAGGCATATCAAAGATCGATATGTAATAACTCGAGGGTGCTCTAATTCGAGGAATAGCGATCGTGCAAATATTATTGTTCCGATGGATGCTATGCTTGGGATTTTGATGAAATGAATGTTGGATGAAAATGATCGTGTCTTGATGGTTATGCCGATAACCATAATGTCGACGTTCTTGTCTTGTGCGAGCGCAACTCCAGCCTCGCCCATGCGTTACATCGGATTTAGGGACAATCGTTCTGCATGAGCGCGGACATGGTGATTTATGTCACAGGAACGATCGAACTTGGAAAATCAAGATGTGGCAATTTAGATTGCTTCAACTTGTGGTTTGAGGCGAAGGTGTATTCGAGAATTGATCGGACTTGTGATTGATGATTGAGTAAACTTGAGGATTAAGGAAATCTAATCTGCATATCGAGAATAAATTAGTTTAGACTCAGAACAAGAGTTATAATTTGATGAGAACGATTATTCTGCGGGAGCATTGCATAGTAATTTTATGCTGACCGTGGATAATCGGACTCGCGTGAGATTGGGGCATGACATATTATTAAAGTTAGACGACCTTGTGATCGATTACATGAACTGGAATAAATGACTCAAGGAAAAGAAATGAGAATTATGGTTTAGCGACAAGTCATGTCGTAGCGTGCTTGACTTGGGAGGAATAGATAGACGGATTATATCGAATATGTTTGAAAAGATAGACTATGCAAGTTGCTTGTTGGATGAACGATATTGATATGTCGAAGAAATGATTGAACATGACTCGGTGTAGGATGGCTTTGCTGAATGACTCGGATCCCTTGGACTAGGTGTTATAAGTACGAATAGGAGATTTATATATATGCTCGATGTTTAAAAATTTGAGTGATGGGAGCTTGGGTAGAAAACCCTGTACTATCAACTTAGTTTGACCCTAGGATTGGGGTCAGTATTGGCATTATTGTTGGAGAACTATGATTCCAATCCTGACAATTTACGTTAGTCTAGCGAGATGGCCAAACGAGTTAGGCGAGACGTCCATGTTTCGAGAGAGAATATTGGTATTGATGAATAGAATGATTCAAGAGTATGAAATACCCACTCAGGAGACTCGGCTGACATGCATATATTTCAGTGACACCTGAATATGTGCACGATGCGACTCGAGTGAGAATGACAAATTCTCTATCACGAGGCTCGACTGAAATGCATGTATTTTGGGGACGCCTAGGATATGTGCACGATCCAACCAAGTGACACATTGAATTCAAGTGAGACTTGAGGAATGGAAAAGTGTCAAAGATTTTTAAAATTGTGTTTTAAAAGAAAGATTGATGGTAGTACGAGCGTGGCTCGGATTGAAGAAACACATAGGTGTAGTGTGTGCGAGAGTTATAGAAAGTTGAATAAAGTGATAAGTCAATGAGTAATTACTCAGTTAGTTTTGAGGATGAAACTTTTTCTGAGTGGTGTATGATGTAGTGTCCCGTCCCGCTTAGTCAATCGGAGGAATCGAAATGCCAATGGCGTTCGGACGTAGCCACGCAACGGCTTACTCGAAGACTCGCTCAGGTGGGTGGCATCGGTGAACTTGCCTCAACTTGACCTTCACACTAATGAAACAAAATTTTTTAAATGTACAGATAGGATTGCTAATAAAAGAGATGCATCCACATAGCTAAGGAAATAATCCTAAGTCGGTTCGGAATGTATTAGAACATGAAAAAAGGTCCCACGGTCGACTTAGAAGTATTGCTCAGCGTGCTTTCAAAATAACACTCCGTCCTTCGTCCTGTGGCATGGGAGAAGGAAGTTGGTTTAAGTTACCACAAAGCTGGAATTAGCCTAAGTCATAGACGTCGCCCGCGTAAATGCTTGATAAAGCATACACGGTCCTATCGTCCAAGGCTTGGCATTTTCTTGCTCGTCCCATGGGTTAAGCTGTATTGCAAAGCTTGTGGCAAAAGTCTAGACACCCTAAAGAACTTGGTTGTTCTAGTCAAACGCGTGCACGACACGTTCCCTCGAGGTAAAGCTTGAGGCAGCCTTTGCTCGTCAAGTTGTTGCACAAATAAGTTAGGCAAAGTTATGTTGGTCTATCAAAGGCATTCTAAGCACTGCCCCGCTCTTTCTGCGGTTGTCAAGTCACATAGCCCCACGATCTCAAGGCTCGTCATATAAAGTATGTGACTTGAGCGATAGTATCGCCTAGAGAACAAGGTTTGTCTAGGGCACGAGCTACGATTGGTTTAAGAAAAATTATGCCATGGTCAAAGGAACACGTTCTGTTCAAGTTAAGATGGAAGACTACTTAGTAGTCGTTCCCTGGATTTCAAATGATAGAATTTCACGTGACTGGTTATCGCCGAGATCGGTCTCGGTACTTGGAAGTCTCGATAAAGAAGTTCACGAGATCGGTCCCGCTACTTGGGATTCTCAATAAGGAAGTCCATGCGACTGGTTGTCGTCGAGATCGGTCCCGCTACTTGGGAGTTTCGATAGAAAGTTGAAAAGCATGGTCCTGATTAAGGAAGGACTTGGTAGATCGAGTTGAGTCTTGCATGGTCATAGGACAACTTAAGCGCAAGGGGAATTCCTCGAACGATCACCGGGGCACCGGGTTCGTGTCGGCCTAGGAGGAAGAGCATATATTATACAGCCTTCATCGATGGTACGACTTGATTGAAGTGAACCGTTACAATATAAGTACCCATTCTAAAGAATCTGCCACTCGTCGCCTTGAAGCTTGTTTTAAGAAATAAGAGAGAGAGAGAGAGTAGAGTGACTTGTAATATGAGAGAAAAGTGTGCTTGAGACTTATAATTTGGCCTCGTGCCCATATTGTAATCTTTGTTTAATATCAATAAAAGAGTATTTTGCATGACTTGTGTTTTTCTTTATATTTTCGCTGCTGACTATTTTAATAGTTTTGCTTGGGACTTCTGTGCAACGACCCCTGTCGCTTAGCCTGTAATCGGCCGTTGTGGACCTGCCTTGCATGAGCGAAATCTAGGCTTCACGCGGCATCACGCCTTAGCGAGGACGATCGCTCCTACATGAATAATACGAATAGAAAGAATAATACGAATAGAAGGAATACCCGATGCACATGGTAAAGTATGTCATGCCCTGGTTCCGTAGGACCGATCATCCTCGCTAAGGCGTGATGCCGCACGAGCCTAGGTTACGCTCGTACAAGGCCAAGTCCAGAAACGACCGATTGAAGCTAGGCCACATAGTCACACAGAGTGTCCCCATTTGCAGCGGAAAGTAAATGAACACAAATTGAAACAAACTTGATAGCCTTTATTGATATTCAAGAAGTATTACAAGCGGCGCTAGGCCGAGATTACAATTCCCTTAGGCTCTCTCTCTCGAAACATAAAAGGCGTGCCAAGTGGCTTACAAGAGGAATGATTCATGGCGATATTTCGATGTTCCGATACATTATGTCCTGTCTATGGTGCTTCAGTTCCTTTACAATGCTCCAAGGCTCCAGAGTTAGCTCCGTGCCTTAGCACGTTCGAGGGAAGCCTCCGCACCCGACATAGTTCTTTTGCACCCTGCAAGCAGACTATATGGTTATCAGTATATTGTTATGCACTGGTGGGGAAGCTAGCTCGCCCACTCGCTATCATTACCAAACACATTTATTTTACTTTTGTGCTCCATCTATCATTTATTGTCTTACTAAACTTGCCTTAGGATCAGTTTTATGTCATAACATTCAAAGCCTATTCCGTGTTATTGTTTTCAAGTGTCGCATAAGGAAGCATGTGCAACTTACCATACTTACCGTATTATCGTCCCTGTCCAAAATAAACCAAGTTAGCCAACATATTATGCATTACAAATTGACAAGTTTGCATAAGTATTCAAAAGTGTCAAGGACGTGTTCCTGCCTCAGGTGGTAGCACGTCGTAGGCGTGTTTCTAACTCATTTGTACGAAGTTCTCTAGTTTATTTGTTGTGTTATATTCAAGCCTACTCAGAAGGTGCTTCGTTCAGTTCCATAGTTTTTCAGCTTACTCAAGTTGTCAGGATGTGTTGTACTCAACTGTTGTTTAGATATGTTTCATTCAGTAACATAGCATGTTCAGCTAGTCAGATTTACTTGATTCAATGCAAGGTCTCGCACGCGAATTTGCCGCAATCGAGCCAACTTAATCTATATGCATCGGTCGCTGGCACCACAAGCCATTTGGACATGTTCCTTTTTGTATTCGCATCTATCAAGCATGATGGTTGGTACATCTTGATAGTCTATGCAATACCCGAACTTACGTCTCTTGGGTGACCGAGCCCGCACCCAAGCAGCCCGTAAGCCATGATTCCGCCTAGGCCATCCACGATGTCATTGATCGTTGCCTTAGAATCCTCATTTGATTCTTTCTCCCATATACGAGTGGGTTGTCCGTGACCATTTTGTATTGTCTTGTCATTTTTAACTTAACGGCTGTCTTTGAGCTATAGGCTGTCTGTGAGCCATAATGCATTATCGACCAGGTTGGCGGTGGCGTCCGTGCAGCGCGGGTAGCGTGCCCCATTGCACGTCCCCTTCATACCTGTCGCTAACCATTCCTTTCTTTCTTATCTTTCATTCATTCATTCATTCATTTTTTTCTTTCACTTGGACATTCGTTCATTGATTCATTCATGTATTCATTCACTCATTCGTTAATTTATTCATTCATTCACTTATTTGTTCAATCGTACATTATGTAACTCCCGGTGCGGGAACCGCCTTAGCGACCCATCAGTCCCGAAGCCTTTCAATGTTTCTATACTCTACTCGGAACGACTATGTCGATAGTCTTCATGCTTTATTTTAGTAAACCATTCATTGTTTTATGTCTCAAGTTGTGGTACGATTCTAAGTGACAAGCCTATCGTTCGTTATTGAACGCATAAGTAAATCTACTCAAAATGTAAGTTGTGCGTTGGCACGAGCGTGGAGTGCAGTACGAGAGTTCGCATAATTTTTCAAGTTCTTTTCCATGTTCTACACAAGCATACGAGATGGGATTATTTTCTTAGCTAGGTGCGCTGAGTTATTTTGTTAGCATGCATGGTGTTATCGCCTAGTAATTTTAGCAATATTGTCCATATTATTATGTGTCTCGGCTAAGCAAAGACAGGTTCATCGGAGCCACCCACCTTAGCGATGATCGCATCAGCCGAGCGATACTCCGAGCGCGCCTTTGAAAGTCTAAGTCTGGATTCTCCTGATGGGCCAAGTCCATTTCTAATACCTTAAGCGAGACATTTCGCTAAGCAAGATAGGGTTCGAGTCATTGCACTTGTGCTATTTGAGTCAACGTTCCGCTAGGCCGGAGCGGGTCATTACATAATATACCACTCAAAATAAATCTCGTCCTCGAGACTTTCTGAGTATATCTCATCCTACCGTTCCTTAACTCATGCCATGTGCATATCTTAGACAATTCCTATCTAATGGCTTTATCCTACGATGGCATCAAACTATACTCGGGTACCTTTCTACGTTCCGTGTCGCATGCGTTTGGTAAATTTCATCGAATGACTTTACCACTCATTCGAGAGTTGATGGTACTCAGTCATCGTGTTTCTATGACTTGATCACTCTTGTGCCCAGTCGCAGGACTATAATGGCCATACGAGCACTACACCAAAAATGATAATTTGAAACATTTAGCATTTTGGACTTTGGAATGGTATATAGGTGTTCCTAGATCTTAGAACACTTGTTATCTGTTCCAAAATGCTAAAATGTTCCTAAAATTAATTTACTTAAATTTAGATTATTTTTTTAATTTTTGGAACAGTGAATAAATGTTCTTATTTATGTTTAATTGCATACTTTGATATAAAAAATGTTCCAGTTGATATGACGTACAAAACCCACTTCCTCTGAGTTGCAAAGGGAAAATTTTTTAATTGTCCTGCACTATATTTTTATGTTTCCCTCTCTTTCCCTTCTCTCTCTCTCATTTTTTCCAAATCCTCTCATTTTCAGGTCTACTTTTTCTCCCTCCCTCCACTCGAACTTTGATGTAGCACATCGATCGGTTATCCGGATGCGGAAGTGGTGGTGACTGTATCGACCTCCTCCTCATTGAGCGTCGGCCATGTCGAGGAAGTCCTCAAGCATCCTCTCTCCTTCAGTACGAACGGGAGCGTAAGGGGTGAAAGTGTTAATGTTGGTGATCCAGTGCTCGGTCTTGGGTCCAAGGGGAAGCTGGAGGGACGAAAGAAGGAGTCAAAGGGGGTGAAGGTGTTGTTGTCGATGGCGCGGAAGATTTCGTTGATGTTCATGGAGCCGAGGGTGGTGAGGGAGTACGCGGAGGACTGTCAGATGAACTCGGAGTTCACAGACGGCGCCGATGACGCCAGTGTTCTCGAGGAAAGCTATTAAAATGGAAGGTTTTCCATGTGAGTTCTCATTTTCCAATTCCTGAAAGTGTTACTGAAGTTTTTCGTATGAAATTTCTGTTCTGGTTTTGTTCTTTATATTTTCTTCAAGTAATTGTTGAATATTTATTAGAGGAGGAGGAGGTGTTTGAGACACCAAGGTCCCATCCTCCGATCCCGTTGACGCTTCACACTCGAGCAATGGATCGATCCCGAAGGTCCTGCAGTATGAGGTCCCCAAGGACGAGGAGGTGGTCGTTGTCGTTGATGGATCTGTTGGTGTCGCTGAAGAGAATCTGGTACGTGCGGAAGGATTTGTTGCTAGCGAGGAGGAACATCTCCATCATCCTATTTAGCTTGTACACACAAGATGTTTGTTGAAATGCTTAAGTAGATTAAAATTGATTAGCTTATGCGGTCATATTCATTTTGATGTGATAGAAACCTGCTTAATGATCTTTGTTTAAGCTTGTGCAGATGATACTTTGAAAAATATATGAGTTTCCTTTAATAATTGAAACTCTTGGATGTACAACCTTTATAGCCTAGGAAGAGGAACATATGAAATTATGACTATTATTTTCACATTCCAATGTTAATCATGTAAGGTTCTTGTTTGCAGGCTATTTGATTATAGGGATATTTTGTAAAACCTCCCCTAAATAATGGGCTAATTTACGAAATACCCCCTAAAGATCTCGAATTGGTAAAACCCCCTTTCCGTCAAGACGCTGTTTGATTTTGGGTGACGTGGCAATCCGTGTGTGTTATTAAGTAAAAAAATAAAAGTTAGACGAAAATACCCCTGCGTACGTGGCAGGGGTCCTCCAACGGTCTTCTCTCTCTCTCTAACGGTCATCTTCTTCCTTTGCTGAACCTATTTATACCGATCATCTTCTTCCTCTCTCCAACCTATTTATACCGATCATCCTCCTCCTCTTTCACTTGATCCTCTTCCAGCGTGCAACTTGTCTACCGAAGATCAGGTTCCTACAAGCATGGGGGGTGCTCTTTCATCTATAAAGAAAGAGGTAATTTCTGCCATTAAAGGAGGAAACACAAATTATTATATTTACAGTAAGGAGGAAACACAAATTATTATATTTACAGTTAGGAGGAAACACTAATTTTTAATTTCTAAATTTGAAGAAATCGAGTGATGAAAGTGATGAGATTGATGAAAGTGATCAGATTAAATGCCAAATTTGTTGCCAGTCGACACATTCAGCAATAGGGTGCCCATTTATGTACTCAAAATGCCGAAGATGTGATGGGATAAGAAGAGTGATCTACAGGAGCGAATGGGACCAAATTGTGTTCAAGCCAAAGCAGCTGATCCTTTGGAGTAGGACAGACGAGGGAATGGTGGCATAGAGCTCTATAAAGCCCTTCATGGAATCCAATCAATAATAAGAGAGAGAGAGAGAGAGCATAGCAACAATAACAATGGCTTTTGTCCTCTCAGAAAACTTCAAGGCCTTCATCAACACTTGCTTCCTCCTCCTCCTCTGCTTCTTCTTCACTTCCAACATTCGTTCTCCCACCACCATTCCTCCTCACCACTCTCTATCATCATCATCATCATCATCATCAACAAGTAGTAGCAGCAGCTGCATTGCTCTTCAAGAGCTTGGCGACGCTGACGCCAAATGCTTCTACTTAAAGACTGCTGATCACTCCCCATGCGTCTCCCAGGGCTACATCAACTACCTCCACATGTTCTACTGCCTCTGCGGGGGCCACCCGTCCCTCGGCTACACCCTCCTCGCCCTCTGGCTCCTCGTCCTCTTCTACCTCCTCGCCAACACCGCCTCCCACTACTTCTGCTCCTCCGTCGAGAGCCTCTCCAAGTCCCTCCGTCTCTCCCCGGCCATCGCGGGCGCCACCCTCATCTCCCTCGGCAATGGCTCCCCCGACGTCTTCGCCAGCGTCATCTCCTTCCGCTCCGGCTCCGCCGAGGTCGGCCTCAGCAGCGTCCTCGGGGGCGCCTTCTTCGTCTCCTGCGTTGTCGTCGGCATCATCAACATCTCCGTCTCCTCCTCCCCCGCCCGCGCCCTGCGCGTCGACCACCTCAGCTTCGTCCGCGACATGAGCTTCTTCCTCTTCGTGCTCTCCTCCCTCTTTCTCATCCTCCTCGTCGGCCGGATCACCGTGCGGGGCGCGGCCTGCTTCGCCTCGCTCTACTTTGTCTACGTCGCGTTCGTCTCCGCCACGCACCTCTGCCGGGAGAAGTGCCACCACCACCACCTCTCGGTGTCGATCCTCATCGGCTCCGAGGAGCCGGACGATCCCGCGCCCTCTGCCGCCACAGTAGAAACGAAGCAATCCTCCGTTGTCGCGGTCGAGCGGCCGACCCACCCGATCCTCCTCTTCCAGATGAAGGACTTTTGGGGAAGGGTATTTTCGTCTAACTTTTATTTTTTTACTTAATAACACACACGGATTGCCACGTCACCCAAAATCAAACAACGTCTTGACGGAAAGGGGGTTTTACCAATTCGAGATCTTTAGGGGGTATTTCGTAAATTAGCCCATTATTTAGGGGAGGTTTTACAAAATATCCCTTGATTATATTCTAAAGCTCATTTTTAAAGCTAGGAGATCCAGTCATTCTGAGCAACGAGAGTATTTCTTTCTGTGAGTTTTTCTAGTGTGGTTGCTTAATTTCTTTCATGTTGGCTGCATACTTTTTGTTTTTGAATATGGATACACTTATAGCTCTTCAGCTTGCATTAGAGAACATGTTATGTTCTTGCCTACTTATATGTACTATTGCAACTCAGTCAATTTCTCACAAAAATCTCCTTGAAAATTTGAATCTGGACTAGATAATCTTGCAATATCTATTCAATTCTTCATTTTTTGCATCTTACAAAGTTGACCAAAGACTACAAGGTCTGAGATTGAGTATTTTTTTACTACCATAAACCAAACACACACATCAGTATTTGGATCCAATTTGACCCTAGTCAAGAACTTCTCTTACATGTGGATATGAAGCTTGGTCCTTTTCCTTATGGTTCCAGCTATTTACTAAAATTGATGTATTATTTTTTGTCCGACAAGCTTCTTGGATGTTACAACTGCATCTTCAGTCTGAAATTTTGTATGCTCATACATGAAGATCATTAAAGATGAAGTTGCAGGTTGTACCAGGAGCATTTTAGTTATATCTTAGCTCATCTGGTTACATCACTATTATATCTTTTTGTGGCTATATGCAGTTTGCTGAACATGTATATTTTTATTTCTGAGTTGAAAATAGCTACACATATTAGCCAATCTGATATTACTGGACCTCCAACGTTGTTAATAAAAAAAAAACATAATATGGTACTCATGTGTTTTTTTATTTGTTTCCTTTACATTTCAGTGCTGCATTAGGATGGTTTGCTTATGAACCAGAGTGGTATCAATCAAATAATAAAGTTTCACCCAGAGCGAGGCTCAGTCTGTTTCTATATTTCTCCACCATATATTGAATGATCGAACGGATGTTGCCCCAACCAGTCACATGGTAAGTAATCTTCAGTATATAGTTAAGCTTGGTTATGTTGCTTTTATAGTCATGAAATGGCCACTATGACCTTTAGTATATGTTAATTTCATCTCCATTTATTGTTTTTAATCTTCTGTAGATGGATCAGTGTCACCCCCTTTAGGGCCAAATAGACAACTATGCTACCGGGAGAGAGAAGAGGAAACAATTACTTACGATGCTTTGCTAGCATGAGGCTGATAGGCTTGAAGTCTGGGCACAACCTTTAAATACAAAGTAAGTTTCTAGGAATTATCCACCTCTATTTTTATTTTGCTTGCTTTCTCATGAATTTAGAGTTTCTCGTTATATATTCATAAGTGTTCTACAAGGACCCTTACCTTACTTTCTCTTTTTTCACATGAATGTGCAGAGAAACTACATCTTATCGAACTAAAATTGGGGCAGATAAATGGATTGAGCATGCACGAACTGCATTTTCTGTGGATCCACGCATTGCTTTCTGCTTTACCTCAAGGTTCCCACCAAATTCATCTGTGACATCTGAAGTTACTCAGTTGGTTCAAGTATGTTTTCTTTGGGATAGAGTTCATTTTATTTATTGCTATGAGAGTCGTTTAGCTTCTGGTTGTAACAGAAAAGAATATGCTATCTACCAAGCGGTAACACCATTGGATATTTTTTTTTGGTGATTAGACCAGACTTATTTGCTACAATCTGACTGTGGTTTCATGTGGTCTTGGATACTGCATTTGCATTTGATTGGATACTTCTGCTGTAAAATTATGATGACTATGCTGCACAAGTTACTACTTATCTAGAATCATAGCTATCCTTCTTCAGAGGCCTTAAAATATATTAATTAGATCCTTCACACCATTACCAATGTGAAATATTCAAACTATTTTATACATGATGGCTTACACATATACAATCTCTATTACCCCCTAGTTGGTTAAATTGTATGGTGAAGTTGTCTCTGAACTTTGCTTCTGTCTGTATTATTTGTTATGTCCAATTTAATGTTGAGATGATAGTTCTCTCTGGCATTTTTATATGCATTACCTGCTCATCAAAAATTAATACTTTATTCAAATTGTTTAGACATTCTTATTAACTCCAGTCATCAATAGTACTAAAAACAGAACTATTTTCCCAAAAAAAGTTACATGGAACATGTTAATAAAATACCTTAGGCAATTTGTACCAATATAATATCCATATATATCAAACAGAACTATGTTTCATATACCTTCATGCACATGGCGTTGTACCAATATAATATTTATATGGTGCTGCCCTCTATTGTCCTGACTCATTTGTGAGTTACCCACAAGAATCCTGGTTGAGAATATGCATTTTCTTATTATAATTCCATTGATAAGATCTTCTAATTAAATAATAGAGATATTTGATAAGTCATTTCTTACTGTTTGCTGTGTCTTTTAAACCTTTTATCGGATTTAACCGATTTAAGGATGCTAATTGCTACTATTAGGCGCCATTTGGCAGATCCTGACATTATTAATCTGCTCTGAATTAACAATGCAGATTGACTTATTTTAAATATAAACATCCTATCCCAAATGTGATGTACTTGCATGCAGTTTTGTATATTTTCTTAATCCCAGTAACTATTTGATTTCGCAGCGACTGTTACTTATTTGTCTTCTTATGTTTTAGTACTCTTGCGTTAATTCAGGAATGTGGAGGCAAATTTGAAAAAACTTTCGATGAAACTAGGGGTATGATGGAAGTCATTGCTGTCACATGGAAATTCTAGTATGTGATTCTCTGTTACTTTTTAGAAAATGAGGAAGTCTTGCTATAATTCATTTCTAATTAATGCACATTTGCATATATGACCAATTGTTTTCCTCATCAATACACAGTTCCAACTGTAAAGGACAAACTTTTCATTATTCATCATCATGTGATACGGACAATAGTTTATTATTTTAGCACTAAATTCTACAACATATTCTCAAGTATGAAAATTCGTCCACAAATCACGTTTGCTTATGAAACAAAAGGTCAAACTTGGATATCTGAAGAAACCAGCCGATTTCATAAGGTTCAATTCACATTTGTCAGTCTGAAACCTGATGGATCCCAGGTTCCTTGAAGTTTCAAAAATGTGAGCCTTTCCCTTTATACATAAGTTCTTTGCATGAATGTTGGAGTGAAAGTGTGAAACCCAGTAAAATCTAATAAGATCCAAATTTGTTATTAATTCACATAGGTTTCATTCTCCCTCAAGTTGTTAATGTTTTTTAAATTCCAAATATGTTTTATAGCTCATCAAATGGAAGTCCAAAATTCTCTAAATGCTTTTTATATTGCCAATTAAGCTTATCTTGTAAGAAGGTGTCAGTCTTTTCAGATTGCCAAAATAGTTTGACACCGTGCTATCCGTATTGTATGTTCTCTATTGACACCAGCATTAATAATAAGAAGTAATCTGAAATTTATTGGAATCTAGTAGCCTCATACAGTAGAACCTAATTCCCCATTTGCTCCTTGATTTGACTGCGTTGATATTTTAGCATCAACAGTCGATATTTCTAAAGGTTCTCCGTATCAGCCAAAATGCTTTCCTTCATGATTCAGTCCAAAAATAAAATATCATGCCATTTGAACATCAAATTCACCTTCAGATGTTCGTGTAATTGAGGAGGAGGGTCTCTGAATATAAACTTGATACTTTCCAACCTTAAATTGAGCCTGCTGCCTCTTATGACATGTCCTTCATGTTGTTTGTGCTTGTGTTATATGAATATCTTGCTAATTCAAGTTGTCTTAATGTATACAAATCAGCCAATCAGACCCATCAAGAAGAGTTTACAATGACTTATGTGGTGCTTCAGAAGAATATCGTATTTGTAACCCATATTCTTGCGAGAAATATTTTCTTTGTCTATATGCCATTAAGCTCTAATGTTGTAGAGTAGATTTCTCCTAATAAAGCTGAATGAAAGAAAAATATTCATATGCTCAAGCATGAAGAGATGGAAGGTTTTGTTTTTCTTATTTCATAGCAGGAAATAACCTCTAATGTCGATCTTCTAGGTTCTAAGATACTATCCCCTTGATAGTCTCTTCCACAACCTCATAACACTGTTCAATTCAGTTGGTATTTTCAATAGCAGGTTGCACATGCTTCTCTTTTCTCTTAAAAAGTGTACTATATCATTTATTCAATTACAATAGGTAATTTTCTCCTATGGCTTCAAGTTTCGCTTAATGTTTCATCTGGCTTTAATGTATTATATTGTTGCATTCATTTAAAACCTGTCTTTGTCCACTTGTATAAACTGCTCACTAATCTGTCAACCTTTATGTTTCTTCTAGGTAACATAAGTGGGGACTCTGTTTATTAGTCATCATAACTAAAAATTCAAAATAAGGGCTGACACAATCACCTCCATTCCTCATGTTAGTCCCTTTCAATCAGGTGCGAACTTATACAAGCACATATGGTCGCTGACATGCAATGTAACCATAGACACATGCCTGGTTTTGGTACAAGTGATAAATATCTGCTCTTTGTTTTAAACTGGATTCCCTAACTTATTTTCTCTGTTTGTATGATTTAAATTTTACTCTTTAGTCTGAATGCCTGAAAGTGTAAATGTACGTTGTTGTATCATCTTGCCTACAATTATGTCTGAACCTTTTCTATGTTGATCCTCTTGTACTGGTTATGTATATTGAGAAAAATATGCATACTCTTTGGGCAAGGGTATCATTAGGATAGGTTCAGCAGTACTTGCAATAGAGTCTTCGAATCCTCAACAAAATATAGGGAGATGGCAACACAACCTCTGTACAATGGTTGTCCTAAGAGTAAGACAATGTTGTCTACCATTATCGTATGCAACAGAAATGCAATCCTGAACATAATTTTCATCATGGTAAGTATTTTTTTCCTTTCTTTTCTTTTTCACTATTTCCAGTATGGAGTTTTGTTTTTGACAATTCTTCTACTTTTGCAGCTTCCTAGATATTGGCCTGAAGATCCAATATTTGAACAAGACCATGTGATAAAAATAAACTTGAAGAAGCCCTCCTATATTATTTTCAAAAATATCAAGACGATCCTTCTCCACTGTAATTATAATATAGTCTTCATGTTATAATTTTTTATCAAATGGTGATCCTTCTCCAGTGTAACCATAATATAATCGTCATGTTACTATTTTTCTTTCAAGTTCAGTAAATTTATATTCTTCATTTCACGTTTCTATCAAGTATTTGCATCGAACGTATGAGATATTCAAGTTAGTGATTCTGCTGTGGTTGATATAGATTTTTATTATACAGGTTTGGAAAGATTTTTCTCCATTTGAACAAACATGGGGATTTGGCAAGCATGCTAAAGGTAATGAGTTAGTTCTTGTGTTATTTACAATCTTTCTAGTAGAATCTTGCATGAGTTCCTCTTCCTAAAGTGGGAACCAAATAGGCATCAATAAAAACTATTCACTCACATTCTAGATGTGTCCTTTCTGAGATAATGCCTTAAAGAGGTCACGCATGGTATTGGACTAAGATACACAAGAAACTATTTGTTTGGTTATTGTTCTGAACTTTATATTGTAATTATTATCTGCATCTGTCTATTTTGGTTTCCTCTAGATAGCTACTCCTGAGGCCTGGAGGTATTTGTTTCTTCCATGTATATTTATTTAAAGGTTGATTTTTCTCCATATATACTAATACTTATACCTTCCTACAGCTACATTTTCGAATGGTTGGTGAATTGTCATCTTACTATGATATTTTTCTACTATAATATATATTGTTTTTATTTTCTTTTTATCATTCTTATATGCATATGTATAGGTGTACCTGCGTCACATGTGCAAGTGTACCAGTCAGAGTGTTATCCACATAGGTGTAATAATTGGTCATCAATAAGGGTATCAACTATGGGTGTGTGCGACAACTAGGATATGGCAGTAGCTATGGCTGAGTAGTAGTTGGATCAAAAGGAGTATGTATCAGTATAGGATCAAAAGATGTATAAATGCGATGGTTTTATGTTAGCACATTTCCATGCAGAGTATCATAACAACAAGGTACAAGTGTTAATTAACAAATAAACATCAAATAGAGTCAAGTTGTGCAGTTCTTGTCAAGTGAAGTCTGTTCAATTGCAGCAGAAAATTGTGTTAGTGTATGTGTAGGATTCTGCAACCACATAACAAGGAGATGCATGGTATAATGAATGAGTGTAACAGAGAGTATACTGTATTCCTAGATGTTTATGTAGAATTTCCTATAAATCTGGACCCTGCAGATGTGTGTAAACATGCAGTGCCTAGGAGTGGTAAGCACAGATCTGTAGACACAAACTGTTGGTAAGGTGTTGTGCATCATCATTGAGAGTGTGTTGTATTGGCATACCATGTGTAGTATGTATAAACAACAACAGAAATGAGGTACTTATACAATTTATTTGAAAATAACAAGCTAATCAAGACCCATTTTACTAATTATGCAATTTATTAGTGATTCTTAATTTTAACATGTTTCATAATGTTGCATGCATGTGTTGCTATTTGTCGTTATTCAAATCTCCATTATTCGGTTGGATTATAGTTTCTAGATCACGTTTTGAAGAACTAATTTTTGGTGAGACAGAGATCCAAGTAGGTGTACTACAGAAGTTGGGTCATCCATGAGTTATGAGGGAGTTTGATGGCTGCTTGATTCAAAATTGTCCTAGTTTTACTTCGAATATTAGCAGAACTAGAGTGAATGTTATCATATCCTTTACTTCTCAATCATTTTGAAGTATTTCAGTTTGTATGGAATGATTGTGATTTGTATTAAAGTGTTATCTGATTAACACTATGGATCTCTGAATGTTTGGAAGAGATGTTTTGCATGTTTAATAATTTTCTCAATTTTTCTCAACTGTTGTGTTTAAGCTGTTACTTCATATTTTTAGCCGAAATTAAATTTAGAATAGTGAAAAAAGGTATGGATAAAAATATAGTATGTTGTGCCTTTTTAGATATCATCACTTAATCTGCTATCTTCAAAAATATGATTGTAGCACAACTTTTTATGTGTTTCCATGTCCAGTTTAGAAATCATTAGATTTAATTGTTGTTCAAACTAAAAATTGGAATGCAAGAATGAAATTAGAAAAAAGAAAACTGAAACGTCAATAAAGTGTTGCAAAACTAATAAGATTATGGAAAAAAAATGTTGCAAATTATATTTAGGAACAACCTTAAAGTGTTTCAAAATAATATTTAGAAACGTTTCAAAGATGTTCCAAAAATAATTTAGAAACACATCATATATGTTCCAAAATATAATTTTGGAACGTCTTGTAACTGTTCCAAACTAAATATAGGAACACTTTATAATTGTTCTAAATATTGCAACGCCACTTTTAGGAACAGTTATAATATGTTCCTAAAAATATCAGGCACATATAAAAACTGTTCCTAAATGCCTTTTTTGGTGTAGTGGAGGTGTGTTATAATTCGTCAAACATGAGGGTCATAGGCTGAGACTAACTCGCTTAATCCATTCATCCATGCACATCTTAACATATTCACTTATAGCTGCATTCGAGTTTATCATATCGCTGAGTTTGGATCGTATACATATTTAAGGCGTCTCCGAATACATACATTTCAACCAAGCTTAGCGATAGTGAAGTCGGAGAAGCTACTCGTGATATTTTTGAATTGCCGGTCGTGTTACTAACTTGATTAAACCCGAACTCTAGTTTATTTCACTATCGTCTATCTCGATCCTCGAGATGATCCGATTCGTTTCTCAAGCATTCCCGTCTTATGAAAACAATACGACACTTCTAGCGAAGCCGACAAAGTTCATGTAGAATTTCGTTCGATTCAAGACCAAGTATTGTACTATCATCAAGTACGACTTCCAAGTAATGATTCGATTTGTTATCCCAACTTTACTTGTGCATCATCGATTTCATTCATTCACTTCCTTTGGGGCTGGTATTATTGTCATTAACGCACACTCCCAGTTCCACATTCTAACTCTAAGTCTTGTTACCCCAGATTTATCGTTCGTCCAAACGATACTCTAAAGTTGGTCACACGGGTTCAATCACTCGGCATAGGGTTGTCCACCTATCCGCTAGGTCAGCTCACAAGGTCATAGTTACAACTTAGTTTGTAGTTCATCGTGCAAACTCGCTGCACGACGCTCGTCCCAATCCCTTGGTCAAACCATGGTTCGTTCATACGGGATACTCTACCCAAGCTCGTTTCACTCAAATTTCTAAACATCGAACAGTGTTCATCCTATTCGTATCAAGACACTCTTCACACGGGGTCAGAGTTCGTTCAGCCAAGTCATCCTATGATAGGTTCTCCTCAACCAAACCCTCGATATATCAATATCGTACATCCAAACTAGCAATTGTCGTAGTCTATCTCTTCAAATATGTTTGACACAATTTGTAATGCCTGTGGTTCGTATTGCGTATTTTTGGAATACGTATACGTATTTATTCTTGTATTGCTTAATTCCTGGTTTAGCTTTTCCTTCTTGGCTCAGTTTATTCTTGGCCCGGGTTGGCTTGGTTCGGTTGGGATTGTTTTGGTTCATCATGAACCCTGGATGAACCCCATACCTACCACTACCTTTGGTATTTATTACCATTCATCTTTCTCTCTCTTCATTACTCATCTTCTTCTTCTCTATTACTTCCTTACCTACCAGAGAGAGAGAGAGAGAGAGGTCTAGGCAAGTGCAACTTGCTTTATGGAGGAACTCTAATTTTATTGCTTCATTCTCTTCCTTACAGCATTTTAACTTACTTTAGAACTTGGCATTTTTACTTTCCATGGCTAGATTCTTCTAGATCTAAGTTTACTTATTTTCGGATTTCTTGGGTTTTGATCTACTTAATCCTGTTATTTCTGAGTTTTGAGGGTTCTATGTTGTAGAGAATCTCGTTCTACCCTATTTTAACCTATGGAAGTTCGGATTTAGACTCCGGGTGAAGGTTTCATGGAGCTTGGAAGCATAGATTCTTGGCGTTCTTCTTCTCGAAAGCTTGGAGAAGAAGAACAGTGCTAGACTTGACCGCATGAATACTTCATGCGGCAAGTGATTCCGAGCCGCATGAGCCTTCATTCGACAGTTCTGGCCGCATGAGCCCTTGAACAAATCTGGCCGCATAAGGCCTTGCTCCCGAGCCGCATATACATCAGCACTCTTGGCCGCATGACAATCCATACGACAAGTGACTCAGCCGCATGGGACTCTCAGCCGCATAGGTTGAATCCCTTTTCCTGGCCGCATAGACTTCTCTCTTAATTGAGCCGCATATGCGCCCATCATTCCCTAGCCGCATGAACTTGCTTCCTTCCAGCCGCATGAAGCCCACTCTTCCGCTGGCCGCATGAGGCCCAACATCTTGGAGCCGCATGCGCCCTCGTCCTCCTGGCCGCATGCCCTTCCCTTCCCACTGGCCGCATGGGGATTGGCTTCCTGGCCGCATATGCGCCCTTGCACTTCCAACCGCATGTGCCCCCCTTGTCTTGGCCGCATGGGATCCAGTGACCCTGGCCGCATGCGCTCTCCTAATTAGGCCGCATGTGTCTTACCCTTTTCCTGATCGCATATGACTTAGCCGCATGGCTCTTCTATAGCCCTGAATATTGATATTTTATTAGATATTTTACGTCCATTTTATATCCTTACGCCTTTTGTCCTAAACTTGATAATCACGAATTTATTTAGTATGTTTAGAAATGATAATTGAGCACGACCTGACAGTGACCCGTAGTGGTGCACTCCTGACATGACTAACATGACATGATAGTGGCCCGTCGTGGCGCACTCCTGACAAGTACACCTGACATGATTATATCTGATAAGCTGTTGCGACGGCTACCTGACATGACATGACCTGTATAATTAACCCGGACACCGTGGGCGATTGTGCTTGTACAAATAATCCAGTCCTGTCTTGCATCATGTCTAGGAGGAGACTCCTGAGTACCACGGTCAGGAGTACCTATTGAAATGAACTAAGGACTAATAACTAGATTAATACACTAGTCATAAAGAGATCTCCCAGCTACAGGCAATCCCGTTACCTGGGCACGCCTTGGGATCTGTAGCCTGTCGTCGAGTAGGACACATTTCCAGCATACTGTCATGTGTTGCACCCTTCAAGCTACCTAAGGGTACATTCGTTTCCTGGACGATGTACCCACCTGAATTCAACTCTAATTCTTTTAACCCGGGTAACCTGGATGGTCTGCAGGGCTTGTGACTGTAGAGTAATCTCACTGCATCTTGTTAGTAATTAGGCTTGTGACAACCCTAGTTAGTTAAAGTATCAAACCGTAATTCTTGCTTGGCCGTGAAATGATTAGATGGAGTCTAACCAGTCTAGTCTTATCCTGATCCTGTTCCAGGTTACTGCATGACCAGAATGCTTGTATTTACTTTACCGATAAATGGTGAGAATTCCAAGTTCTGTTCAGACGAAGGATTATAACCCCGGTCCTTGTTTGGTTTACGGGTTGTAACCTGGTTATCTGAATAGTTCCATGGTTATCTCGTCGTATATCATCCTGATGTATTTTCTTTATTTCCAGTTCTTACTTTTATTTATATCTTGTGCTGATTGCTGGTTTTAGTTCCTAAGTGAAGCCTCCTTTGTGGCACTTGCTCTTTCTGGGATCTGACCCAGCTGATTTTGTGTGGCCAGATTTCGGAGCAGCTCCAGAGGATCTACCGACCTTCCAGCCAGATGGTGGCCACTAGACGGAACCCTGGCAACGAGTGGGTTATTTTTGGCTCTTCCACTCTATTGTAAAAATATTCTTTTGAGGCGTTTAGCCGACGAGCACCTGTTTAGCTCGATTGCACTTTACTTACTGTCTGCCTACGGGCTGTAACATGATTAACAAATCCTAGGGTTGATCATGTATGACTAAACTCTTGCTAGTCCTAACATTTTGTAATGACTAGCTTCATAATCAGCTGAATATGTAATATTTGGGACGCCTTATTATTGTATATTTAATGATCATACATCTTGTAACATTTACTTACTTGCTTGTGATTGAGACATTAGGCTTGTTCATGACCATAGGAGACTGTTGGCTTATAGTAAACCCTCATGTATCTAGACAGCCGTGACCGTATAGCGAGATGGAAATCCATTTCAATATACGTAGCTGGCTATGTCTGCCTCCGCTCTCCAGTATTCTGGTTCTGGGGCGTGACACAATTCACCTATCCATCCTATCCAATTTACGTAGTCGATCACAAGGTCGTCTAGCCAAGCAATTTGTTATACCCCAATCTCACGCAAGTCTAATTATCCAGGGCAGACATGAATCACCATATGCCAACATTCCTGCAAAATAATCGTCCTCATTGGGACACAACTCTTGTATTGAGTCCAGATTAGTTCATTCTCGATACGCGAATTGGGTCTACTCAATCCTTAAGTTGTTTCATCGTCAATCACAAGTCTGAACAATCCTCGAATTCACCTTCGCTTCAAACCACAAGTCGAAGCAATCCAAATTGCCATGTCAAGATATTTCGAGTTAGATCATTCCTGCTGGACATGAATCACCATGCCAACGCTCACACGGAATGAACACCCCAAATCCGATGTAACGCATGTACGAGGCTGGAGTTGCACTCGCGCAAGACAAGATTGTTGTCGTTGTGGTTATCACCGAACAATCAAGTCACCTCCTTTTCATCCAAACATTCGTTTCTATTAAATTCCCAAGCACAACATCCATCAAAATATTTTCATTTTACACGATCATGTTTCATCGAATCAGAGTACCCCCGAGTTATCGTACATCGATCTTGATACGCCTCAATACCATCGATGATGTACATAACCTGACAATCTTCCTTTTGCAATAAAATCCGAGTCATTCAACTTAATTTCCTCAATTCGTATTGTTTTATGCCAACTCAAGTCATTGAACGACATCTATTCTAAATCCTTAGTCATTCTTCGTTTCTTCAAACCAACGTTCATGCATGCTATCTTTCAATCGTGCTATCATCGATCTTGTCTATGAATACTTTACTTCAACTCAAGTTTTACTCAATTCGAATATTCTGAAATCGCTCGTACGATCCACTAAGTTTTTTCGACTAAGATGTCCATTTGTTTCATCATTTGAATCTCTATCCAACTATTTTATAATTGTACTACATATTCTCAAATCATTTGATGGCATCTCGTTCGAGACTCTCAAAATCACGACCAACTAAGCATTACCCATTCTAAGGCTTTGCACGATAGTCGTCGCTTGCGGATATACTCATTGCTATATGTAAGTCCATAAATTTTGGTCGAACAGTTCACTAGACGGTCCATACACCACTCAGGATTCGAGCCACTCGACTAGTCGTCGAAACTCATCCTTATTCCTCTTCCCATCTATCACATACACCACTCGAGGGTCAAGTCATTCTACAAGTCATCGAAGTGATCATTCAATTTACAATCGATACGTTCAAGTATACGTTCGTCCGTTCCTCAAAATCTAAGAGTCATTCTCGTGTTCACCTTAAGCGTTGGCCTGTTAGCGTCCCTATCGACATGCGTTCTAAGTCATCTGTTCTCGTCCGAGCGATAGTCAATCTCGCTCGTAACTCATTTGCACCCGAAGGTCTAGGTGCGCTATACTCGACACAACTTAGCTAAAGGCTATGTGCATAGCCGACCTGTTCGGACTATACTTTGGTCTCGTATACTCGTTCGCTATCGTCAGCGTAAAGTCATTTAGGTATGCGTAACATTTGCTAACTTTTAGTATTGGTTTCTTTCAACTCAAGTCTGTCATAGTTTGGCACAAAGGCCTTCGCACATCGATCCCGTTCAATCGAATATATATACGAGCTTTTTACAAATACTAGACTTATTGTATGGAACATCCCAAGGGTCAACGAGAGAGAGTGTACACTTTTTTTTGTCCACGATCGAGCTTTAAAACTGAGAGAATCGAAATGAAGTCCAATGACGTAAAGCCATGCTCTGATACCAATCTGTCATGCCCCGGTCCCATAGGACCGATCGTCCTCGCTAAGGCATGATGCTGTACGAGCCTAGGTTGCGCTCGTGCAAGGCCAAGTCCAGAAACGGTCGATTGAGGCTAGGCCACAGAGTTGTACAGAGTATCCCCATTTGCAGCGAAAAGTAAATGAACACAAATTAAAACAAACTCGATAGCCTTTATTGATATTCAAGAAGTATTACAAGCGACGCTAGGCCGAGATTATAATTCCCTCAGGCTCTCTCTCTCTCTCTCGAAACATAAATGGCGTGCCAAGTGGCTTACAAGAGGAATGATTCATGGTGATATTCAGATACATTATGTCCCGTATATGGTGCTTCAGTTCCTTTACAATGCTCCAAGGCTCCAGAGTTAGCTCTGTACCTTAGCACGTTCGAGGGAAGTCTCCGCACCCAACAAAGTTCTATTGCACCCTGCAAGTAGACTATGTGGTTATTAGTACATTATTATGCACTGGTAGGGAGGCTAGCTCGCCCACTCGCTATTATTACCAAACACGTTCATTTTACTTTTGTGCTCCATCTATCATTTATTGTCTTACTAATCTTGCCTTAGGATCAGTTTTATGGCATAACATTCAAAGCCTATCATGTGTTATCATTTTCAAGTATCGCATAAGGAAACATGCATAACTTACCGTACTTTCCGTATGATCGTCCCTGTCCAAAATAAACCAAGTTAGCCAACATATTATGCATTACAAATTGACAGGTTTGCATAAGTATTCAAAAGTGTCAAGGGCGTGTTCCTACCTCAGGTGGTAGCACGTCGTAGGCATGTTTCTAACTCATTTGTACGAAGTACTCTAGTTTATTTGTTGTGTTATATTCAAGCCTGTTCAGAAGGTGCTTCATTCAGTTCTACAGTTTTTCAGCTTACTCAAGTCAGGATGTGTTGTACTCAACGGTTGTCTAGATATATTTCATTCAGTAACATAGCATGTTCAACTAGTCTGATTTACTTGTTTCAATGCAAGGTCTCGCATGCAGATTTGCCGCAATCGAGCCAACTTAATCTATATGCATCGGTCGTTGGCACCATAAGCCATTTGGACATGTTCCTCTTTGTATTCGCATCTATCAAGCATGATGGCTGGTACACCTTGATAGTCTATGCAATACTCGGCCTTACATCTCTTGGGTGACCGAGCCCGCACCCAAGCAGCCCACAAGCCATGATTCCGCCTAATGTCGTTGATCGTTGCCTTGGAATCCTCATTTGATTCTTTCCCCCATACACAAGTGGGTTATCCGCGACCATTTCGTATTGTCTTATATTTTTTAACTTAATGGTTGTCTTTGAGCCATAGGCTATCTGTGAGCCATAATGCATTATCGACCAGGTTGGCGACGGCGGCCGTGTAGCGCGGGTAGCGAGCCCATTTGTACGTCCCCGTCATACCTGTCGCTAACCATTCCTTTCTTTCTTATCTTTTATCCATTCTTTCTTTTCTTTCTTTCACTTGTACATTCGTTCATTGATTCATTCACGTATTCATTCAATCATTCGTTGATTCATTCATTCACTTATTCGTTCATTCGTATATTATGCAACTCCCAGTATGGAAACCGCCTTGGCAACCTATCGGTCCCCAAGCCTTTTAATATTTCTATACTCTACTCGAAACGACTATGTCGATAGTCTTCCTGCTTCATTTTAGTAAACCATTCATTGTTTCATGTCTCAAGTTGTGGTACGATTCTAAGTGACAAGCCTATCGTTCATTATTGAACGCATAAGTAAATCTACTCAAAATGTAAGTTGTGCATTAGCACGAGCGTGGAGTACAGTGCGAGAGTTTGCATAATTTTCTAAGTTCTTTTCTATGTTCTACACAAGCATACAAGATGAGATTATTTTCTTAGCTAGGTGCATTGAGTCATTTTGTTAGCATGTACGGTGTTATCGCCAAGCGATTTTAGCAACATTGTCTGTATTATTATGTGTCTAGGCTAAGCAAAGACAGGTTCATCGAAGCCACCCACCTTAGCAATGATCGCGTTGGCCGAACGATACTCCGAGCGCACCTTTGAAAGTCTAAGTTTGGATTCTCCTGAAGGGCCAAGTCCATTTCCTTTGCCTTAAGCGAGTCATTTCGCCGATCAAGACAGGGTTCGAGTCGTTGCACTTGTGCTGTTTGAGTCGGCGTTCCGCTAGGGCGGAGCGGGTCGTTACAAAGTACATGAATATAAAATACTCGATGTATCCACTGAGGGGATAACATCACATTAAGTAAAGTAGTCTAAAATAGGCAATATAGATACTATCATTAATGAAAACAAACAGAAAATGTACTCTCCTGATACCCTGAGCAACTGAAGTGTACATATGTCCAAACTGGAGTTACAGAGTCCTATTTAGAGCAATATCGGTTATAAAGAGATCAAATTATAATAATTGAAGTATACAATGCAATCTATATGATTTTAGGTCATTATAGGTTAAAGTCAACTCTTGGTCAACCTGGTCAACAAAGTCAACTTAGACTATTGGTCAATATCTAGGTCAACTTTATGAGACCAACTCAAACTAAACCATAAACTAACATATCTAGGGGGTAATATGTATATATATATATATATATATATATATATATGTATATATATTTTTTAATATATATATATATATATATATATATATATATATATATATATATATATATATATATATATATATCAATAACATATATATACATATCACAAACATATACTCATCCAACTAGCCTTAGCATATTTTCTAAGTACCAAATATATACATAAATATGTAATGGATCAAAGGGGTAAAACCTGAACTTGAGTATTCACATTTGAGCTGTGAAGTTCAAGTTTGAGCTTGGCCATTGGCAGGACAACTAATGATGTAATGGTTCTATATGAGAGTGTAGTATGCAATAAAGGGAAATGCATGCACTGGAGGGTTTTGAATGTAGGTCATTCCACAAGATGCAGTGAACTGCAAAGATGGAGATTGATGCTCAGGGGGTGTATTCCCAGGTAAGGGAATGATACACACTCTGTAGGATATAGCAAAGCATGATTTGGACTGGACCATGAAGATGCCATTCAAACTTGAGTCTCCCTCCTTCTAATATGAACTGAACATACAACATATAAGTGGACTAACATCTGGTATCTGGGTATGTGGATGAACTGGATATCATACAAAATATGGACTAGAGTTAGAGGTATTTGGGGGAAGTAGAGAGATTGAAGTCCAAACTCAAAAGCTAATGCAAGGTAAAGATAGGACAAAAGCTATGGTCAGTGTACTAATAGTAGGTTTGAACAGGCAACCTTTTAAGGACTGAACAAAGGAAGAAAAGTAACTAGATTCAATATCTGCAGTGACTGAGTATTCTAGTGGGCTGAATAAGGATATCTGATACGCCATTATACAGATCCTATATGCAGGATAATTAAGTAATGGGCAGATGGCTCATATGGGTATTCAAGACATGGCTAACACTCAAACCTGGGACCATACTACAAGAAGAATGGACAGACATCATGTTAATTGCTGAACCACCTTAGGATGCAGGTCATTGTCTGCATTCAGAAGGGTAAGAGGGCAGAACACCATACTCCTACATTATGTTTATGACTATGCAAAACATGGATGGGAATATGAAGATAATGCTATCCTTCATTAGGGACCACACAAACAAAGAAGAAGGATACTCAAGTACTGAACCTATACATATATATATATATTATATATATATATATATATATATATATATATATAATATATATATATATATATATATATATATATATATATATATATATTATATATATATATATATATATATAACTTAGAGGCACCAGCAAGGCGCTTTCGTCTTGGAGCAAAGCCGCTTTTGGCAACATCTTCCAGGCGATCCGCATCGCGGAGTATGACGTTACCAGAGCGAAATCTCGGTTCGCAGAGGACAGCACTCCGGAGGCACGAGCTTCGCTCAATCTGGCCAGAGCCATCCTCAAGTCCCGTCTGAAGGTCGAGACGGAATTCTTGAAACAAAAAGCCATACTAGCCTGGGATCAGGAGGGGGATCGCAACTCTGGCTTGTTCTACGCCTTTTTAAGGGGAGCAGACAACAGCTCAATCTCCACCACATCTCGGACGACAACGTTAATCAGCTGCAGGACCAGAAGAGCATTCAGGAAGCCGCTGCGCAGTTCTTCCACTCCCTCTTCACCAAAGAGGCTATAGTCAAGGACGACGAGTTCCTCTCTGAGATCCCCACCATCATCATCGATCGAAAGAATGATCAGATACTAGCCTCTCCTTCCGTCGAAGAAGTCAAAGCTGCGGTCTAGTCTCTTGATGAACACAGCGCCCCCGGCCGTGACGGCTTCTCAGGTGTTTTTTTCAGAACTTGTTGGCACATCATCGCATCAGACTTGCTCGAAGCCACCATTACCTTCTTCCAGGGGGCAAGATACCCGTCATCCATATCCAGGGCCAATCTAATCCTCATCCCCAAAAAAGAGAATCCGAAGACCTTCAGGGACTTCAGGCCCATAAGCTTATGCAACTTCACCAACAAGATCAACTCGAAGATTATCGCCAACCAGATGTCTCACCTCCTATCCAGGATCATCTCAGAAGAGCAAAGCGGCTTCGTAAATGGGAGAAACATTATTGACAATATCCTCCTCATGCAAAAAATGGTCACCTGCATGAAATTCTCGGCCAGAGGTAGCAACGTCGCCATCAAACTTGACATAGAAAAAACCTATTATCGTATGGACTAGCAATTCATGATCTGGGTACTTAGAGCCTTCGGCTTCTCCGAACAGTGGATTGACATTGTCTTCAGATCAATCGGCAATTCCTGGTTCTCCACCGTCATCAACGGTCAGGCAGAGGGTTTCTTCCCCCTTCAGTCGGTGCGTGCGCCAGGAAGACCCATTATCGGCCACCATATTCATTATAGCAGCAGAAGCTCTTACAAAAATCTCAAAAGCATGATCAACAACACTCAATTCCATTACTTCCATACCACAACTGGTTGCCCTATCATCACTCACCTTGCTTACGCCGATAACGTTCTCATTTTCTCTTTCGGTGACATAGGTTCGATAGAGGTTGTTCACAGAACCCTGGAGAGATACGCCAACTGCTCTGGTCAGCGAGTTAATAACAACAAAAGCGTCATCTATATCCACCACAAAGCGGACAGAACCTACTCTACCAGGCTCTTCAATCTGACTTCCTTCGCCATAGCGTACCCTCCTTTCTTCTACTTAGGTTGCCCGTTAGTGTACGGCAGGTCCAACACTAGCATTTTCGAGTCCCTGGTACATGCAATCAGGAAGATGATCGAGGTTGGCATAACGCCACCCTTTCACCAGCGGGAAGTTGATTCTGATCAAACACGTCCTCTCCTCCATCCCCATTTACACCCTGGCGGTATGCGGGCCCCCCAAGAAGGTTCTTACCTCGCTTGAATCCCTCTTCGCCAGATTCTTTTGGAGGAGTAGCCACGGTGAGGACAAGCACCACTGGACTAGTTGGAACACCATGGCCAAACCCACCAATGAGGGTGGGCTGCGGTTCAGTAGATTGGAGCACTTAGTGGACGCAAGTTCCATTAAGTTATGGTAGAAGCTGCGAACGGACAACTCTCTCTGGTCCAGGTTCATGAAGACCAGATACTTCAGATTCTCCCACCCGATGAAAGCATTAATGAACAACAGATCATTGGCCACCTGGCATCACATTGCACGCGGCCGAGATCTATCGAACCCCTTATCTGCCTGAAGCTGGACAACGGTCACTCCTCGGTGAGCGAAGAGCACTGGCAGGGAGACGAGCTTCTCATCGTTAACAACCCTCACAGCGGAAAGATTCGTGACATATGGGACAACAACTCTGGATAGAATTGGAACAGAGTGAGAGAATGGCTCAGACAGGAAGCGGCCGCCGAATCTAGCTGCTGTCAATTTGCAAATCAACGAGGATCCAGACTCCCTACGGTGGACCCCCAACCCTAGCCGCGCTTTCTCACTGGTATCTCCCAGGATCATCGCTAAAGGGACTGGCACTCCGTCTCCTTGCATTGCCCCTACTGGCAACTATGCATCTCCGCCAAATGGTCGATCCTGGTCTGGAGAGCTCAGAGAAGAAAACTCTCTACTGACAACTCTATCGTATCTTTTGGCTATATCCTTGCATCGAGATGTCACTGCTGTGCCTCCCTGCAAGAAGAGTCGATGGAGCATGTCCTCCTTTCAGGAGATCTGGCTTCGCAGTTGTGGATAAGACTCAACATCAGGTGCGGACAAAATCAAACTCTAGGGGGCTTCAACGATCTCCTGGCCGGCTGGGGTCGCTCCCACGGGCATCAGATCGTGGCAGCTGCCGATATTTGGGTGCTTTAGAAGAACCAAAACAAGTTTAGGTACGAGGGCCATCAATTTCTCCGACACCAACTGATTAGTGAAGTCCTTCGTCAGATCCTCAGACTCAGGAGGTGCTGCTCTCACTCCGAGGACAGCTTTTGGGTAGCCTTGGCCTAGCCGTTGTCGGTACGGTTTTTTGTTGTCGCGCTCTGTCCTCTTGTCTTTTTTTTTTTTGTTTTAGCGGGTGGCGTATTTTACTTGTATAGGCATTGGCATTTTGCGCCTGATACATCAATAAAGCTCCACCTTTCTTTAAATAATGTATATATATGATGTATGTATATATGATGGTGCCTCCCCCTTCCTCTTTTCCCCTGGCCCCCTTCCGTGGATCCCTACGGGGGAACGTCGGCCGGCTTTAGCTGGGTTGCCCCCTCCCGTCGATCCCCCTCTGCTTCCTCTTCGGTTGCCACCCACCGTTCTCCGTCGTCCCTCTTTCCTCATCCTCTCCCTCTCTTCCTCGCATGGTGAGGCTCCCCGGGCAGCCGCCCCCTCCCGTCGCAGTGGCGATCGACGTTCCTTTGTGGATGCCAGACCAACTCCTCATTGTAGGAGTTGGTCCCCCTGCTGTCGCGGCCTTGGCAGCCCCGCTGTCTTGGCCGCGCCAGCTGCCGCGTCCCCTCACCCTCCACCGTCCGTCACTTCACCGCCTCCGCCCCCTTCTCCCCTCACTGCCCCGCCACCGCCCTCCCCCTTCTCCCTAACCTTCCAGCCCTCTCTTCCTCATTATTCTCCCCTCCCGGTTTCAAATTCAAACCCCATTTTTCCCGCTTTTGTGTCCCCCTCCCTCTCAGGGCGCAGACGCAGTCTTGCGTTGCGTCCGGCTATGCGCCCCCCTCGAGCGCATGTGCCCTCTCCCTGGCGTCCTCTCATGCGCTGCCCTCCGAAGCTCCCCTTCAGATTTTCCCCCTATGTGCCTGCATCTCTGCGCCCCCCCGTAAACCCCCATATTTTATGCAAATTTTTTTTCAATTATTTTTATACATTTTATTCATTTAGTTGTAGTTGAGGTAAGTATATATATATATATATATATATATATATATATATATATATATATATATATATATATATATATATATATATATATATATATATATATATATATATTATTGGTGTGTATGTGTTATACTATTAAATATTAGTCTTCAATATTATTTAGAATTTTAAGATAGTAATTTATAATATTTTATTTTTAATGCTAGTTAATTGCTCTATGTTTAATATATATATATATATATATATATATATATATATATATATATATATATATATATATATATATATAGCTATATATAGTTAGTAGTAAATTTTTTTTATATAAATATAAGGCAGTCGGTACTGTAGCCGAAGCTATAATACCCAACTTAGCCCGATCCCCTGTTCCTACGAATGGGAGATTGGTGAATCCCCATCAAATCTTGCCCAGAGATTTTCTCTAATCCCCCTCATACTAATCCCAACCAAATTAGCTTAAACTAATCAAATCCTGATAAAAATTCGAGTTTAAACAAGATTGTTTAAACCGCGGGTATAAGGGTCGAGTGCGGAAAGTTAAGGAGGAAAAACCTAGCCATTATACTCGAGAGAGAGCGATCACCCAATCCCGAACCTTCGCAGTACTCAGGCGAACCCTCCGGTGACCGTCGACCACCGGGAATACGCCAGAGTGTCGCAGCACCGTCGACAAAGCTGCCCTAAAACCGACAGCAACAGGGCACCCCTGTTCCATCCGACTCAAGGTACCCAACTTCTCTCCGCTATTTCTAAAATTTTGTTCGCTCGATTCTCGATCTACGAAGTTCTATTGAAAGCTCATATGACCCTCTTCGATGCCCTTCAAATAGAACGGGCGTTGTCGAGATGTATTGCTTGAGAAAATCTCTGAAAGTTTGGTAGAAATCACTCATTCGACAGCCCCCAAAACCCCAGAGACCCGTGATTTGGAAGGAAATTCCTATCGAATCCATTGACAGTTTCGAAAATTTATTTGAATAGAATTGTAGGCAATATATACGAGATTCAAACCCTTTTTGTATTTCCCGATTTCATCAAATATGTGTTCAATTATTTGATTTCAAAATTTAAGAAAAACTTGTGTTCAAAAACTAAAAAAATAGAAAAATCTCCTCGATACGACGTGCGTCCCGCCAACCGGGGCGACGTGGTCGCGAATCGAAAGCATCGAAAGGTACGTATCGGCTTCGTGGACGTGTGAGCTTTGACGGAATTCAAATTGGTCGCATGTGCGCGACGAATTTGATACGTATCCGTTGAAAATTACCGTATCGACCTATTTGCAAATATCTCAATTACTTTGTGCACGTTCGTGGATCGACACAAAACTTGTGCCATCAGGACCGTATCAATTTTCTGGTCTTGTTTGCCAAGTTTGGTCCGAATCTGAGGAGGTTGATCGAAGCGCCAAATTTGGCGGGCCCGCAACCCAACCAAATGGGCAATTTTGTGTCCGGCTCGTCGGAATCCAAAATTGGACATACCGTTGGGTTCGTCTCCTCAAACTGAATCCGTAGACATGTAGTTTGATGACTTTAGAGACGTAGACATTGGCACGAGTTTTGGAACAAAATAGGTCCAACGGCGAACATTATTTTGACCCAAAATTACGAATTTGCCCCTGTTCTATAATTTAACTTTTGGATAGGCATTTCCTAGGTATATCACTTATTTAGAGTACATTCTTGATGTTTGTTTCAGCATCCGGAGTCGTTTGGAGATTGTGACATTCTTTGTTGATATTGTGATTCTTGGACTTGCCACCTTCGCACCACCAGGTAAGATACCTTGCCACCTTACTCTGTGATTATGATATTCTTATTTTTAGTTGTTATTTTTAGCATTTCTTATTTCTTATTTCTTGATATTATAAAACTATGCGTCCAAGTCACACTTGGGTGCAAGAGACTCCGTCGGTCGTTTTTTTTGCTTTTATTTTTCTCTCTTGCATTGACTTAGCCTAGTGACCACCCATTATTGATGAGGTATAGGTATATCTCATACGGCCTTGTCACGTCCCAGAACCAGAATACTGGCAAGTGGGGACGGACAAGGCCAGCTACGCAATCCCAAAGTACACCAGTACTCTGAAATTACGTATAAGCTGTCAAGACATAGGGGTCACTTCTACAAGCCAACAGTCGATCCTAGGTTAAACAATACTAGATATCTCAATCACAGGCAATTATACAAAGTACAAGAAGTATGATCATCAGACATACAATAGTAAAGCGTCCCAAACTATTTATACATGGATGATCATGAAGCTAGTCATACCAAAATAGAGAACTAGCAAGAGTAATAGTCATACATGATAAGCTCTAGCTATAGTCTAGAATACGCACATCATGTCTGGGCCCGTAAGCTAAATATCAAGGACCAAAATACGAGCTAAACACGTGCTTGGAGGCTAAACGCCACAAAAGAATAATGTACATATCAAGTGGGAGAAAGAAACAAGAAACCCACTTAGGTACTCTGGTGCTCCGGATGGTCACCGTCGAGCAGATGGTACGAAAGATCCTCTTGGCTCCTCTATCAGATCTGGCCAAACGAAACCAGTGGGGTCAGACCCCCAATAGCAAGTACCACAAAGGAGGCCAAACTATGAACTAAAACCAGCAATCACTAACGTCAACAATTAGAGATACAAATGAGTAAGAGCAGATCGAGACTCGTGCACTACCAATGCACTTATCCCGAACATAGGAAGACAATAAGTAAGCATCTTGGAGCATACAGCAATCATCATGTGACATAATGTAAGTTGTGGACATGTTAAGTAAATAGAAGCTTGAGAACATGCAAAAGCAATTGAACATGTGAACTTGTGAGATAGCCGGGTCATAAGAGCATGGTGACCCGACATAGGAAGTCATGTATAGCTTGTGAGAGAACTGAACATGTGAGCATGTGAGATAACTAAACATGTGAGCATGTTAGAACAAAAATAGAATGACAATGACAGGATGACTTGGGAACTATTCTGGAAGTCAAGTTACAACCCTTAAACCAAATAAGGACCGGGGTTGTAACCCTTCTCCAGAATAGAACTTAGCCTCCGATCATTCATTGATAAAAGTAAAGCATAAACCATAGTATACAAAAATGAACATATGGATACTGCCTAGACAAAACTAGACTGGACTGGACTGACTCTATCCATCAATCACGGCCAAACAATGAGTACGGTTTGATACTTTAACTAACTAGGGTTATCACAAGCCTAGTTACTAACAAGATGCAATGAGATGTTCCGACAGTCACAAGCCCTGCAGCTATCCAGTTATTCTTCCGCAGGTTGAGAGTTGTATTAGGTGGATACATCGCCCAGGAGACAAATGTATCCCATGGTGACTTGGGGGTGCAACACATGACAGTGTGCTGGAAATGCGCCTACTCGACGGCAGGCTACAAGTCCAATTAAAGTGCCCAGATAACGAAATTGCCTGTGACTGGAAAATCTCTTTATGAATTACTTGATCAATCTAGTTATTAACCTAGTCAGATTCAGTATGAATACCTGACCGTCGGAAATCAGGAATTCATATCCTAGACATGATGCAATACAGAACATGTAGCTTGTACAAATACATTCAAAAGAAACACCCACGGTGTCCAAATCATTCATTACTTGTAAGCCAATAAAGCCGTCGCAACAGCATTCATGGTTCATGTCATATCATGTTACTTGTCTGGAGTGCACCACGACGGGTCACTATCATGTTAAGAGTACTGTAGGAGCGTAAAAAGTATTTCAATAAGGGAGTCATCTCAGTCATAAGTGGCCCGCTTTACGCCTAACAGAGCAAAGAATTTCTTTACGCCCAAGACAAGGCTAATTGTATTACGCCTAAGCAGATTGATCTTTTTACGCTTGGGTCTACACCGGTGATTTTACGCCAAGGACTGAAGCAGCCTCTTTCACGCTGGACAAAAGCCATCAAATCTCGCATTTAAAGCTGACTTTGACATGAAGATATCAATGATGGCATTTACCACAGAATTCAATAGAATTTATCTCATACAAAGACCATTGTTGTTGTTTATAGAGATCGAGCTACTTTATGCTTACTGAATGGTTTCTTTTACGTACGGGGTTTTACATGAGTCTTTACGCTCATAAAAAAAAACAATGTGTGCGTGAAGTCTATTTGAGCCATTTTACGCTCAAGGTTATTCGATAACCGCTTTACGCTGGAAACCCATGACAGAGCTAGTTTACGCTCATTTTTTTACGCCCGATTCGTTCTGGCCAGTCTGGAACGTGGTGTGCCTACGTGGTCTTCATGCCACCTATTTCGAAGAACGTGTGTACATGTATCCTATTCTTACTGAAATGATGGGACACGTGTCAGCACATACAGAGGATGATGCTGATCGTGGAGGGCAGTTGTTAGCGTAAAGACAGATGTTGATACTCTTTTATGTACGAAAGCCCCAGTCTATAAATAGACTCATTTTTTCTCATACAACAGAGACACACAGAGGGAGAGACAGGAGAGAATAGAGAGATCAGAGCTTCGAGATTTTGATTCTCTAGAGCATCCTTCTTCAACTTTTCTTCCAGAACAAAGTGAAGCAAAGCAGGAAAGCATTCGGCCTCGCCATCAGTGCCCAAGTGCGTCGATACCTTTCTGGTGCATTAGTTCTTCCAAATTGTTCTACTTCAAGCAGTGATCTTCATCATCATCATATGGTCCAAGGAACAAAGTGATCGTTTATGAATCAGACTTCCATAGCAATACTTTTCCAGAATCAAATTTGTACTTCTCGTACTTTTTTTCTTGTTTTTGTTTTCAAAAGCCAATTCCTCCAAGGCATTTTGTTAATCGAAACAAGTACTTGTTAGGGTGCATTATTACGGGCCACAATCATGTTAAGCAAAGAAGTGACATGTAACTTGAGTACACCGCAACGGGTCACTATCGTGTTAAGCAAAGAAGAAAGGCATTCATTATGAGTGTACCACAACGGGTCACTATCATGTTAAGCAAGGAAGAAAGACATATATCATGAGTGCCCCACCACGGGTCACTATCATGTTAAGCAATCATAGACGTAAGAAATCTTGTAGATAGATCTTGACAAAAGGTGCATCATAACATATGAGAAGGAATAAATGAGGTAACTACTTGGCCTAAAATACCAATTGAACATGTGCTAGTGTTAAGGGTATGAAAGGGGTACAATCATTTTCTTAACTGTACAATATTTACCAAATCATGTTAAGAAATTCATTTATTAAAGAAATATCAAGCTATTAAATAGGGTCGTCGCAATTTAGGCCAAGATAGAAAACATGCGATGCAATCATAAGCTCCATATCAAGAATGAAAGAAAATGGCATAAAATAGTTGTAACATATTCTTGAAGCCAAGGAAAAGATCTACAACTTTTATGTTGGGAGTTGGGAGAAATTCTGGCCACAATTCAGCCAAATAGGACTTAAAACCGCCAAAAACAGCCAAAATAGGCCCTATACGGCATTCTGTGGCACTATTCATTCCATGCGGCACTATTCATGCTCATGCGGCACTATTCATACAGTACTATTCATCTCATGCGGCTGCGGCACTATTCATTCTATGCGGCACTATTCATTCCTGCGGTACTATTCATTCATGCGGCTGCGGTACTATTCATGCGGCACTATTCATTCCTGCGGCTGCGTCACTATTCATGCTCATGCGGCTGCGGCACTATTTATCTCATACGGATGGGCACTATTCATTCCTGCAGCTGCGGTACTATTCATGCTCATACGGCTGTGGCACTATTCATCTCATGCGGCTACGGCACTATTCATTGCATGCGGCACAATTCATTCATGCGGTACTATTCATTTCTGTGGTACTATTCATCCATACGGCTACAACACTATTCATTCATGCGGCTGTGGTACTATTCATTCCTGCGGCTGCGACACTATTCATGCTCATGCGGCTGCGGCACTATTCATCGTCCCTGCCAAAATCAGGACAGATGAACTAGAAAATGGCCAAAAATACTTTTGGCCATAACTTTTCAAAGGTCCATTTTAGGTAAAATCGAATTCTCTACAACATAGAACAATCAAACTTGAAAATAATGAAGTTTAGTAGATCAAAACCCAAAAAAACCGAAAAGGCTATAATCTTAGATCCACAAATAATTATCCACGAAAATGAAAAATACCAAGTTCTAAAGATATTTAGAATCATGTAAGGAAGAGTTTAGAACAAACAAAATAACATTTGTCCAACATTTGGCAAGATGTACTTGCCTTAGGTTGGAGGAAGAAGATGAAGAGGAAGAAGATGAAGAGAATGAAAATAATAAAGGAGAGAGAGAGAGAGAGAGAGAGAGAGAGAGAGAGAGGAGTTGGGTTTTATACAAACCTTCTCATCTCAAACCCACCTAAACCAAACCAAGCCCTATACCAAGTTGAACCGAACCAAATTAAACCAAGTCAAGTTTAACCTACACTTTGGAAAAATTAAAATATTCGAAAACTAAGAAATATGAAATACGGATCAAAATACGTACTCGTACATAAATACTGATACAGTTAGACGAGTCTCACAACTCTTCCATCCTTAGAAAAATTCCGTCCTCGGAATTTCCTAAAGCCAGTCGAGTAAGATAACTAAAACAAAAGCTCAAGAAAACACAATCATCTCTATAAAATGTAGCATGGCATATAAGTAAATAGAGGCAACTGTAATGTAAATAAATGCGTAAGCAATAACACAACCATAATCAAGAAGGGCTGGAGGTATATGAATAAATATGTCTCCGGAGACAGTTGAGTAGGGACCAACATCCTCGCTGGCCTACGCTGACTCCAAAATGGATAAGGTCAAGTCTCAAAGTAGGTCAGTACCAAAGACTTAGTCTAAGACAGGACTCTACCGAGGACGTATCATCGTAGTCGATACCAATGAAGTTATCACATGCCTCGACTACGAAGACAAAAGAGTTGGGGACGAGAAGCTCGCCTTCACTCACCGAATAAATCAAGCCGGCCATTGTACTCCATACGTGGATAGAATATAAGGTCGCCTGCAAGAACCCAAGATATATCGCCACTACCTGGCTTGCCACTGAAACACAAATCCTAAGAGACGAACTGATGGAAGACTATAAAGATGTACCTGAGACTTCCAAGGTATTACCCTCGTGCTGATACTAGAGCTGCTCTAGGTACTGTGCATGCAACTGTGCTTTGAGCTGTCTGATCCTCTGAGCTCACGATGGCGGTGGGTATTGTGCCAATGGTTGAACATCTAGTATTGTCCCTAGCTGCTCATCCACTACTAGAGGCGATGACGGGGGTGACTGAAAGGATGGCAGGGGTAAATCTGGTGTAGATGGTCTTCTTCGAGATGTCGGATATGGGCAAGTGCTAATAGAATGGTCCTCTGCTCCACAGCGGAAGCATCGTCTATTGGTCGTTCGACAAACTGATCTAGAATGCCCTAACTTTCCACAATAAGTACAGGCTTGTTCTGTCCGATACTGCTGCTGGTTTCTTTACCTTGGAGCTTGCTGCTGCTGAACCGATGCTGGTGTTTGCTGGTTGGAAGGTTAGAAGGATGATGATCCATCTGGACTCCACCAGGGACAAACCCCTATCATGTGGTCTGGTGATCCGCACGCTAAACATAGATGGTTAGCCCTCCGACAGATAAGATGAGTGTGCCCTTCCCTTCCACAGAAGGAACATACGATTGGTAACTCCTGGCTCTGCTATGGATGTTGGTCTGCTGGTACTGGTGATGGACGTCGGGGTGAAAAGCCTGGTACATACGGATGGTTCCTTTTACGACCCTCAGTTCTGGATGCGATCCTTCTAGCTCCATGCCCTTGCTCTCGTACTGCCTCTACAGTAGGTCGGGCTCGATATACTGACGGGCTGGATGACTGGTACTGTCTGCCTCTACCTTGTACTTCCTCTAGCTGCAAGTCCCCGGTTTGAAGTTCCTCGGGTGTTCCTTGCACACTACGGTCTATCAACATCTGGATACTCTGCTGGAGAGCGAGATCTCGTCGTTGTTGTGACTCCATTATTTTCTTGATAATCCCTATGAGGGCATGTACATCGGGCTGACCTGGTATTACCTCTGCTCGAACTGTTGATTGTACGGGCTGAGTTGGATGATCGGGATGGACAGGCACCTCTGCCCTCGAGTCAACTCTCGACTTTTTGTCTGAATGCTGAGACTGATCCTCCATAACTGGCCTAACAAAAGATTGCTGACCGGCCATCGACAGAACCCAAACAAGGTGATCTGAAGGATTAAGAACAGTGTCCCTGAAAGTTAAAGGACAAAAGGATCAAATCGAGGAAACATAAGAGATCAACGATCAAGGCAGATATCAGGTCAAAGAATCAGAGATAGAGAATAACGCAAAGAATATCAATAAAGGATAATTGTGATTGAGATAACTAAACATTAGTAACCCCCACATATCTGATAAATCAGACCTGCATGGGCCACCACTAAAACCTATGTCACGCCCCAGAACCAGAATACTGGCAAGTGGGGATGGACAAGGGCAGCTACGCAATCCTAAAGTACACCAGTACTCTAAAATTATGTATACATGGGGGTCACTTCTACAAGCCAACAGTCGATCCTAGGTTAAACAATCCTAGGTATCTCAATCACAGTCAATACAAAGTACAAGAAGTATGATCATCAGACATACAATAGTAAAGCGTCCCATACCATTTATACATGGATGATCATGAAGCTAGTCATACCAAAATAGAGAACTAGCAAGAGTAATAGTCATACAAGATAAGCTCTAGCTATAGTCTAGAATACGCACATCATGTCTGGGCCCGTAGGCTAAAAATCAAGGACCAAAATACGAGCTAAACACGTGCTCGGAGGCTAAACGCCACAAAAGAATAATATACATATCAAGTGGGAGAATGAAACAAGAAACCCACTCAGATACTCTGGTGCTCCGGATGGTCACCGTCGAGTAGATGGTAAGGAAGATCCTCTGGGCTCCTCTATCAGATCTGGCCAAACAAAACCAGTGGGGTCAGACCCCCAATAGCAAGTACCATAAATGAGGCCAAACTATGAACTAAAACCAGCAATGACTAACGTCAACAATTAGAGATACAAATGAGCAAGAGCAGATCGAGACTCGAGCACTACCAATGCACTTATCCCGAACATAGGAAGACAATAAGTAAGCATCTTGGAGCATAAAGCAATCATCATGTGCCATAATGTAAGTTGTGGACATGTTAAGTAAACAGAAGCTTGAGAACATGTAAAAGCAATTGAACATATGAACTTGTGAGATAGCCGGGTCATAAGAGCATGGTGACCCGACATAGGAAGTCATGTATAGCTTGTGAGAGAACTGAACATGTGAGCATGTGAGATAACTAAACATGTGAGCATGTTAGAACAAAAATAGAATGACAATGATAGGATGACTTGGGAACTATTTCGGAAGTCAAGTTACAACCCTTAAACCAAACAAGGACCGGGGTTGTAACCCTTCTCCAGAACAGAACTTAGCCTCCGATCATTCATTGATAAAAGTAAAGCATAAACCATAGTGTACGGAAATGAACATATGGACACTGCCTAGACAAAACTTGACTGGACTGACTCTATCCATCAATCATGGCCAAGCAATGAGTACGGCTTGATACTTTAACTAACTAGGGTTATCACAAGCCTAGTTACTAGCAAGATGTAATAAGATGTTCCGATAGTCATAAGCCCTGCAGCTATCCAGTTATCCTTCCGCAGGTTGAGAGTTGTATTAGGTGGATACATCACTCAGGAGACAAATGTATCCCATGGTGACTTGGGGGTGCAACACATGACAGTGTGCTGGAAATGTGCCTACTCGACGGCAGGCTACAAGTCCAATTAAAGCGCCCAGATAATGGGATTGCCTGTGACTGGAAAATTTCTTTATGAATTACTTGGTCAATCTAGTTATTAATCTAGTCAGATTCAGTATGAATCCCTGACCGTAGAAAATCAGGAATTCATATCCTAGACATGATGTAATACAGAACATGTGGCTTGTACAAACACATTCAAGAGAAACACCCACGGTGTCCAAATCATTCATTACTTGTAAGCCAATAAAGTCGTCGCAACAGCATTCATGGTTCATGTCATATCATGTTACTTGTCTGGAGTGCACCACGACGGGTCACTATCATGTTAAGAGTACTTGTTAGGGTGCACCATTACGGGCCACAATCATGTTAAGCAAAGAAGTGACATGTAACTTGAGTACATCGTAACAGGTCACTATCTTGTTAAGCAAAGAAGAAAGGTATTCATTATGAGTGCACTACAACGGGTCACTATCATGTTAAGCAAGGAAGAAAGACATATATCATGAGTGCCCCACCACGGGTCACTATTATGTTAAGCAATCATAGACGTAAGAAATCTTGTAGATAGATCTTGACAAAAGGTGCATCATAACATATGAGAAGGAATAAATGAGGTAACTACTTGGCCTAATACACCAATTGAACATGTGCTAGTGTTAAGGGTATGACAGGGGTACAATCATTTTCTTAACTGTACAATATTTACCAAATCATGTTAAGAAATTCATTTATTAAAGAAATATCAAGTTATTAAATAGGGTCGTCGTAATTTAGGCCAAGATAGAAAACATACGATGCAATCATAAGCTCCATATCAAGAATGAAAGAAACTTGCATAAAATAGTTAGTAATATATTCTTGAAGCCAAAGAAAAGATCTACAACTTTTATATTGGGAGTTGGGAGAAATACTGGCCACAATTCAGCCAAATAGGACTTAAAACAGCCAAAATATGCCCTATGCGACATTCTGCGGCACTATTCATTCCATGCGGCACTGTTCATGCTCATGCGGCTGCGGTACTATTCATGCGACACTATTTATCTCATACGGCTACGGCACTATTCATTCCATGCTGCACTATTCATTCATGCGGTACTATTCATTCATGCGACTACGACACTATTCATTCCTGCGGCTGCGGTACTATTTATGCTCATGCGGCTACGGCACTATTCATCTCATGCGGCTGCGGCACTATTTATTCCTGCGGCTGCGACACTATTCATACTCATACGACTGCGACACTATTCATCTCATGCGGCTGTGACACTATTCATTCCATGCGGCACTATTCATTCCTGCGGTACTATTTATTCTTGCGGTACTATTCATCCATGCGGCTGCAACACTATTTATTCCTGCGGCTGCGGTACTATTCATTTCTGCGGCTACGGCACTATTCATGCTCATGCGGCTACGACACTATTCATGTGGCACTATTCATAATCCCTGCCAAAATCAGGACAGATGAACTAAAAAATGGTCAAAAATGCTTTTGGCCATAACTTTCTCAAAATACGTCGAAATCTAACTTTTCAAAGGTCCATTTTGGTTAAAATCGAATTCTCTATAACATAGAACAATCAAAACTTGAAAATAATGAAGTTTATACCCAAAAAAACTGAAAAGGCTATATTCTTAGATCCACAAATAATTATCCACCAAAATAAAAAATGCCAAGTTCTAAAGATGCTTAGAATCATGTAAGGAAGAGTTTAGAACAAACAAAATAATATTTATCCAATATTTGTCAAGATGTACTTGCCTTAGGTTGGAGGAAGAAGATGAAGAGGAAGATGATGAAGAGAATGAAAATAATAAAAGAGAGAAAGAGAGAGAGAAATGAGTTGGGTTTTATACAAACCTTCCAATCTCAAACTCACCTAAACCAAACCAAACCCTATACCAAGTTGAACCGAACCAAATTAAACCAAGTCAAGTTTAACCTACACTTTAGAAAAATTAAAATATTCGAAAACCAAGAAATATGAAATACGGATCAAAATACGTACCCGTACATAAATACTGATACAGTGAGACGAGTCTCATAGGCCTTGACACTTTATTTACCATGTGTTGTGAGTTATATGCAGGACACATATCCGCGTAGTCGGCTGGCCACTGATACGTATGGAGCATACGACGGATAGGTGTAACTGCCAGTAGAATTGCATACTAGAAGACTTGGCAGTTACTAGAGGTTTTTATTGGTCCTGGAGATGACGATACTAGACATTGGGTGGGGAGAACAATACCTAACGTATGGGCTTCGATTACACTTCCCCTGTAACCCGGAAGCTCCGCTGGAGATACGGGTATGATTATCCTCTCAGGTTGGCTACTGACGTTCTTGAACGTTATGCGCTTGGTCACTGGTGCCCAAGAGGGTACTATACCGGATCCCATATTCAGCCAGGGCTCATTCGTCGAAGGATTGTTTCTCAATTGCATATTCACAGTAGATTGGCCAGGAACCCGATTGCATGCATCCTTTCTTTTCTATTATATTATCAAAGTTTATATGGCATGGTATTTTCTTGTATCTTGCTACGTCCCTCTGAGGACCTAGTTATCTCTCCAGGATTAGACGACTTCCCGCAGGAGTACGGAGTGGCCTTGGATCCTGCATACATTGATGACGAGGCAGTACCTACTGATTTCTAGTTTATTCCTTATTTGAGACATTAGTGAATATTTCTACATCTCTTTTCTTTGTATTTTGCGGAGGTTGGACTCCAATCTTATGAGACTATTTCATAGTTGTTTGGAGTGAGTATGTTCACCCGGCTATCTTTTGATACACTCATTTATTATCTAGACTTTATTATCTTCTGTGCTGAGCTGTGATGAGATTAGATAATATTATTCTGGCCTGTGATGATTTATTATATAGCTTATGTACGTATACGAGGATTCCATATATTAGAGTATTCTTCGTATATGCGCATCTGGCATGTTCGCGTACTCGGTCCTATGTATTTTGGGACTGGACATTACATGTTTTTGTGGTGGCCCATGCAGGTCTAGAAAATATTGTTAGGTTACATGACTGTGCCCAGCAAGCCTGCATATAGGAATAGGAATATCTCATCCAGAACTACTACTTCTCTTGACTTTCCATCTTTTTAAATTCCTTTGATTACTTGAATTACCTCATACGTAACCTTTCCTAATATCGTCCTATTCTTCCTCGTGCCAATAGTATGAATCTCAGAAGCGGACACACTTCTGCCTTGGCCCTCACATCTGGTGAAGAGGTTACCCCGGAGGAACAGAACCCTCCAATGACTCTAGTGACACCATACCAGCTAGGATAGTCGCAACCTACTACGACACCGACGACGGTGCACCCAGAGATCGCAGCACCCCAGTCAGCCAGGCTGGACAGACCACTACCGTGCGCTTGGAAGGGAATATACCACTGCCTCCACCCCCCATTCCCTTAGCAGTTCCACCACAGTTGGGACCTCAGATGCCTCCACCATCGACTGATGGGAGCCCTATTTCCCAGTTTATGTACGCCATGATGCAGGCTCAGTGGCAGTAGACCAAGCTGATGAGATAAACTATGATGGCAGCCTTGGCTAGACCTCCACCTCCAGTACCAGTACCAGCACCGACTCTGCATCCTTATGTAGGCTCTGTCAAGAATTTCACAGACATGAACCCCAAGGCCTTTAGAGGAACGGAAAAGCCACTAGAGGTATAACAATGGCTTATTAGTACAGAGAAGCTACTGAAGGCATCCCAATTGCTAGCTCGAGATTGGATGACAGCAGTGGACCTACTGTTAGAAGATAACGCTCACCACTGGTGGAAAGCAGAAAAAAGACGATTAGGCGCTGGGATCACCTGAAAGCAGTTCTATGATCTATTCTATGAGAGATTCTTCCCCATTCATATTCGAGACGGTCTCTACGACCAGTTCCTTCATCTGAAGCAAGAAAATATGACAGTTGATGTGTATGACTCAGAGTTCAATCGCCTGAGTAGATTTGGTATGGGATTGATCCCGACAGAGTTAGAGAAGACAAGAAGATTTTATCAGGGGCTTGTACCAGAGCTCAAGACATATACAACTACCCGGTCTCGAGTCTCCCATTCGGCTGTCTTGGAAGAAGCTCGTGCTCAAGAGATTCTTCGCAAGGAGTAGCAGCAGACATCGAGGCGCCATACACCAGCAGTTACCCCAACCCGAGCTACTCGGGGAGGACCTGTCAGGAGGACCACAGGACAGTACCAACAGAGGACTACACCCTACCAGAAGCCCACTTTCTATTTTTGTAGAAAGCAAGGCCATATCAGAGATGACTGCCGACTTCGTTTGGGATTATGTATGAGATGTGGATCGGGACAACACTTGGCCAGAGATTGCCCCGAGCAGCGAATACTAGTACATGCACATCAGGTCTTGAGGCCCACAGCTTCAGCACCCCCAGCTTCCCGACCAGCAGCAGGAGCACCTCGCCCACCATTGTCTTCCCAAGGCGCACAGTACAACAAGGCCAGAGCTCAGAGTATAGGGCAAAATTTTGGGCAGGCATTCTCGATTGCTGTGGAAGATATAGATACAGAGACAAAGGTCATAGTAGGTATGGTTTTAGTCGCTTCATTTCCTGCTATTACGTTGTTTGATACTAGAGCTACTCATTCATTCATAGCCACTAGTTTTGCCGCTAGGTACAGCATTTCCATCACACCCTTATCTAAGAATGTTAGAATCCTTACTGGAGGAGGAGTTGTACCTATTATTGATGTTTATAGACTTTGTCCTGTAGTGATACATGGTAGAGAGATGAAAGCATGACTTCTTATATTTCCTATGCCTATATTCGACGTGGTTCTCGGAATGGACTGGTTGAGCCAGCATTTCGCCCTCGTAGACTGCCATAGGGGCAGTATTGTCTTTAGACCGCCGAATATGACGGAGTTCGAGTTCACCAAAGAAGAAGGAGAGAGTTGTGATACACCCACATTGGGGACTCATATGATGATGCAGGACACCCCTCAACACCCTATCATCACCGAGTTCGAGGATGTATTCTCCGAAGATTTGCCAGGACTGCCACCTGACCGAGATATTGAGTTTTCTATTGAGATTATTTCCGAAGCCGAGCCTATTTCATCTCGAGTGTATTGTATGGCACCCAAGAAGTTGGTAGAAATGAAGACGCAGATTCACGACTTGTTAAAGAAAGGCTTTATTCGTGCCAGTGCATCATCATGGGAAGCGTCCATTCTTTTTGTGCCTAAGAAAGATGGGACAGTGTGCATGTGCATCGCCTACAGAGCCTTGAATGCAGTGAGTGTGAAGAACAAGTATCCCTTGCCGCGTATAGACGATCTATTCGATCAACTAAGTGGAGCAAAAGTATTCTCCAAGATTGACTTACGATCGGGCTATCACCAACTAAAGGTTCGGAAGGAAGACATTGCGAAGACGGCTTTTCGATCGAGGTATGGACACTACGAGTTCTTGGTCATGCCTTTCGGTTTGACCAACGCTCCCGCAGTCTTCATAAATTTAATGAACATGATATTTCACCAATACTTGGACAAATTTGTAGTCGTCTTTATAGATGATATCTTGATTTACTCTAAGAGCCAAGAGGAGCATGAGCAGCATCTACGGATTGTTTTGGGGACCTTGAGGAATGAGCGACTTTTTGCAAAACTTAGCAAGTGTGAGTTCTTTCTTAAGGTGGTATCATTTTTTGGACACATTGTTACTGGAGACGACCTATCAGTGGATCCTGAGAAGATCACAGCAATCAAGGCATGGCCCACTCCTACATCAGCTTCTGAGGTGAGAAGTTTTCTTGGACTTGCGGGTTATTACTGAAGGTTCGTAGAAGATTTCTCTCGAATAGCAGGGCCTATGACTCGACTCACTTGCAAAGATCAGGAGTTCGTATGGACAGATGAGTGTCAAGCCACTTTCGACGAGTTGAAGAAGCGCTTGACCACGACACCCATTTTGACATTACCATCGGGCTCGGGAGGATTTGTGAGCTACAACGATGCATCCGGAAAGGGATTAGGATACATATTAATGCAGCACAGTCGTGTGGTAGCGTACGCATCAAGATAGTTGAGAGTGCACGAGAAGAATTAACCAATCCACGATCTAGAGCTCGCAGCGGTTATCTTTGCTTTGAAGCTATGGGGACACTACTTGTACGACGAGAAGGTTGATATCTACACTGATCATATGAGCCTCAAGTACGTGTTCACGCAGAAAGAGTTGAATATGAGACAGCGACGTTGGTTGGAGTTGATAAAGGATTACGAGATCGAGCTACATTATCATCCGGGCAAGGCTAATGTCATGGCAGACACATTAAGCCGTAAGCCATGGCTCACTTCTTGACCACACAAAAGGAATTGATAGAAGACTTACAGAAGCTTGGTATTGAGGTAGTATTGCCTGGAGCAGATGGCATGTTAGCCAATCTCCAAGTGCAATCACCATTAGTAGAGAGGTGTAGAAGCATAGAAAATATGGGGTTCATGCGGATCACAACTGGCCGCATAAATACTTTGGGCCAAACTGGTCCGCATAAAGGAGAGCCACATGACAGATTCAGCACCCCATGCGGCCCGTCTGCAACCAGACTGATTCGAGCCGTAGATGGAAGATATGCGACCAAGTGGATAAGTCATTCTAATAAAGCTGACGAACTCTGTCAAATCTGACAAAAATAACAGCTCTGACACTCTGACAAAAAGATAAGACGTGATCAGACAAAATGTCATGTCACTAAAATAAGACATAGTCATGCGGCCAGAAAGATTGCTACCCGAGCCGCATGAACCTTATGCGGCTCAACCTATGCGGCCCTAAAAGTCTTTAAGTTTTACGCGGCCAAAGATGACTATAACCTGAGCCGCATGAGCTTTATACGGCCCAAAACACAGAATCTATGCGGCTCAAAAGGCCGTAAGCTACATGCGGACTAAGGGAGACAGCGGCCTAAGCCGCATAAGTCCTATGCGGCTGAAAGCTGAAAAACTCATGCGGCTCAAAATGACTCCAGATTAGTCCTATCCTGCGATAGAACACGTGGCAGGTTGACCGAGTCTCAACCACCCAGATTTGCTGTAACAGAATCCTAACAAATTGCCAGCTGACGGCCGAAGAGCAGGTCTTTACGTGCTGTTGTAGCCACGTGGCAACGAGCCATCTATGCGGCTTAAAATATATATCACTATAAATAGCAAGGTGCCACACCCCTGCAAAAGGCTGGCAACCTACGAAGGGCAATTTCTTCAAGAGCTAAGACTGCGTCGGATAGTCCAAGGAGTATGACAGAGTTGATAACACTTTTTCGAGCCTCCACCGTCACCCCCCAGAACCAAAAACTAAACAATTGTACTTAGATTGTTTCCTAGGATTTCTTTCTAGGCTTTTCTTTGTACAAGCAAGTTTGTAATCAATTTCAGAATTTTTGTAATACCTGTCTTTAATATTTTAATGGCAAACACGATGGCGACTCTGCTGGGAACGTCCTTCTCCTCTGATGAGAAGCTGGTGACGTAATCCGACACGTCTAAGCTTGGTGCTACGCAGCAAATGCTTGTGGTTCGTTTTGACCAACAAGCTTTCGAAGAAATGCTCTCTGAAGAAAGCGCCAGCCCGTCACAGAAGCGAGCCAACCCAAAGAGAACCCGCAGGACGTCGAAGCGCAAAATTGTTGCCCCCGAACAGGTTTTCGAAGAAGCTCCTTCTGCGGCCTAAGATGATGATCGAAGCTCTCTTGTGGCTTTGCTTCCGACCGCAGAGGACCCCACTGTCCCCAAATCCAGCAAAGAAAAATGCTACGATACTGATTTTTTGGGGGCACAATGGAAATCTATGCGAACGAAGAAGATGTCGCATAAGAGAAATGGGCAGTCTGTCCATGCAGCAGCCAACTCTGGCCGCAGGCAGACAACCCATGCGGCAGCCAACTCTAGCCGCAGGAAGATGTCCTATGCGACAGCCAACTCTGGCTGCAGAAAGATGGCCCATACGACAGCCAACTCTGGCCGCAGGAAGATGATCCATGCGACAACCAATCCTGGCCTCAGATAGGATGTCTCATGCGGCCCTGTCAGTAGCTCGGTGTTCGACCGTCCCTCATGCGGGCCCGACTCCATGCGGTCCATTAAAAATATAGAATATTCCAATCAGTACTCTTCTTACTATGCGACTTTTGGTGCTAAGTTGAAGAAGTCTAGGACAGTACGGGCCCAACAAGCCCGGTCAACTGTCCAAGCTACTGACCGTCAGCGGGCATCGTTAACTGTTATACGGGCTCCTGATGGAAAGTTATACAGAACCACCCGCGTCCAGTCGCCCAGGGCTAACGGACAGTGTGGGTATTTAAAGTCTCCCTCCAACGATCGAGAGTAAGTGCTTTTACTAGCCTCGTATCTGGGAGCAAACACGATACCTACGCACCGGTGTGCTCGGGATACCCGAGTCCATAAGTTTGATGCAAAGGTAGATCAGCCTGTTATCGACTTGCGTGAGGTGATTACTCACAAATGCAAGGAGGAAACCTTGGCATGCAATAAGTCCCTCCCGGGACGTCGTTGCACCCAAGTCATCATCAACTGCTGCTGTGACAAGTCGGCAGCACCTGAAGATCGATAATCCATTTTCCAACGACTGCAGCAGCCAGCACCTTTCCAACAACAACTTCAGAAACAGGTGCAAATTTCGGGAGACGAGGAACTTCCTTTCGCCTGTAATTCAACCTGGAAGGTTCCTCCCAGCAAGGGAGGAAAGAAGACAGGCTCTTCCAGCCCGGTAATCTCGGCCAGCACGGAAAGAAAACTCTCATCTGGAGGATTACCGTCGACAACCACAAGGGGTGTCTATTTGGGCACCCGATCCAAAAAGAAGCTTCCAGCACCTAGGGGTACACCTTCGGCCTCCTTGGGAGTAGATGAAGCTGGGGGTAGCAGTCCCCTCAATATATGCGACAACCTGGTGTACCAAAAGCATACACAGGGGGTAGAGATCCTCCAGAACTACGCAACAGACTTGGACGTTCCTGAGGGCCACTACCCTCGCCAAGACGATGCGGCTTCCTTCACAAGGGGTAGCACCCCTTCCGAGTCCGAGGAAGATGACATTCTGACATTTTCCGACGATTTCTCCATACAAGGGTACGACACAGAGAGCACCTCTGCTACGATCCCTTCCACCACTACCACGTGAGGACAGTTTTTATGGCCGACGATGATCCTGAAGCGCCTATTGAACGACAACATCTGGAAGTGCTTGAAGCCATGCTCCTGTCCTTGGTCAAGTCTGTAGACGAAATTAAAGCCACCTTGCCAACTCAACTAGCAAGGACGCCTGGACAAACAAGCTTGGGGTCCGCAGTCAACGCGAACTCCAATACGACCGCCCCTCCTTTGGGTAATAATCTTTTAGGAGCATCCGTTCCATCAACTGCGGATGAAGCCAAGGAGGCAAGGAGGGAAGTCCAGGAGCTTCGAGCAATGTTCAATGCCCGAGACTCCTTCCGAGACCTCAGAATACGGCAGCCATATCCCGTCGCATGGAGAGATGTTCCTTTTCCCCCACGCTACAAACTGTTCCATATAGATTCGTATGACGGGAGGACCTCTGCTATTCGTTACATGACTTATTTTGATGTCACAACCGACCACTTGCCGTATAGCGACGCCATCCTCACACGATTATTCATCAGAGCATTGGAGGAGATCGTGTTTGACTGGTACCGCAACCTTTCCGACAACTGCATCCATTCTTTTGACGGCTTCAAGCACATGTTCCTGGAAAGATTCTACGAAGTGGGGTATGATGTGACAATGTCATCTCTCATGGACGTCGTTCAGGGAGAGACCTTATAACTTTAACATATTAGAACAACTGGCTAATACACTGGCAAAGTTGTTGTTATACGAGCCCATAAGGCTCTCCAAAGATCTTCGTGTCATATTGAGCGAAGCACTCCAAAATGTTGATGCCTACTTAGCCCAGGTCAAGCCTCCAGGGGAAGACCTGTCAGCAGATCTCCAGGGCAGCAACTGTGCGGATGCAATGCCCAACATCGTATTCACCCCACAGGACATGCTGATCAAAACCAACATGCATGATCGCCCCTTGTACTACACTGGATACATAGGCGACATCAAGGTGGATCGGATGCATATCGACCCTGGCTCGTCGATAAGCATCATCCTGAAAAGCTTACTTTAAGTCCTCGGCATCCCTATGTACCGGCTAGCGACGACCAACACTGCCATTAGCAGTTTTAACTCGGAAAGGAGCTATCCCTTAGGAAAGATCCGATTAAAGTGTCAGATCGGCGACCTAAGGACAGAGGTTACCTGCTACGTCATAGATGCAGACACGTCCTATAACATCCTCTTGGGGCGTCCGTGGATACGTAACTATATGATCGTGCCATCCACCCTCCACCAATGATTCAAGTATGTCAGTCAGCAAGGCTTCGTGAAGACTGAATTCGCCAACATCGATCCTTTCAAGGGGGTTGAATCCTATTATTCTTCGAAGGCGTGTCTATATGAAGAGTCCAATAAACATATAACCGGCGAACCAGAGGCCATCACAGGGCTAGAGGAACCCGTGAGAATTTATCTACAGGCCCGTAAACTGGGCAGAGCTGCACCCCTTGTCTCGACTTTGCATAAAGAGGTGTCCGGTTCTTCTGCTTCACCTGTGCAGTTGGAACCAATGGTCATCCGGTTCCCATGATCCAGCCAGGAACCAAAACCTGTCATAGGGCCGATGGTGGTCCGATGGCCGAAATCCAATCAAAGACAACAGGAAGATGCGAGGCCCTCTGTGACGCCGATGGTGATTCGATTGCAAAAATCCACTCAAAGGCAACCGGAAGACACGAAGTCCTCTACCGAGCCGATGGTTATCCGTCTTCCTAAATTGAGCCGACAATCAAATGTCGATGCGAGGCCCTTAGACAAGCCAGTGCCACTAGCAGAATCCTTGGTGGTCAAGTTACCTAAGACAGTATCCCAACCTCTAGGCTCACAGGGGGTAGCTGAAGAGGACACAAAACTCGCCAAGTACCTAGTTGCACAAGTAGATAGTCCCTCTCCTGAAGATGTAATTCCTGTCGACAAAGTTCCTTATTTCATCAATAAGTGGCTGCCATTGGATTATTCTGAGTGTGATAAGTTTAATCTGATATATGCTGCACGGGACTGTCTAGACGTTAACCTGCACACACAGGTGACAACTGTCTATACCGTAAATTGACTTGCTCCAATTAAAGGCGCTTACTTTCTAGTCCCAGGCAGAAGAGAATGGGGTCACACGATCATCTTTGGCCGAAAAAAAGGTCCCCAATCTTTTACGCCACAAGAGTTCGATCTCGAACCCGATGCTGGAAGATTACCGCTCTACCTGTATAGTCCTCAAGCCAAGTAATTCATGCAAAAGCAGGGGTACGACATGGAGGCTACCCCGGGCCTGAATTACGGCAACGGTCGGCGATCGCCTCTACAGCTGTCAGCACCGGCTGGAAAACCTCAGGACTATTATCACAAATCCAGACACGGCCTCGGGTATGTTACACCAGCCACAACGCTCGAGAGTTTCGATGAAGAATGTCAGTGGCACTCTCATTCGTCCAAGTCACCCACTTACGACTCCGATGGTAGCATTGAAGATATATTCAGGCAGACATTATCTGTCAATAAGACATCCACTGATATTGAAGAGGAAGACGAAGATCTACTCGAACCACTTGAGTTGGAGCCATTGGTCCAACAACTGGATGCACAATGGAAGAAGCACTTTGAACTACGAGAACCTCCCACTGAAGACAAGGTCATGCAAGTTGACCTTGGTGATGGATCCTCCCCGAAGCCAATCTTCGTCAGTAAAAGCCTAATGGACGATGAACGAGAGTCGCTATTACAACTCGTCAGATAATACATCAACGTCTTCACTTGGAGCTATGAAGACATGCCAGGGCGAGATCATACTTCATAAGCTCAACATTTATCCGGACGCAAAACCAGTCAAACAACAGCAGCGGCGGTTTCGTCCAAACATCATGAACTCCATTGAAGCAGAAGTAAACAAACTTATAGCTAGCAGTTTCATCCGTGAAGAGCAGCACCCAGACTGGGTAGCCAACATAGTACCAGTCAGCAAGAAGAAAGAAAAGATCCAAATTTGCATCGACTTTCGTAATCTGAATGCGGCATGCCCTAAGGATGAGTTCTCTCTTCCAATCATCGATATAATGATCGATAATACGTGTGGCTTCGAGCGTATGTCCTTTATGGATGACTTTTCAGGATATAATTAAATCAAAATGTCTTCTGATGATGAGAAGCATACGTCATTCCGAACACCGATCAGCGTGTATTATTATACGGTCATGCCCTTCGGCCTGAAGAACGTCGGTGCTACATATCAACGTGCTATGAGCGTCATCTTTAGAGATCACTTACGCAAGATGGTGGAGTGTTACGTTGACGACATCACCGTCAAAAGCCGCTCCAAAAATGATCACTTACATGATTTGAGAACAAAATTCGACCTCGTGCGAGAGCACAATCTGAAGATGAATCCCACTAAGTCTTTTCTGGGCGTGTCCAGTAGGAAGTTCTTAGGCTTCGTCATTACTTCCCGGGGTATTCACATAGATCCCAATAAAACAAAAGTAATCCTGGAGATGAGTCCACCAAGGAACCTCCGTGAACTCCGAGGCCTTCAAGGAAGACTAGCATACATCAGGAGGTTCATATCTAACCTCTCAGGGGGATGTCAACCCTTCACTCAACTCATGAGGAAAGATGTCTCTTTCATATGGAACGAGGAATATCAGCGAGACTTTGATGACATTAAGGAATACCTGACGAATCCTCCAGTTCTGGTAGCCCTGGTCGCCGGAAAGCACTTCCTGCTCTATGTACGGGCGCTGGAAAACTCCCTCGGTGCTTTGCTAGCACAGAATAATAATGCGGGACATGAACAAGCTTTTTACTATTTCAGCCGGATGATGGTAGGACTGGAACATAGGTACACCGTCGGGGAGAAGGAGTGCCTTGCCCTAGTGTTCGCCATTCAGAAAGTACGACACTATATGACACGGCAGACCATCCATGTTGTCTCATGAGTTAATCTTCTCAGGGTTCTCATGACCAAACCAGGTGCACTCAGTTCTCGTCTAGACGTGGGCGATACTGTTATTCCCCTACGATATGGTTTTTATTTCGTAAAAGGCTGTCAAAGGTCAAGCTCTGGCCGACTTCTTAGTAGCCCATCCAGGCCCAGAATCAACCAGAATTTATGAAAAAATCCCCGACGAAGTCGTTGTCTCACACATGACTTCACATGATGCCATTTGGTGAATGTTCTTTGACGGTGCTTCAAAAACGGGGCCACAAGGTGATATCGTCGCTGGAGTCGGGGTAGTACTAATTTCTCTCCCTGGACTGGTGGTCAATCGGGTGTATTCTTTCACAGAATCCTGTTCAAACAATGTAGCCGAATATAATGCTCTAGTTATCGGACTCCAACTCATAAAAGAGGTAGGGGTCAAGTACCTGGAAGCGTTTGGCGACTCGCAGCTGATTGTTAATCAGATCCGAGGCTCATACGAAGTTCGCAACGAAGACCTGATTTCCTGCCATCAGACAGCAATTGCCATCATTACAATCTTAGAGGGGTTCTTTATAGAGCATGTTCCTAGGCTCTAAAATATTGAAGCCGATGTCCTAGCAGGCCTCGCCGCTTCCTTGGCAGTTCCAAATGATGCTCATTATCTAGTTGACGTGATAGGCCATGAGCTGGTCTGTCCTAAGAACAATGTTCAACTGGGTACGAGTTACTCCGTCCAGATAACCAATGACATACAAGACTGGAGACGCCCGCTCATCGACTTTGTAGTCTACGAAATTATGCCAGAGAATGTGAAGGAAACAACTTCAATCAGAAGGCGCACTTTCAGATTCTTCTATGATACAGAGACGAAAATATTATATCGACGATCCTACAATGGGTTACTGTTAAGATGTCTGTCAAACGCAGAAGCCAAAGAAGCCTTATGCGAGGCTCATGATGGCGCTTACGGGGCTCACCAACCTGGCCCGAAATTGCAAGATCGTCTCTGTCGGATGGGTTATTACTGGCCCACAATGGTAGCAGATGCAGTTGATTATGCAAAGAAGTGTAAGGATTGCCAGATCCATGCAGATTTCATACATCTGCCATCCAAATTCTTGTACCCAAAAGTGGCCTCTTGGCCATTTGAAGCATGGGGAATGAACATCATCGGGCCAATCACCCCACCGTCGTCTAGGGGGTCAGTTCATACAAGCAATCACCGATTACTTCTAGAAATAGGCGAAAGCTGTTCCGCTTGCGGAGGTAAAGATATCAAACGTGATTAGTTTCATAAAACATCACGTTATTTACCATTTTGGACTGCCCCGGAGGATTATTCATGACAATGGTCCACAGTTCGCAAGCCACGTTTTCTATTAATTTTGTGACAAGAATCAGATTCAGAACATGGCCTCGACGGCATATAACCCATCGGCTAACGGTCTGGCTGAAGCCTTCAACAAAACCATAATCAAGCTCCTCAAAAAGTTCGTGTCTTCAAACAAATGCGACTGGAATGAAAAGCTTGGCGAGTGCTTATGGGCGTATCGTACTATGATTTGGACGGCTACAGTAAATATACCGTTCTCCTTGGTTTACGGGAGCGAGATAGTTCTCCCTTTGGAGACTCGGATCCCCTCACTTCGGGTGGCCCTTACCTACCGGTTAACGTTGGATGATAACTACCGCCGACGGCTACAAGAATTGGAAGCGTTAGATGAGAAACGTTTGCAAGCTCAACAAAGCATCGAGCTCTATCAAGCATGCATCTGTCGAGCCTTTAACAAGAAAGTCAAACAGAGAATATTCTAAGTTGGTGATCTCGTCTTAGCCGTTCGCCGACCAATGGTCATGACCCATAAGACCCCCGACAAATTTCAACCTTAATGGGAGGGTCCATTCATCATCGAGACAGTATTCTCCAACGGTGCGTACCATTTTGCAAAACAAAATGGAGACTTGCTCATGAAGCCAGTCAACGGCAAATTTCTCAAGAAATATTATGTCTAAACGACATCTTCCAACTATCTCTCAGATTGTGAGTTATGTACCCTCTGGTATCGCTGAACTTACACTTTGACCTCAAATCTCCCAGATTGTTGAGTTATGTACCCCCAGGTACTGCTAAACTTACTCTCTGACCGCTCTGAGTGGATTCATATTGCATCTTCTGGTCATACCTCTGAACTTCCACACTAAATGCTTTCCCCACCGGAGTTTGCCTTAAAATCTATTACTCGCACCACCAGTGCACAAAAAGAGTAATAGGTCCACAAAATACCCCAAACGGGAAAAACAACCATGTCCACATTACCTCTGAGTTGTTTTCCCGTCCATCACAAACAAACCACCCAATATATAGAACTTCGACATTGATAGCACCTCTGAGTTGTTCCGTGTATACCCATTAGGCCCACTCCTACCACGTCCTCATTACATCTGAGTAGGGAGGATCTACTTTAAACCCATATTTACCACGTCCTTATTATCTCTGAGTAAATATGTTGGTTTTCTCTCTACTTATTATCAGTACTCGCATCGCCAGTACACAAAAGGGTAATAAGTCCATAAAAGTTATTCTAATCTATTACTCGCACCATCGGTGTACCAAAGAGTAGTAGGTCCACAAAATATTATTCAAATCTATTTGCTTGCATTTCCATATACACAAAAGGGTAATAGGTCCACAAAAAGTCCCCTAGTGGGATGTCCTTTATCAAACATAAATGCTATATTAGGCCTTCTAGTACAAGCACCAAAAAATACCAGAAATAAAGAATGGAGTGAATGTATTCTGTTTATTCAAAATTAGTTACATTCATAGGACTGTATCAGCAGCAGAAAGAAAAGAAAGGAAAATCTAGCAATACATAGTTTGGTCAGTTTGACAGCACTTCGTCTTCACCAAAAAGCAGTTTCGTGGCCCTCGAAAGAGGTCATGTTTTACTGCTGAGAAGCAAACAAGGCTGTTGAATCTCCAAGGAGCTGCTCGAAGGAGGACAAATATAGCATGCTTTTTCTCCCCTCCGTATTACGGATACCTTAGCCCCGCTCCTCCAAAAGGCCATACCTTCAAAACAGCATCCCTGATGGTGGTTTTGCCTACTTGGAGAGCCGTAAAGACAGGACATTTATGATGACGCCTGACCACCGTCCAACTCTCCGAGGTATAAAGGTTCTTCCTACCACATGGGGAAAACTCTTCTGAAGTATGAGGAGTTCTAAGTTGTCTGATGTGTATGCCAAATTGGCGCAGAGAAAACTCTTCCGAAGCATGGGAAGTTTTGAGCTGTCTGATGTGTGTGTCAGAATGGTGCATCTTCACTCTATCGTCGACATCGGTCCTAGTGAAATTTGCTAGCCAGATCCCTACAAAATATGGAAAAAGGGCTTAGCAGTGAGAAGAAAACAAAGGCCATTCTTCAGTTATGCGACCTAAGCCAAACAAAACTCATGTGGCTCAGTCATGAGGTACTTATGTGGCTCAGTCATGAAGTACTCATACGGCTCAATCATGAGGCACCGATGCGGTTCATGAGGCTCAGTCATGAAGTGCTCATGCGGCTCAGTCATGAAGCACTCATGCGGCTCAGTCATGAGGCACCTATGCGGTTCATGCAGCCCAGTCATGAAGTGCTCATGCGGCTCAGTCATGAGGCACTTATGCGGCTCAGATACGCAGTGTTCATGTGGATCAGTCTTGGGGCACTCATACGGCGCTTATGCGGCTCAGCCCAAGCGGCCCTATCATACAGAACACATGCGGTCCAAAAGAGATAGGGCATGCATCGACCAGACTTAAAGCATAGAGGCAATATATGACAGGCCCGCGCATAAAATATATGATGTGGCCACTTCAAAATTTCAGTCGTCGTCTTCCCTCCGTCCTTACCCTTGATAGGGGGTTGCATGTCGGGATGAATGGAAGGAGAGTCTGTCGCTCTCGACGGAGAGGCAAGTCCGTTCCCTTTGGCTGCAGCACCAGTTGACTTGGAAGCTTTTGGAGCCATGGCTAAACTGAGACAGAAAGGATGATGAAGACGAAGGAGAAGAAGGTAAAATAGAAAAATCTTTCTCCGAAAAGACCCCTATTTATAGAGTTTCTGAAGAGAGCCGTGATGAGACCATAAAATGTTATATTTTTATCCCTTAATGTTCATCATTTTATGCTCATTTTATGACTATAGGTAATCATTATATTTATATTTTGCTGTAGGATGAGTTTGGAGACACTATGTACAAAATGGAGCTAAAATGCAATTCTGGACAGTTTTGACAGCTTTCACCAAAATGGGCATAACTTTCTCATCCGAAAAGCAATGGAGGTGATTCAAAACATTTTGGAAAGATAAGACACAGGGCTACAACTTTTATATTTTGTGTTTTTCGCAAATTAAACTGCATCATAGACGAAATCAGACTTGAAGTTGGGTCAAAGATGCTGTGAACAAAAATAGGAACCAAAATAACCATGTTCCTACTTGTTCTATGACTTATTCTATTTGGTTTGAGAAGTTGTAACTTTTAGAGGATATGTGGGGAGATATTGTGGGTTTGAAACAACTAATTTATGGTGTATAAAAGGGGTAGAAATCATGAGAAGAAGGGCACAACACAACTCTTCTTCTTCTTCTCCAACTTTTCTTTTGAAGTTTTGAAGAACATGTGCGGCTAAAAGTCTTGTTGGTCGAAGTGTACGGAAGCCTTGAAATCAATAAACTTGTGAGATCTAAATTGTTTCTATATGTTTGATTTTATACTTTGAATATTGAATGTTTTTCTATGCCAACTTTCATGATTGTTTTGTTTAATTACTAGGAGGCCTACTAGTTTATTATTCATTTCGATCTACCGCTAAATTAGATATCAAATCCGTAATTGTTTGATGTTTCTAATTTGTGAAGCAACCAAGATTTAATGAATTGTTTTGTTCTTTGAATCACCTCCATTGCTTTTCGGATGAGAAAGTTATGCCCATTTTGGTGAAAGGTGTCAAAACTGTCCAGAATTGCATTTTAGCACTATTTTGCACATAGTGTCTCCAAATTCATCCTACAGCAAAATATAAATATAATGAGTACCTATAGTCATAAAACGAGCATAAAATGATGAACATTAAGGGATAAAAATATAATATTTTATGTTTTCATCAAATACCCCCACACTTAACTTTTGTTCGTCCTCGGATAAAACCCAAAATTTATTTTTTTCAAAACAAAAATCAAGGTTGTAATGTCATAAATAAAGAATAACCATGCTCTTCAAAATCATAACATATCATGAAAATATATTTTTAAACAACTTCTAATTACTTAGTAAGTAATTTTACTTGAAGACAGAGTAAACTAAATTGGTAGACTCTCACGGGAATAAACACTCAGCTCTCATGGTTTGAAGGGTAAGTGTTTCTCTCAAATTCATTCCAATAGAAATGATCTACCATAAGCTTGCATATCTTCTCATTCTCCACCACTTGGATCACATGCATAACACAAATCATAAGGACTTTTTATGGGTTGTAGCGGGGCTTAGGATTAAGGTAGGATATATTTTGGGAGTGTAGCTCAAAAGCCATCAAAACTAGTGGAGCAAAAATGATTAACTCAAGCTCGAATATATAAAATATGTAAAACCAATCACTCCATTCAAAGCATTCAACATATCCCTTTATTTGAAATTTTAGAAGGAATCATGAAGATGGATATCAAAAGTGAAGAACAGATGGCAACTCTAGAGGGGATGAATAGAGTTTATAGCGATAATAGCCAATTAAAAAATTAAACTCTTTCACAATCTAAGAATAATCAGAGTAAGTGCGGAAATAAATAAGGAGCAAGAAATCATACGAAAATACAGCAGATTTTAACCTGGTTTCCCTCGTGGAGGACTAGTCCAGGACTGAGAACTCTAGCTCAGGATTAAATTCACTATTTGTGAAATAGTAGTTACAGTCCGTGCCTTTTCTTCAGAAGAGCACGTCAACTTCTTACAAAGGATCGCAGTGGCGATGCTTGGAATTTTCCAAGCGACTTCTTGAACTCTTGCACAAGACTCCTAACTGAGCAATGCTGAGCACTCGAGACTTAGGAAGCTTGTGGCTAGTAGATGAAGAAGGGTATGGCTTATATTGAGCTTAAGAGAGAAGAGAAGAGATGTTTTGGATGATTGAAAATGAGAGAATTCTTGGCCTATTTATAGGTTTTTAGCAGGCAGAATTCGGTCAGAATTCTGGTAGAAATTTTCAAAAATTTGGCCGTTGGACAACTAGCAACCAGCCAACCCTAAAAATTAGGGTGCTGATTTTTAGGGGACAGAGTTCGGCCCGAACTCTGTGTGGAGGCAGAGTTCGGCCCGAACTCTGTCTCCAAAGCACAGAATGTTTCTAAGGGTCCAATGGACTTATTTTGGATGTGGAGCTTTATGGATTTTGGATAGGTTATAGGTTAAGTCTCAAGAGCTCAGCATGACTCAGCTTATAATAGTCTAGACTCAATAAATATAAAAGTACAGACTCAAAAAACGACTTGTATTTTTGCAAAGCTGAGTTGTCGTCTGGCTTGAGCTGGATGTAGTCGTCGTGTGTCGTATTGAATTATGACAATTATTATTTAGTCAATGTTATCAATATTTGGTTGACTGTGACTTTGTGTCAACAATCTCCCCCATATTGATAATTGATAAAATAATAATTGTATATTCAATATTCATACCTGGACACATATAAAGACATAGCTCCCCCATAATTAGTGCCGAGCTTAAGAATAGCTCCCCCGTAAACAATGCTGTGAATCTTGTTGGCCTGTTAATAATATTCTTCCCAAAAGCACATATAAACCAAAAGCATATATAAACAATAAACAGAAATAGAATATACACATATCTCCCCCTTTTGGCATTTAGCAATATGAGATAAATAATAACTGGCAAACACACCCAAAAGAGAAGAAACTGCATATAAACTAAGATAAATACCAAATATCTCAAGAGTCATAATGACATAGAAACTGATAATAGAATGACCAAAGTGTCAAAAGTCACAACTCATAATAAGTCTACTACAAACAAAGTACATAAAAGCAACTAATGCAAAATGCATAAACCATAATCTAAGATCCTCAGTAGCAGCATCAAGAGTAGTCCATATCCATCATCGAGCATGAGAGGGCCCGACGCCGTCCGATGGATCAGTAAAGGAGCGACGTGGGTCCACAAATGCCGCATCCGGATCCATGTAGCGACGAACCCAAGGGTCATCAATACGAAATCCCTCGCGATCGGGGTCTCGCTCCATAGGAATAGGCATGGAAGGATGGCGAGACATGGAATACCGAATGTCATGCAGCGAGTTGCTGATAGCACTCATCTGCAAAGTAGTCCGGTAATCCAACTGAGTCCATCGATCGTCTTCCAAAGTGAAGCGATCTCGGAGCATGGTCTGAAGAGACTCGAGAGTGGCAGGAGGAGGAGGAGGATCCTGTCCAAGAGGAGGGGCATCTGGCTCATAATCAGAATGCTCAGACACTACTGGTGAGCCAATGGCCGCCTGAAGTCTCATTGCCTTAGAGAAGAAGGCAGGGGCAGGTAAGAATGGACACTCATCAAGGGGTACATGAAACGCACGAAAGATCATAGGAAGGTATAATGCATAAACCAAAGATCTTGGTTTCTTTCTACTGTTGATCATCCAATCCATCATTGTGCGTGAAAGATTAAAGGGAACATAGAAGTGGAGATGGTATAAGGCCGAGATTTCAAAATAAGTAACTTCATCGGTAGAACCCGCTTTGGGTAGAATGGTGTTGAAAATGATCCGATGAAGTTCATAGAAATATGGATTGAGGAATTTTGCCAAAAGCTTACGAGGACGTGTGTTAGGGCTACACAAGTCATCCTTGAAGCTTTCAAGTGAAATCCCTTCGGAAAAAATAAAGGATCTAGCCTCAACAAGCTTTTTCCAAGAATGTGGCTCTTGAAGTTCAAGATATTCGGCCAATTCAAAATCATCAAATGAGATATCAATTCCCACAACTCGTGAATAAATATGAGTATCATCATGGGTTAAGTTGCAGTAAAATATTTGAATAGCACTACGATAAATGACCGAATTTGTGGTAACAAGTTCATCAAGGCAAAGGTCATTAAAGAGTGCATCATATTGTGAGAATATAGTAAAGTTGATGGGGTGTCCCACAAACACCGGATGTGTCCGAAAATCACTAAACCAATCATTTGATGCATCTAGTGATACAAAAATTCGGTCGTCAAAAGTGTTTGAATCATGTGGACGTGGAGGATTGAACAACGGATGGATTTGTTGTTTAATGGCCGGTGCAACGGGTGGAGCAACGTGAGGAGGAGCATTCGACGAGGATGCGCCCTCGGTCCGAAGTCTCTTCCCGCGGTTGAACAAACGTGGAGCCATAACACAATAGATAGTAGATAGTGAAAGAAATTTGAGATATAGAAAAGTAAGGAATTATACCTCAAACTAGTAAAGAACTATGAAAGAGAATTGAGAAATAAGCCTTCTCCTTGAGTTTGGGAAAGAATGGAGCTCTAGAAAGGAGAAATTAGGGTTAGGGTTTTGAGAAAATTGAGTTGGAGAAGTGGAGAAGGTGGTAATGAGGAAGGAGAGGGAAGAGAAACCGAAAATATGGTGAGGGTTTCTCTTGGTCGGAGCAAATCATGGCCATTGGATCTAATTTTTGATCAACGGCTGAGACTGTTCCCGGTTCTGGAACAGTCAGGCCGAATTCGGCCCGAACTCTGGTAGGGGCAGAGTTCGGCCCGAATTCTGGATCCTGGTCACAGAACAGGAATCAGGCAGAAAAATGAAAACTATTGGTTAAGTAAAAGAAAAACCAATATAAGACATGAGTATAATTACAGAAAAGATCCAATAGGTAAATAAAATAATAACAGATAGTGAGTTTAAAGCAGCAATATAAAGTTGAAAAAATAGTATTTCAGCAAGTGATAAATGAAAATAAATCTTATAATAAACAAGGAAATATATCATAATTCAATATTTTGAAGCTGCCATGGGTTAGCTGCAGGGGCCGGATCCCAGCTAGCGGTAGTCCTGAGGACTAGTGCACCGTGTCGCTTAGGATTTTACGCCTTATTGTCAGAAGGACCCTTTCGGCTTGTACCCATAGCAAGTTCATCATAAGAGAATCAAGATATACTCGATATTTATGCAGGTTTATTTTAATTTACAACAGCTTCATCTAAAATTCAAAGTTCACGACAAAGAAAATTGAAGCGCTCTTCGGATAATAGTTTTGTGAAGAAATCTGCTAACTGATGATCAGTGTCAATAAATTCTAAGTTAATCGTGCCATTTTGCTGATGATCACGCAAAAAGTGGTGACGTATTTCAATGTGCTTCGTGCGTGAGTGACAAATGGGATTCTTAGTAAGATTTATAGCACTAGTGTTGTCACAAAATATTGGAATGTGCATGAAAAATAAGTTATAGTCTTCAAGGGTTTGCTTCATCCACAGAATTTGTGCACAACAACGCCCAGCTGCGATGTATTCAGTTTCTGTTGTGGATAGTGCGACAGAATTCTGCTTCTTGCTAAACCAAGAGACTAAAGCCTTTCCTAATAAATGACACGTACCGCTTGTATTTTTACGATTGACCTTGCACCCGGCGAAGTCAGCATTAGAGTAACCAATGAGGTCAAATGATGTTGATTTGGGATACCATAGGCCCACTGTAATCGTACCCTTAAGGTATCGAAAGATACGCTTAACCGCGGTCATGTGTGATTCCTTAGGATTTGCTTGATATCGAGCACACAGGCAAACGCTAAACATTATATCAGGGTGACTGGCAGTAAGGTAAAGTAGACTGCCTATCATACCTCGATACTTACGTTGATCTACGAGTTTGCCGCTATTATCTGGTTTGAGTTTGGTTGAAGTAGCCATTGGAGTACTGATTGGTTTGACGTTGTCAAGGTCGAATTTCTTCAGCATGTCCTTTGTATACTTCGACTGACAGATGAAGGTTCCATTTGATATTTGTTTGACTTGTAGCCCAAGAAAGTAGTTGAGCTCCCCCATCATGCTCATCTCAAACTCGGTCTGCATACACTAGGCAAAATCTTGACAAAGGGTTTCATCAGTAGAACCAAATATAATATCATCTACATAAATTTGTACTAAAAGAATAGTGTCTTTAAAAGATTTTATGAAAAGTGTAGTGCCAATTTTCCCTTTTGAAAAACCTTTCTCAAGCAAAAAATTACTTAGCCGTTCATACCAAGCTCTAGGGGCTTGTTTGAGGCCATACAGCGCTTTCTTTAGCTTGAATACATGGTCGGGAAATTTGTGATTTTCAAAACCAGGGGGTTGTTTTACATAAACTTTCTCCTTAATAAATCCATTCAAGAAAGCACTTTTAACATCCATTTGAAATAATTTGAAATTTTGAAAATTTGCAAATGCACAAAGCATCCGAATGGATTCTAATCTAGCAACAGGAGCATACGTCTCATCGTAGTCGATACCTTCCTCTTGGTTGTATCCTTGGGCTACTAGACGAGCTTTGTTGCGTGTGACTGAACCATCTTCATTTACTTTGTTTCTAAAGACCCATTTAGTACCAATAATCGAGTGATCAGCCGGTCTAGGAACGAGTTTCCATACTTGGCTCCTCTCGAATTGGTTGAGTTCTACTTGCATAGCAGAAATCCAAAATTCATCATTGAATGCTTCTAAAATGTTTTTTGGCTTAATTTGTGAAATAAAGGCAGTGCTGGCAATAGAGTCTCTTAATGATGATCTAGTAGTTACTCTACGTGAAACTTTGCCGATTACCAAATTTTCTGGATGTGATGGCGTGAAAGAGAATTTCTTTGGCAAGCCCTCCAGAGAATTGGTTTCGGTTGTGGTGTTCATTAGAGTAGACGTTGATGGCTCAACATCATCATCAAGAGTAGCTGCTGCACTATTATCTTCATCAAAAGTCACATTTGTAGACTCTTCCACAATTAATGAGTGTTTGTTAAAAACTCTATATCCCTTGCTCTTGGCAGCATAGCCAAGGAAAATACTATCGTCAGCTTTGGCATCAAATTTGCCTAAGTTGTCTTTGGTGTTAAGGATAAAACATATACAGCCAAAAACTCTAAAATAAGAAACATTTGGGGTTCTCCCAAACCAAAGCTCATAGGGTGTCTTCTTCGTAATAGGACGAATAAGTACTCTATTTAAAATGTGGCATGCTGTACTGACAGCTTCAGTCCAAAAGTATTTCGGAAGTGAAAACTTGTTCAACATGACTCTAGCCATATCGCCAAGAGTCCTATTCTTCCGCTCCACAACACCATTTTGTTGAGGAGTTCTTGGACAAGAAAACTCATGATCAAAACCATTAGAATCACAAAACTTTTCAAAGTCAGAATTTTCGAATTCGCCTCCATAATCACTTCGGATTCGAGTAATCATGTAGCCTTTTTTGTTTTGAACTTTCTTAACAAAAATCTTGAAAACCGAAATAGCATCACTCTTATTTGTAAGAAAGAAAATCCAAGTAAATCTTAAAAAGTCATCAACAATAACAAAGGCATAGAGTTTTCCACTAAGACTGGCTACTCTACTAGGGCCAAATAAATCCATATGGAGAAGTTGTAGGGGTCTAGTAGTACTTACAGAGTTAATGGAATGAAATGTGGACTTGGTTGCCTTATTTAATTCACATTCGGCACATACCGTGTCCTTTTAGAATGTGATATCGGGCAAGCCTCTAACTAGCTTCTTGGTCGATAGTCTGGATATAGTATCCATATTGGCATGACCACGACGTTGGTGCCATAGTAATCTTTCATCTTTATGAGAATATAGGCATCTACCTGCATTGTTAGTATCTATAGACAAATAGAAAATATAAATATTATCCTCTCTTACCCCTTCAAAAACAATGTCTCCTGTTGACCTATCATAAATAAGGCATTTGTTTTGTCCAAAGTTAATGTCATATCCATGGTCAGCAAGATGACTAATGCTGAGGAGGTTATGCTTTAACTCGGTCACTAGGCAGACATCCTTAATTACGAGAGAGAAAGGATAACCAATATTACCATTACCTATAATATAACCTTTTAGGTTGTTGCCGAAGGATGCATATCCTTCTCTCTTCATCGATAGTGATGCGAAAAGATTTGCGTCTCCCGTCATATGCCGCGAACATCCACTATCGAGAATCCACTTACTCTTAGTTGAGGAGGGAAGGTCCACCTACATTAAGAGTAGATGTGACCTTTGGTACCCAAGTTCTTGAGGGTCCTGAAGAGTTAGTTTTTGGAAACCATGCATATATCTTTCTATCTACTAATCTTCTAATTCTACATTGTGGTGAAATGTGTCCATGTAAACCACAATAAGTACATGTAGCATTCCTATTTATATTAGGAGCATGCTGACGATGTCTATAAGTATAGTGATGAGGAGAAGTATGAAGATATATAGAGTTAGCATGGTGATGATGACTATGTATAGAGTTATATGGAGTGGCATGGTAATATTGTCTATATGGAGAAGCATGGTGATGATGTCTATATGTAGAATGATGGTGATGTGGTTTTTGTGTAACATGGTGATGATTTTATCTATGTGTAGCATGATGATTTTGTGACATATGATAATTATTTCTACGTGCATGTGGTTTGTGTCCTTTGTGAAAGTGTGTGTATTTGTAAGCATGATTACGTGTTGCAGGTGGATGACGTGGGTGACTAGTATGAGAAGTATCATGTTTTGTGTGTGTCTCTTGGGTTTGAGGTTGGGCAACCTGTTTTCCCAATTTAGTCTCTAGTTTTTTAGAGACAGCTTGCAGTTCAGTAATCTTAGCATTTAAACCATGCATCTTAGTATTAGAAATCTTGTGTCTACTCTTTTCTTCTGCAAGCTCCGTGTTGAGTGTTGTGATTTCTTGTGTTTGTTGTTCAATGCGTGCTTCGGCATCATGTAAGCTTATTTTAAGCTTAGATACCTCATCTGTGACATCCGTGGGTGAAGTGTCTCTAATGTTATCAAGTAATAGAGAAAGTCTTTGAATTTCGACTTCATGACTTTTGATTTTGTCCTTGGCATGTTTGTATTTACCAATGACCTTTTTGTGATCATTAAGTAAATCGGTGAAAGCATCGCCAAGTTCATCAAAAGTGAAGTCATCAAGAGTTTTGTTTGATACCTTGTCGGAAGTTGCCATTAGGCACACATTAGCCGTATCTTGAGGAGAGTCCTTTTCTTCCTCGGAGTCACTAGCTTAGCTTTCATGCCAAATGCTTGTGTTGTCATATTTCTTTGAGGAAGTCTTCTTGTATGGCTTCTCATAACGGTTGCTCTTCTTTAAGTATGGACAATCTTTTCAGACATGTCCTGTCTTCTTACAACCATAGTAGGTTGGCTCTTCTTCGTCGTCTTCTTGAGGTTCCTTCTTTCTTCGGTTGAAGCAAAGGAATTTCTTAAAGTTGCGGACGAGGAGATCTTGATCGTCACCTTCCGAGTTGTCGTCATCCGTCTCTTCGGGGTCAGCCCTCCGTCGGTGAGCTTTGAGTGCGATCTCCTTAGCCTTTGGAGCAGGCTCTTCGAAGTCCTTGAGGTCAAGCTCATGAGTCATTAGCTTTCCCATCAAGGTCCCCATGGACATGGTTGTGAGATCATTTTCTTCTATGATGGCTGTCACCTTAGGGTTCCAAATCTTTAGGAGTCCCCTAAGTAGCTTGCGAATATTCTCGTAATTTGAATATTGTTTGCCGAATGAAGACAGGGGGTTGATGATGTCGAGGAATCTTGTGAACATTTGCGTAATCGTCTCATTTGGCTTCATCTTGAAAGCCTCATATTCTTGAGTGAGACAGCTTATCTTTGATTTCTTGACTTGGGTGGTTCCTTCATGCGTCACTTCTAGAAGTTTCCAAACTTCATGAGATGTGGTGCATGTAGATACCCTGATGAACTCATTCCTGTCTATAGCACAGAATAAAGCATTAATAGCTCTCGCGTCTAGACTTGCTTGTTTCTTCTCCTCGTCAGAATATTTGTCATGTAATTTTTCAACAAGATCACCATTGACAACTATCCTGGCGGACTTTTTGTAACCGTCAGTGACGATAGTCCACAGGTCAAAGTCTAACGATTTGAGATAAAAGCTCATCCTTGTTTTCCAATACGTGTAGTTAGTTCCATCAAATAGGGGAGGCCTATGAGTGGACTGTCCTTCACCGTGATTGGAAATCAAGGATTTTGTGGTTGCCATGGATCAGCTCTAGGATGTAAGTCCTTGTAAAGAGAATAGAGCTCTGATACCAATTGAAGAACAGATGGCAACTCTAGAGGGGGTGAATAGAGTTTATAGCGATAATAGCCAATTAAAAAATTAAACTCTTTCACAATCTAAGAATAATCAGAGTAAGTGCGGAAATAAATAAGGAGTAAGAAAGCATACGCAAACACAGCCGATTTTAACCTGGTTTCCCTCGTGGAGGACTAGTCCAGGCCTGAGAACTCTAGCTCAGGATTAAATCCACTATTTGTGAAATAGTAGTTACATCCCGTGCCTTTTCTTCAGAAGAGCATGTCAACTTCTTACAAAGGATCACAGTGGCGATGCTTGGAATTTTCCAAGCGACTTCTTGAACTCTTGCACAAGACTCCTAACTGAGAGATGCTGAGCACTCGAGACTTAGGAAGCTTGTGGCTAGTAGATGAAGAAGGGTATGGCTTATATTGAGCTTAAGTGAGAAGAGAAGATATGTTTTGGATGATTGAAAATAAGAGAATTTTTGGCCTATTTATAGGTTTTTAGCAGGCAGAATTCGGCCAGAATTCTGGTAGGAATTTTCAAAAATTTGGCCGTTGGACAACTAGCAACCAGCCAACCCTAAAAATTAGGGTGCTGATTTTTAGGGGACAGAGTTCGGCCCGAACTCTGTGTGAAGGCAGAGTTCGGCCCGAACTCTGTCTCCAGAGCACAAAATGTTTCTAAGGGTCCAATGGGCTTATTTTGGATGTGGAGCTTTATGAATTTTGGATAGGTTATAGTTAAGTCTCAAGAGCTCAGCATGACTCAGCTTACAATAGTCTAGACTCAATAAATATAAAAGTACAGACTCAAAAAACGACTTGTATTTTTGCAAAGCTGAGCTGTCGTCTGGCTTGAGCTGGATGTAGTCGTCGTGTGTCGTATTGAATTATGACAATTATTATTTAGTCAATGTTATCAATATTTGGTTGACTGTGACTTTGTGTCAACAAAAAGTTATTTCCTCCATCACTTTTTTTTTTACTTCTTCTTCTTTCGTTTTTTTTCATTTTTTTTCTCAGTTCTCTTTTCTTTTCTTTTTTTTTCTTTTTTTCAATCATGATGGGGCCCAAGAATTTAAGAATGAAAATATGTAGCCAAACTAGAAGTTAAATACCCCCACACTTATTTTACATACACCCATACATATCATAATGCTCCACTAGCTTTCCGACTTGGGTAAGGATTTTTTTTCCAAGTTAAAGCTTGTAATGTGGGTTCACAAAAATAAAAGCAATAAGGCTCAAAGGGGTTCAACCAAAGGAAAAATAATTTTAGGGAAGGCTATTTGGCTTATGTAGCGTATAACAAAGATGGCCTTAATCATGTTCATGTATGCATGTGTTGATGTGACCTTGAAGAGAATCAAAGCAAGTTCTAGAGAAACAAATCCATGGAAGAATATCACTCATCAAAGAAATATAGTGAGACTGATGTGTCAGTCTAAAGGCTCAAAATTTCACTGGCTTTTGTCTACCAAATTTAGTCACAACCATCCTCAAGGAAAATAACTATACTAATTAATTCTGAGTTGAAAAAAGTATTTATTCAATCATGTTATGAATTTTTTAAACTTTGTTAAATCTTTCTCGTGACATACACAACCAAAAATTATTGAAAATCACAAAAAAAAAACAAAACTTTTTTCTTTTGAAAATAAATAAAATAAAACTTTATTGAAAACCACAAAAACATAAAATAAAAACTCACTTTTTTTTTGAAATATATAAAAAAAAACTGAAACTGCTTAAAATAATTTAAATCCCCTCCCCCACATTTAAACTGACATTGTCCCAATGTAAGGCTAAATGCAAAGAAAAGACAAAAATAAACAACAAAAAATTTGCATGAATAAGAACAAACTCGTCCTTCAATTGGTATCAGTTGGATCCTCAAGGTTCAATTCATCCACATTCTCCACTTTGAAACCTTCATAGAAAAGCTTGAGCCTTTGGCCATTTACCTTGAACACTTTAGATGTTGCTAAACTTTGAATTTCAACTGCACCATGATTAAAAACATTAGTAACAACAAAAGGACCAATCCAACGAGAACGTAATTTACCCGGAAACAGACGAAGTCGTGACTGGTATAGAAGGACTTTTTGACCAACTTGAAACTCCTTCCTAGAGATCATCTTGTCGTGAAAAGCCTTCGTTTTCTCTTTGTAAATTCGAGCATTCTCATAGGCGTCATTGCGAATGTCCTCCAGCTCTTGTAGTTGTAACTTCCTATGTTCTCAATTTTCATATGCCTTCATATTGAGACTCTTGATAGCCCAATTAGCCTTGTGTTATAACTCAACAGGAAGATGGCATGGTTTCCAAACACCAACCGGTATGGTGACATACCGATAGGTGTCTTATAAGCAGTTCTATACGCCCACAAAGCATCATCCAAGCGTAAACTCCAATCTTTTCTACTCGGATTGACCGTCGTCTCAATGATGGACTTGATCTCTCTATTTGATACCTCCGCTTGCCCACTCGTTTGTGGATGGTAGGCAGTTGACACCTTGTGGGTCACATGGTACTTTTTCAGCAAAGACTCGACGGTTCGATTGTAAAAGTGTGTACCTCGATCACTTATTAAGGCTCTCGGAATCCCAAACTTGGAGAATATGTTGGACTTGATAAAATCTGAAACAACTTTAGAGTCATTAGTCCTGGTAGCTTTAGCTTCTACCCACTTTGATACATAATCAACAGCAAGCAAAATATAAACATAACCAAAAGATACAAGGAACAGTCCCATAAAATCGATGCCCCAAACATCAAAAATTTCACAAAATAATATAGGATTTTATGGTATTTCATTCCTTTGAGATATATTACCTGTCTTTTGGCAATTATTGCATGTTTTACAGAAAGAATATGAATCACGAAATAAAGATGGCCAATAGAAACCACATTCTAAAACTTTTCTTGTCGTCCTCTTAGCTCCAAAATGTCCGCCACATGCATAAGAATGACAAAATGTGAGAATTGAAATAATTTCATTTTATGTACGCACCTTCTTATTATTTGATCTGCACAATGCTTCCACAGGTATGGGTCATCCCACACATAGTATTTGGCATCTTTTTTAAGCTTATCTCTTTGAGCCTTTGACAAACCATGAGGAAACATATTAGTAACCAAATAATTTACAATATTTGTATACCAGGGTAATATCGCAATTGCAGCAAACAATTGCTCATCGGGGAATATTTCTTGCAGACGAAGTTCATCCTCCACTTGAACTAAATGACTTAAATGATCTGCAATATGATTTTCTTTTCCTCTTTTATCTTTGATCTCCAAATCAAATTCACTCAAGAGAAGTATCCATCGTATTAACCTTGGTTTTGCCTCTTTCTTCGTCATCAAATAACGAAGAGCCGCATGATCAGAATAGACAATAATTTTAGTACCAAGCAAATAAGATCTAAATTTTTCTAAAGCAAAAACAACAGCTAAAAGTTCTTTTTCAGTAGTAGAGTAATTTATCTGAGCTTCATTCAATGTTCTTGAAGCATAATAAATTGCATGAGATGCTCCTCCTATCCTTTGACCCAATATAACGCCGACTGCATAATTATTTGCATCACATATTATCTTAAAAGGCACGTTCCAGTCAGGGGGCTGGATAACTGGGGTAGAAGTCAATAGTTTCTTTAGTGTATCAAATACCTTTTTACACGCCTCATCGAATTCAAATGCCACATCCTTTTGTAGCAACTTGCACCAGGGTAACGCTATTTTAGAGAATTCTTTAATGAATCTTCAAAAAAAACCTGCATGTCCAAGAAAAGAACGAACTTCCCGCACACGGGGGTATTTTTGTCATTTTACATTTTTGAATATTTTTAAAATATAATTTATTATTTATGATATTATTTTGGGGTTGAAATTTATTTTATTATTTATGATATTGTTTTGGGGTTATTTGAGTCGGGTTCGAATTTTAACTCATTCCGACTTGTATCGGGGACCCGGGATAGTTTTGACTCTAGCGGGCCCACACACTAGTTAGGCATGGCCCATATAATATTAATTTTAGTCCACATGATATTAATTTTAGTTAGTGACTAGACTAATTATTTTGGTTAGTATTAATATGGATTAGTGTTTTAGGATTGACCAAACTACCCCCGACTTAACCCCTTACCAATGTATTAGTAAATAGACTAGAAAAGAGGCTTTTGGACTTTTCCTAATAGGACAAAACCACCTTTATGGCCAGCCACAATAAGGATAGGGTTGAGCCTCCCATTTGTCATTATCTATCTATTTATCTCTCTCTTGTTCTTCCCCAAATTTCTAGAGAGCAAATCCCTATCATTTCTCCACCAAATCAACTCCTTCTTCTACCAAATCTTCTTCTTTTCTCCTCTACTCCATGAAAGGGAGGAGCTAGCCAAGTTTGGGAGGATTCGGAGCTCGTTCGTGTCCTTTTGGAATCTCTACGTGCCGGTGTCGTTCCGGGAAGGCTTTTCTTCGATTCGATCTACCGGGAGGTATAAATCCCTTCTCCTTTTCATTTCCTCATGCATATAGGTCTATTTTGAACCCATAGAAATGACCCCCATGGTTGTATCTCTATTTGTGTCCATTTTGTGTCCATTTGGAGGTCATAGGAGTGTCCTTTGTGTTGTGGATGTGTTCATGTTACATATATAGATTTATATATATATATATTGTAATGAGAGTGTATCTATATTTATATATGTAATAAATGGTTCATGATGATTATATAATCAAGTTTGTGAGTGTGGTTCCTCATATTATTATTGCTATTATTGTTGTGGATAATTAGGATATATATTGTGTATTCTTTTGGCTCAAACTATTTAAATCCGTCATGATTTTTATCCACGTTTTTAATTTCAGCCCTAACTTAGAAATATTATAACTTCTAGCTCAAAGCTCGGTTTAATCTCCCATTTTTTTTAAAAGAAGCATATTGAAGTTAGCTTTCCAAAAACATGTATTAAAAGGCCTAATTCGTTCTTTAACTTTCTGGAGAATTATTTGAGTATCAGCTGTACGAAAGACAAACGCGTTCTCGGTGTTTTCGCGATTCCGGAAGTTTTCGAAAACGAAAATGCGATCCGTTTGAAGTTTCGGAAAGCTAACACATAGATCTATAACATACTTTAATCCTAGAATTTAATTCATGCTGAGTTGGTACAGTATTGATTATTAGTAGGAGTTACTATTCGGTATATGCATTTTGTGTACCCTTGTGTGTAATATAATGTTCTATTTGATTTTAACCCATGTTAATGTATATACATTATGTAACTAAATAGAGAATGCAAGTATGAGTAAATGGTTAAATAAATGATGTATGAGGTGTATCCTATCTAATGTAAGCATGTATAAGTATGGCTTGTAATGAATATGTAGGTTCCATAGTATGTAATGTATGGTGCATATAGTAGTGCAAGAGAATAAATGAATGATGAATGAATGCAAGCATGAATGTAATGTAATAATAGATATAATGTATGTAATATACAAGTTAATGAGATGTAATATTCTATGTTAACACAAATCCTATATTACCTCATATACCCCTTACACTATGTTGACACTATCACACTTGATACTTTGTTCACTTACACTTTGACACTCTTTGATATGTATACACTATGTATGCCCATTTAACCCTCACTTGCCCCTTTGCCATGTTCACATACACACACATAGCCTCTTAAATAAGTATTTATGAATATAGTTAACTTAGCTATGTATGTATATTATATATATGGTAGCATATTGTATTGTAATATATAAGTTTATATAGCCATTAAAATGCCATAATTATAGACCTAATGTTGAATACCAATATATGCATGTGTATATATGTGTAGACATGTATAGCTTAAAGTAATAGATTACCTAGTGTATATCTAATGTGAATTCTTGCCTATTTGAGTATTGAATAATTGCATGCTATATAGAGTCGGGTGTATGTCTGATTGTATAGCCTTGTATTGATGTGTGCTTGCTAGAATAGTCTTGGTTAGGCCTAGTAAGACTTGCTGGGTTAGGACATGACCTAGTTTGACTAGTGCAGTTGACCAGAGTTGACCAAGGGTTGACTTTGGCCTAGTTGACCTAGATTCATGTAGAATGCATTGTAGTGTTTTATATTACCCTTCTGGACATGTTGTGATTTGTGCTGTTCTAATTTAGAGCCAGACACCCTGTAACCTGTGTTGCTTTAAATAGGACTCTGTGGCTTCAGTTGGACCCTCTATACTTATCAGCTCAGGACCGCAGGCGAGTACATTCACTGATAGTTTTTATTGTCTTGATATCTACTATATCCGATTCAGTCGTAGTGTTTTACTTGATTCCCGATACGACGGTTCACGGACTAGTATACGTCAGATCCTGTCATGAGATGTTATTCCTGGACTTTCTTGGTATATGGGTATGAGATATTTTCGTTTTCCTGTACTTGTATAGACATTGATTTGGGAGTGGGCTGGCCCCCTGCTCTCGAACCCTGTGTCATGACGTGCCATATCCGGATCCGTGATACTATTCGGGGGATAGAAGGAAATTATTAGGGGTTATGTGATCAAAGCCTCCGTGTGTTACTATATATTGCTAGCGCCACCCTCACCTCACGTAGGGTGTAGCAGATACCCCGTGTCAGTTATCCAGGTTGGCCGGCATGACCCTTTCCAGAGATTTTCGTGTGATTGCCGGGCCAAGTGGATAACCTTTCCGTGTTTCCCAGCCGATCACATTTCGCCCTAATAGTTCAAATCACTTTTTATTTATTTGTTATCATATCTTACATTCCAGTTCACCTTTACTTACTGTACTTTCACCATGCTAAGATTTATTTCTCATATGCTCTACCTGCCTTTTATACTGTACCATGATGATGGGACTAGGTTCTGTTCGAAAGAAGGGTTACAACCCCGGTCTTTGTTTGGTTTAAGGGTTGTAACTCGGCTTTCAAATGGTTCCCAAGTCGCCTATATTCTTTGTCTTGTATCTCATTATTACTGTCTCTTATAGTATTTCTCAATTCATATGGAACTGCTGTTGGTGTTTGTACTTGCTCATTTTTTTGACAGGATACGTTGACAAATTTTACAGATAGCTTAGAGATTTGCCTGCTAGCCTAGAAGAGACATTAGAGGTTGTTTAGTTAGCTATTCTCTGTTATCTGGAGTTGTATTTATTTTATGGATTACTGCATTTGAGCTTTGAGATGTATTCTGAGTTTGTACCTTAGACACTTAGACTTCTATCTGTTGTATCTCTTTTCGATTTTATGTTTTATCTATCTTCCTTTATGTTCTACCTTAGATGTGATTGAGTTTACATTCTGCTATGTCACCCCCATTCGGGAAGTATAAACTGTTTAGTCTTATACTATTAGATGCATTGAGACCTAGGACAGCGTTCTACCGCCGACACTGCGGCGTAGGCTGGGCGTTGTTACGTTCTCGTGCCCTAACCCTAGGGTGCGGGTCGTGACACATTTTTAGTGGTGGCCCATGCAGGTCGAGACTAAAAGTGTAGTGGTATTCGAACTAGAGTACTACTACAGCCTGCAGTAGGATTAGAATATATTTTGAAGGTACTCAATCACAGTTAGGACCCTTGAGAGATTCCCGGGACGACCCTTGAGAATCTTATTTAACTTCGATTTGAAAACTCTTTTTTCTTGATTGATTTATCTTTACTTTCTGCTATTGAATTTGATTTTGATGGATTATTATTGAATTTGAGTTTGTATTTATTGATTTTGAAGGATGATTATTGAATTTTAAATTTTGATGATAGCTGTTGCATCCGAGTTTGTATTTTCATGGATTTTTGTTCATTTTTGGATTTTGATGTTCGTTGATAAATTTGAATTGATTTTTGAGTATTCATTGTTGATTTAAATTAATTTTGTCAAGATGAAATTATATGGGCTAGGTCATCTAAGTTATGGAGTCTAGTCTTCTACAGTCATATTAGCCAGCATGGTGAGGACATATAGTTTGACTTGGATATATCTCTCGGGTGTAGGAATTTAAGGTTTTCGCAGCTAAGCTAGCGGTATCGCAAAAATATTAAATACCATGATTTTAGAGGTATGTGCCTAAGTCGAGGACTCTGTGATTATCGTAGCCTTGCTTACTAGTATGACGAGGATTTAGTGTACCATAATTTTGTACAGACGCATATGATTATCAGATTGTACCTTAAATGTTTTCGAAACATGTTTTCTCTACTTTTGTTTCTGTCCTTCAAATTTTTTTTTAATTATTAATTGTTTTGTTTTGTTTGCTTCTCATTATTTAACTTAAGAGTAGGTTTGCCTGTTTTTATAAACCTTTGCGTAACTTCTTGCTATGAGTTTCTTCTTAATGCAATGAATCGATAATTTTGCTAGACTTTATCTTGGATTTGATAATTTAGCTCTGGATTTCAAAATAGTTCTTCTTTAAATAGATAAGCAAAACAGATTTTATCGTTATTTCTTCCTTGCTATTATTCTTGTATTAAATAATAATAATAAAACTGCCTTGATTACGTCAATCACCTACTTACAATCTTGGTAGGAATCTAAATGTTAGTCTTAACGTAGAAATAATTTTTTTATATTAGGACATGAGAATATGTATATGAATATATATAGCAGACACTTTGCCTAACACGTATGCATGCTACACTTGATTTTTTCCACCTATCTAAATACATATTAATATGTTGTTGATGTTTAAATTGTTAAAACCCCAATATTTCTGGTTCTCTGCTTTTTCATGTTTAAATTCGTAATTTAAATATAAATTTTATATTATTAGTTATGTTTAAATCACTGCACATGTATGTTATACGTGGGGTTTCAATTCAAAATTTTGGTTGAGTTTTGTGTTTAAATTTATAAAATCTGAGACTGTGTACATGTTAACCCTTGATGCGGGATTTCAAATGTTAGTTCAAATTGCTGTTTTATTTCTTAAATGTAATATTTGAGCTATATACCTTGTGGGAAGTAGGGATATAAATTTAGGTTTCATATTCTTACATGTTAGTTGTGATAAACATTGAGTTGGTTTTTAATGTTCAAATTTCTCCAAAATCTTGAAAACTAGTTACATGTTAACATTTTTACATTGATTTCCATGTTTAGTTAAATTTCAGATTTAACATGTAATATTGAACTGTGTGCATAGATAAATGTATGGATAGTATGTTAGGGTTTCATTTCTATCATGTTAGGATGTATTAGGACCATTGAGATGGGTTGCGATGTTTCAAAATCCTAAAATCTGAGACTGCATTATGTTAATATTTTACTGTTTTAAATGTTAGCTTATTTTCAGACTTTGCATGTAAATGCTGAACTAAAACTGGGTTTAACCTTTCAATACTAGGCTATAACCCTGTACAAGGACACACACACACCCTCTTTATATATATATGTATAAGGTTAGCCATGCATGTTATGAGTAAATAAGTTGCGTATTGTAGATTGTTTAACCAATATGCCATGATTAGTGTAACTTGATAGCCGTTGTTTTGAAACCCAATTTCTCATATACAATTTTATGTATATTTCGTCTACACACATGCCTACTATCTTACCATATTAACCTGTTCACATACACCCATACACACACAAACCATATAACATTACATAATGCCAGCTTTTCCCTCTCTAACGCTCTCTATATATATATTGTGATTGGATTTCAATGCAAGTGACTTTCAATTCTTTAACTTTGAAATAGATTTTTCTGTACCCTTTTAGACTATTGGAAGTTACCTTTCTTATTTTTATATATTTTTTTATGAGTACCAGCTTTCACATAGGATGGTAGACTGTCTTACAGTTTTGATGATTTGTTATTTCTGTATCTTTTTCAGTTTAGCACTCTAGATTTCTTGTGTGTTTGATACCCTATGACCGTCTTGGTTTAGCATGACTAGTATACCTAGATGAGACTTTCACTACCACCGTATGCAATGACCCTGTATGTCGTCCTTTTGATCACATGATTTGTTTTAATCTGGGACTTTGATTGTGGGGGTTTGACCTAGAGGGAGTATGGACATTTTAATTTCGAGGATAAAATTTTTCTAAGGTGGGTAGACTTATAACACCCAATTTTCTAAAATGAGAGTAATTTTGAAATTTTGTAATTTTAATCATTTATTGATTTGACATTTAAATCATGATATAATTTTTGGTAATTTTTTAAATTATTTTAAAACTATTTAAAATCTTGACTTGTAATTTTGATGTTTTGCTAGTGAAACCCTAGAGACTGTTTGACCTAGAGCCTAACAATGTGATTAGGATATTTAAATGTCATTTCTGGCCTAAGGATATTTTGCATTTGACCTCCTTGAATTATTTTGATATTTATTGCGTTGATGATTGTTAATTTTGACCTTTGATAGGTGTGATGGTTTTGTGTCCGTATCGGACACGTATCAGTTTTTATTTATAAATGTTTGATGTGCCTCAAGGAGATTTTTTTTATTGCTGATTTTTTTTTGAAAAGTATTTGAATGAGATTGTTTTCTGCATGTGTTTCCTGTGATTGCTTTGTTTTAATTTCGAGGACGAAATTTTTTTAAGGTGGATAGATTTGTCACCCCCAGTTTTCAAAAATAGGGGTATTTTTGTCATTTTACATTTTTGAATATTTTTAAAATTTAATTTATTATTTATGATATTATTTTGGGGTTGAAATTTATTTTATTATTTATGATATTGTTTTGGGGTTATTTGAGTCGGGTTCGAATTTTAACTCATTCCGACTTGTATCGGGGACTCGGGGTAGTTTTAACTCTAGCGGGCCCACACACTAGTTAGGCATGGCCCACATAATATTAATTTTAGTCCACATGATATTAATTTTAGTTAGTGACTAGACTAATTATTTTGGTTAGTATTAATATGGATTAGTGTTTTAGGATTGACCAAACTACCCCCGACTTAACCCCTTACCAATGTATTAGTAAATAGACTAGAAAAGAGGCTTTTAGACTTTTCCTAATAGGACAAAACCACCTTTATGGCCAGCCACAATAAGGATAGGGTTGAGCTTCCCATTTGTCATTATCCATCTATATTTCTCTCTCTTGTTCTTCCCCAAATTTCTAGAGAGCAAATCCCTATCATTTCTCCACCAAATCAACTCCTTCTTCCACCAAATCTTCTTCTTTTCTCCTCTACTCCATGAAAGGGAGGAGCTAGCCAAGTTTGGGAGGATTCGGAGCTCGTACGTGTCCTTTTGGAATCACTACGTGTCGGTGTCGCTCCGGGAAGGCTTTTCTTCGATTCGATCTACCAGGAGGTATAAATCCCTTCTCTTTTTCATTTCCTCATGCATATAGGTCTATTTTGAACCCATAGGAATGACCCCCACGGTTGTATCTCCATTTGTGTCCATTTTGTGTCCATTTGGAGGTCATAGGAGTGTCCTTTGTGTTGTGGATGTGTTCATGTTACATATATAGATTTATATATATATATATATTGTAATGAGAGTGTATCTATATTTATATATGTAATAAATGGTTCATGATGATTATATAATCAAGTTTGTGAGTGTGGTTCCTCATATTATTATTGCTATTATTGTTGTGGATAATTAGGATATATATTATGTATTCTTTTGGCTCAAACTATTTAAATCCGTCATGATTTTTATCCACGTTTTTAATTTCAGCCCTAACTTAGAAATGTTATAACTTCTAGCTCAAAGCTCGGTTTAATCTCCCATTTTTTTTTTAAAAAAAGCGTATTGAAGTTAGCTTTCCAAAAACATGTATTAACAGGCCTAATTCTTTCTGTAACTTTCTGGAGAATTATTTGAGTGTCAGCTGTACGAAAGACAAACGCGTTCTCGATGTTTTTGCGATTTCGGGAGTTTTCGAAAACGAAAACGCGATCCGTTTGAAGTCTCGGAAAGCTAACACATAGATCTATGACATACTTTAATCCTAGAATTTAATTCATGCTGAGTTGGTACAGTATTGATTATTAGTAGGAGTTACTATTCGGCATATGCATTTTGTGCACCCTTGTGTGTAATATAATGTTCTATTTGATTTTAACCCATGTTAATGTATATACATTATGTAACTAAATAGAGAATACAAGTATGAGTAAATGGTTAAATAAATGATGTATGAGGTGTAAGTATCCTATCTAATGTAAGCATGTATAAGTATGACTTGTAATGAATATGTAGGTTCCATAGTATGTAATGTATGGTGCATATAGTAGTGCAAGAGAATAAATGAATGCAAGCATGAATGTAATGTAATAATAGATGTAATGTATGCAATATACAAGTTAATGAGATGTAATGTTCTATGTTAACACAAATCCTATATTACCTCATGTACCCCATACACTATGTTGACACTATCACACTTGACACTTTGTTCACTTACACTTTGACACTCTTTGATATGTATACACTATGTATGCCCATTTAACCCTCACTTGCCCCTTTGCCATGTTCACATACACACACATAGCCTCTTAAATAAGTATTTATGAGTATAGTTAACTTAGCTATGTATGTATATTATATATATGGTAGCATATTGTATTGTAATATATAAGTTTATATAGCCATTGAAATGTCATGATTATAGACCTAATGCTGAATACCAATATATGCATGTGTATATATGTGTAGACATGTATAGCTTAAAGTAATAGATTACCTAGTGTATATCTAATGTGAATTCTTTCCTATTTGAGTATTGAATAATTGCATGCTATATAGAGTCGGGTGTATGTTGGATTGTATAGCCTTGTATTGATGTGTGCTTGCTAGGATAGTCTTAGTTAGGCCTAGTAAGACTTGCTGGGTTAGGACATGACCTAGTTTGACCTAGTTTGACTAATACAGTTGACCAGAGTTGACCAAGGGTTGACTTTGGCCTAGTTGACCTAGATTCATGTAGAATGCATTGTAGTGCTTTATATTACCCTTCTGGACATGTTGTAATTTGTGCTGTTCTAATTAGGAGCCAGACACCTTGTAACCTGTGTTGCTTTAAATAGGACTCTGTGGCTTCAGTTGGACCCTCTATACTTATCAGCTCAGGACCGCAGGCGAGTACATTCACTGATAGTTTTCATTGTCTTGATATCTACTATATCCGATTCAGTCGTAGTGTTTTACTTGATTCCCGACACGACGGTTCACGGACTAGTATACGTCGGATCCTGTCATGAGATGTTATTTCTGGACTTTCTTGGTATATGGGTATGAGATATTTTCGTGTTCCTGTACTTGTATAGACATTAATTTGGGAGTGGACTGGCCCCCTGCTCTCGAACCCTGTGTCATGACGTGCCATGTCCGGATCCGTGATACTATTCGGGGGATAGAGGGGAATTATTAGGGGTTATGTGATCAAAGCCTCCGTGTGTTACTATATATTGCTAGCGCCACCCTCACCTCACGTAGGGTGTAGCAGATACCCCGTGCCGGTTATCCAGGTTGGCCGGCATGACCCTTTCTAGAGATTTTCGTGTGATTGCCGGGCCAAGTGGATAACCTTTCCGTGTTTCCCCGCCGATCACATTTTGCCCTAATAGTTCAAATCACTTTTTATTTATTTATTGTCATATCTTACATTCCAGTTCACCTTTACTTATTGTACTTTCACCATGCTATGATTTATTTCTCATATGCTCTACCTGCCTTTTATACTGTACCATGATGATGGGACTAGGTTCTGTTCGAAAGAAGGGTTACAACCCCGGTCCTTGTTTGGTTTAAGGGTTGTAACTCGGCTTTCAAATGGTTCCCAAGTCGCCTATATTCTTTGTCTTGTATCTCATTATTACTGTCTCTTATAGTATTTCTCAATTCATATGGAACTGCTGTTGGTGTTTGTACTTGCTCATTTTTCTGACAGGATACGTTGACAAATTTTACAGATAGCTTGAAGATTTGCCTGCTAGCCTAGAAGAGACATTAGAGGTTGTTTAGTTAGCTATTCTCTGTTGTCTGGAGTTGTATTTATTTTATGGATTACTGCATTTGAGCTTTGAGATGTATTCTGAGTTTGTACCTTAGACACTTAGACTTCTATCTGTTGTATCTCTTTTCGATTTCATGTTTTATCTATCTTCCTTTATGCTCTACCTTAGATGTGATTGAGTTTACATTCTGCTATGTCACCCCCATTCGGAGAGTATAAACTGTTTAGTCTTATACTATTAGATGCATTGAGACCTAGGACAGCGTTCTACCGCCGACACTGCGGCGTAGGCTGGGCGTTGTTACGTTCTCGTGCCCTAACCCTAGGGTGCGGGTCGTGACACTTGTTCAACCATAAAATGATATTTTTCTGAGTTTAACACAAGATTAGTTTCTACACATCTTTGGAGAATAAGTGTAAGGTTATGCAAGCATTTATCAAAAGAGTCTCCATAAACTGTGAAATCATCCATAAATACTTCTATAATATGCTCAACATATTCTGAAAAAATGCTAACCATACACCTTTGGAAAGTGACCGGGGCATTGCAAAGACCAAATGGCATGCGACGATATGCAAAAGTTCCAAACGGACATGTAAAAGTTGTCTTTTCTTGATCTTCCGGAGCAATTGGAATTTGAAAATAACCTGAATAACCATCAAGAAAACAATAATAAGTATGACCAGCTAACCTTTCAAGCATTTGATCAATAAAAGGTAATGGAAAGTGGTCCTTGCGAGTTTCAGCATTTAATTTTCTATAATCTATACAAACCCGCCACCCATTCTGGACACGAGTGGGAACTAGTTCATCATTTTGATTCTTTACGACAGTTATTCCGGTCTTTTTAGGAACCACTTGCACAGGACTAACCCACTGGCTATCTGAAATAGGATAGATCACTCCAACTTCAAGAAGTTTTATGATCTCCTTTTTTACTACCTCCATTATGGGTGGGTTTAATCTTCTTTGCGGTTGTCGGGATGGTTTTCTCCTTCCTCAAGTAAGATACGATGCATGCATGTAGACGGACTAATTCCTTTTATATCAGCAATTGTCCAACCGATAGCCGTATTGTGCTCCTTAAGGACATGTACAAGCTTTTCTTCTTGTGTTGTACTAAGTTTATTAGAGATGATCACTGGTAATGTTCCTTCATCTCCAAGAAAAAACATACTTGAGGTGACTAGGAAGAGGCTTCAAGTCTGGAACAGGGGCCTGCAAAATAGAGGGTGAAGGCCTATTGTTAGAAATTGATAAAGAAATAGAAGGAAAGTTACCTGACGGTTGTACTTTTGGACAATCATTCAATGATGCAATAGTTTCCTGTAAATTAGTACTCAGAGCTAACCCTTTATGCTCTTTTTCGAGATGCTCACTAATGGCAACTTCTAATTCATCTTTGCCATCAAGTTCAAAAATATCCTGTGCTAAAGAATCAACCACATCAATAGAATAAACAGTATTATCATCATCAGGATATTTCATGGCATCAAAAATATTAAATTTAATAATTTTACCATCAAATTCCAAAGTATGCCACTATGCACATCTATCTTAGTCTTGGATGTCATTAAAAATGGTCTCCTAACAAAATAAGAGCAGTTTGATCACCATTTTCCGTATCAAGTACATAAAAATCAGCAGGAAAAACCAAATTATCAATTTGTACAAGAACATCCTCAATTAATTCCTTGGGATAGGCATTAGATCTATAAGCCAATTGAATTACAACACCAGTTTTATTCAGAGGTCCAAGATTTAGAGATTCATATATAGAATATGGCATGACGTTGATAAAAGCTCCTAAATCTAACATGGCTTTCTCATATTTATTGTTACCTATCTTACAAGGGATAGTAAACATTCCTGGGTCTTTGCATTTCGTAGGGAGTTTTCTTTGAATTACTGTAAAAACACTCTCCCCTATTTTCACTTTTTCATATCCTTTAAGTTTTTGTTTCCTTTTTATTGTACACAATTCTTTTAAAAATTTAGCATAACGAGGTACTTGTTTGATAGCATCTAAAAGTGGAATATTTACCTCACATTTACAAAAAGTCTCATATAAGTCATTATTTTGTTCAATTTTTCTAGATTCTGCTAAAGCTCGAGGAAAAGGAGGTACTGGTTTATAATCAGAAAGAGGTGGGAACTTACAATTGGGTACCTCATCATCGTTGGGGAAGTTCGTGTCTGCAACGATTGTTTTCTCTTCCTCTTGTTTTGACGATGTAGGTGCTTCTTTTACTTGAATGTCAACCTCTTTACCACTTCTCAAAACGATTGCACTTGCATTTTCTTTCGGATTTATTATCATTTGAGATGGTAGCTTCCCTGAACTTCGTGCCTCCATCTTATTAATTGCTGTAGCCATTTGACTCATTTGATTGTCCAAGCTTTGAATACTGGCCCTTGTCTTCTGAATACTGGACCATGTCTCCTGAATACTGGCCCTTGTCTCCTATTGAAATTGTAAAGTATTAGTGGCAAGAGACTTAACAATATCTTCTAAAGACATACCGGAGTTAGAAGTTTGGCCCGATTGTTTTTCATGGGGATATGGTTGCTTGTACTGTTGGTAACTTGGCCGATTTTGATTGACGGGCTGATTTGATTGTGGATTCCTATAGTTGAAATTGGGATGATCTCTCCATCCTGGATTGTATGTATTTGAGTAGGGATCATACTACCTTTGTGGTTGTCCAGGAAAGGCTCCTCTTGAAGAGTTGGGCACATGTCAGTTGGATGCCCAGTTATTGAACATATCCCACAAGCCTTCGCTGTTTGTATGTTACCTACAACCATTTGTCGAGCAAGAGAAGTTAAACTAGCAATTTGTTGTTCTAGGGAAGAAATATTTACCTCGTTGGCGTGTTTAGATGGAAGATCTAGCCTACTACCAAATTGTTGAGAATTGGCCGCCATATTTGCAATTAAATTTCTTGCGGCCTCAGGAGTTTTATCTACCAAAGCTCCTCCACTAGCAGCATCTATCATGCTTCTATCATTTGATAGAAGGCCTTCATAGAAGTATTGAATAAGTAGTTGCTCACTAATTTGATGATGGGGACAGCTTGCACATAATTTTTTGAAATGTTCCCAGTACTCGTGGAGAGATTCTGTATTGTGTTGCCTTACCCCACAAATTTCTTTTCGGATATTGGCCGCCCTTGAAGCTGGAAAGTACTTTTCTAGGAATAATCTTTTCATCTCATTCCATGTGACAATACTTCCGGAGGGTAGGTAGTAGAGCCAATCTTTAGCCGCATCCTTTAAAGAAAATGGAAAGGTTCTTAATTTAATTTGCTCTTCAGTCACCCCCGTTGGCTTCGTACTTGTGCAAACCACATGAAGCTCCTTTAGATGCTTGTGAGGGTCTTCACCTGCAAGACCATGAAAAGTTGGCCATAAATGTATACGTCTAGATTTTAATTCAAAAGTAGTAGTAGCATCTAAAGTAGGAAATGTTATGCATAAAGGGTGTTGATTCAAATCTGGGGCAGCAAGTTCTTTCAAAGTTCTATTTGCAACCATGACTCCTTCTTCAGGATTAGAATTGCAAGAGAATACAAAATTCGGAGCGAGGTTGTTATCGTTAGATTCTCTTTGAGTTTCCTTCCTTAACCTGCGCAAAGTTCTTTCTATTTCTGGATCGGTCTGAAAATCACCTTGATTAGAAGATCGAGTCACAACCATAAACAATAAAGAACAATATGAAAAGCAATTCAAAAAAATGAGAATGATAACTAATGATTTTTTTTCTTTTTTTCTTTGTAAATGAATGAAAATATAATTAATTATAAAAAAATAAAGATCACAAAAAGCACAAAAATTAACTAAGATTACTCTCCGACAATGTCGCCAAAATTTGGTGTGCTGTCGTAGGCACCCAAAAATAAAACTCTCTCCCCCAATCCTTGTTCATATAGCATAAAAAATTTATACTAATTACTCTCCGTGGGATCGATCCTTACTCTCTCTACTACATATAATTTTAAGAGTAAGGTTTTATTTTTAGGTGCCTACGACAGCACACCAAGCCGCTTCGATTCTCGAGATCATTAAAGATAATGATGACGTTTGGAGATTTTATCCCTATTAATCGTCGACTTTATCTCGAAAGGAGAACCCAAATCTAAAATCGAATCAAGAAATTAAATGCAGCAGCGACAGCTGGCAGGCTGGATGGGGTCTCTCTGCGGCTCAAGATTTCCCTGCGGCTCGAGATCTCTCTGCGGCCCAAAATTTCCCTGCGGCTCAAGATCTCCTTGCGGCTAAAGGTCTCTCCTAACTTAAAGACTCCCTGCGGCTTGACATATCTCCATGCTTCTTATTCAAAGTATTCCAAATTTGCAATTTGAAAACTTTGAAGGGGGTCTTGTAGAAGCATAGAAAATATGGGGTTCATGCGGATCACAACTGGCCGCATAAATACTTTAGTCCAAACTGGTCCACATAAAAGAGAGCCGCATGACAGATTCAGCACCCCATGCGGCCCGTCTGCAACCAGACTGATTCATGCCGCAGAAGGAAGATATACGGCCAAGTGGATCAGTCATTCTGATAAAGCTGACGAACTCTGTCAAATCTGACAAAATGACAGCTCTGACACTCTGACAAAAAGATATGACATGATCAGACAAAATGTCATGTCACTAAAATATAACATAGTTATGCGGCCAGAAGGATTGCTACCCGAGCCGCATGAACCTTATGTGGCTCAACCTATACGGCCCTAAAAGTCTCTAAGTTTTATGCGGCCAAATGTGACTGTAACCTGAGCCGCATGAGCTTTATGCGGCCCAAAACACAAAATCTATGCGGCTCTAAAGGCCTTAAGCTACATGCGGACTAAGGGAGACTGCGACCTAAGCCGCATTAAGTCCTACATGGCCGAAAACTGAAAAACTCATGTGGCTCAAAATGACTCCAGATTAGTCCTATCCTGCGATAGGACACGTGGCAGGTTGACCGAGTCTCAACCACCCATATTTACTGCAACAGAATCCCAACAAATCGCCAACTGGCGGTCGAAGAGCGGGTCTTTACGTGCTGTTGTAGCCACGTGGCAACGAGCCATCTATGCGGCTCAAAACATACATCACTATAAATAGCAGGGTGCCACACCCCTGTAAAAGGCTGGCAACCTACGAAGGGCAATTTTTTTAAGAGCTAAGACTGCGTCGTATAGTCCAAGGAGTAAGGGAGAGTTGATAACACTTTTCCGAGCCTCCACCGTCAACCCCCAGAATAAAAAACTAAACAATTGTACTTAGATTATTTCTTAGGATTTCTTTCTAGGCTTTTTTTTGTACACGCGAGTTTGTAATCAATTTTAATGTTTCTGTAATACCTGTCTTTGATATTTTAATGGCAAACAAGAGGATCAAGGCAGCAATGCCTATGGATGCTAGATTTCGACGGCTTAGAGAAAGGACTGAAGCAGGAGAGTAGACGGGATTGAGGATTCATCCCGATGGGACATTGAGATGCGGTGATCATATTTATGTTCCTAATGGACAGCTACGGCAGGAGTTGATGGCAGAAGTACACAATTTGACTTACTCTATTCACCTTGGAGGAACTAAGATATACCGGGACTTATGGCAGTATTATTGGTGGCACGGAATGAAGCGGGATGGCTAAGTATTTGATAAGCCAACAAGTAAAGGTCGAGCACCAGAGGACGGCCGGATTATTACAGCCGCCACCCATTCCCGAGTGGAAGTGGGAGCACAATATGATGGACTTCGTTACAGGATTTCCCCGGAGTCCTAGTGGACGTGACGCGGTATGGGTGATTGTTGATAGACTTACCAAGTCAGCCCACTTCTTACCTTTTAGAGTGGGACAGTCCACAGAAGTTTTGGCGGAGATGTATATGAAGCAAATAGTGAAGCTACACGGTGTATCAGTTAGCATCGTGTCGGACCGTGACTTGAGGTTTACCTCACACTTTTGGAGGAGTATGCATGACAATTTGGGTACGCTTTTGAAGTTTAGCACGTCATACCATCCGTAGACAGACGGCCAGTCAGAGCATACAATTTAGACGCTAGAGGATATGTTGGGAGCGTGTATGCTTGACTTTAGCGGATCATGGGAGGACCACCTTCATCTTGTGGAGTTTTCTTACAACAATACCTATCAAACGAGCATTCAGATGGCTCCGTTTGAAGCATTGTATGGTAGGAAGCGTCGATCTCCTGTCTGTTGGAGCGATATTAAAGAGCGACAAATATTGGATCCCGAACTGGTTTTGAGTACAGTGGAGAAGGTAAAGAAGATACAAGACCACCTGCGAGTAACGCAGGATCGACAGAAGCAATGGGCAGATAATCATCGTCGACCTTTGGAATTCAAGGAAGTCGACCATGTGTTTTTGAAGATATCCCCCACCAGAGGCACGATTCGATTCGAAGGACGTAGCAAGTTGAGTCCAATATACATCGGTCCTTTTGATATCTTACAGCGTGTGGAAGAAGTTGCTTATAGATTGGCCTTGCCACCGTCGCTAGAGGGAGTACATGACGTGTTCCACGTGTCTCAGCTGAGGAGGTACATGGCAGACAGCAACCATGTCCTTGATCACTCCGAGATCACAGTTGGATCGAGTTTGTTGTACGAAGAGCAACCGGTAGGTATCCTCGATCGCCGAGTGAAGGTGTAGCAGAATCAATCTATGCCATTGGTTCGCGTGGCATGAAAGCAACACTCGCCAGAGGAGTCTACTTGGGAGCGCAAGGATGACATTAGGAGTCGCTACCCGCATTTGTTCGAAGACCAAGGTACGTCTTGCATGATTAGACCTTCCAATTTTGCATTGCATTTGACCCCCTACCTTAGTTTAATTTCGAGGACGAAATTTTCTTTAAGTTGGGTAGGATGTAAACCCCCATATTTTATGCAAAATTTTTTTTTTCAATTTTTTATATATTTATTCATTTAGTTGTAGTTGAGGTATATATATATTATATATATATATATATATATATATATATATATATATATATATATATATATATATATATATATATATATATATATATTATATATAAATATATATTTTTTTTTTAATATATATATATATATATATATTATATATATATATATATATATATATATATATATATATATATATATATATATATATATATATATTATTGGTGTGCATGTGTTATACTATTAAATATTAGTCTTCAATATTATTTGGAATTTTAAGATAGTAATTTATAATATTTTATTTTTAATGCTAGTTAATTGCTCTATGTTATATATATATATATATATATATATATATATATATATATATATATATTTTTTTTTTTTTTTTTTTTTTTTTAAAATATTTATATAAATATAAGGCAGCCGGTACTATAGCCGAAGCTACAGTACCCAACTTAGCCTGATCCATTGTTCCTACGAATGGGAGATTGGTGAATCCCCATCAAATCTTGCCCAGAGATTTTCTCTAGTCCCCCTCATCCTAATCCCAACCAATCCTGATAAAAAATTCAAGTTTAAACAAGATTGTTTAAACCGCGGGTATAAGGGTCAAGTGCGGAAAGTTCAGGAGGAAAAACGTAGCCATTATACTCGAGAGAGAGCGACCACCCAATCCCGAACCTTCGTCGTACTCAGGCGAACCCTCCGGTCACCGTCGACCACCGGGAAAGCGCTGGAGTGTCGCCACACCGTAGACAAAGCCGCCCCGAAACCGACAGCAACAGGGCACCCATGTTCCATCCGACTAAAGGTACCCAACTTCTCTCCCCTATTTCTGAAATTCTGCTCGCTCGATTCTCGATCTACAAAGTTCTATTGAAAGATCATATGACCCTATGCGATGCCTTCAAATAGATCGGGCATTGTCGAGATGTATTGCTCGAGAAAATCTCTGAAAGTTAGGTAGAAATCAATCATTCGACAGCCCCCAAAACCCCAGAGACCCGTGATTTGGAAGAAAATTCCTATCAAATCCATTGACAGTTTCGAAAACCTATTTAAATAGAATTGTAGGCAACATATACGAGATTCAAACCCTTTCTGTATTTCCCGATTTCATCAATTATGTATTCAGTTATTTGATCTCAAAATTTAAGAAAAACTTGTGTTCAAAAACTAAAAAGAATAAAAAATCTCCTCGATACGACATGCGTCCCGCCAACCCGGGCAACGTGGTCACGAACCAAAAGCATCGAAAGGTGCGTATCGGCTTCGTGGACGTGTGGGCTTTGACGGAATTTAAATTGGTCGTGTGTGCACGACGAATTTGATGCATATCCGTCGAAAATCACCGTATTGGCCTATTTACAAATTACCCAATTACTTTGTGCACGTTCGTCGGATCGACACAAAACTTTTGCCATCAGGACCGTATCGATTTTTTAGTCATGTACGCCAAGTTTGGTCCGAATATGAAAGGTTGATCAGAGCGCCAAATTTGGCGGGCCCGTAACCGAACCAAATTGGCGATTTTGCGCACGGCTCATCGAAATCCAAAATTGGACATACCATGGGTTCGTCTCCTCAAACCGAATTCGTAGACATATAGTTTGACGACTTTAGAGACCGTAGACATTGGCACGCATTTCGGTACCAAATGGGTCCAACGGCGGACATCGTTTTGACCCAAAATTATGAATTTACCCCTGTTCCAGAATTTAACTTTTAGACAGGCGTTTTCTAGGTATATCAATTATTCTGAGTACGTTTTTGATGTTTGTTTCAGCATTCGGAGTCGTTTGGAGATTATGACATTCTTTGCTGATATTGTGATTCTTGGACTTGCCACTTTCGTACCACCATGCAAGATACCTTGCCACCTTACTCTGTGATTATTATATTTTATTTATAGTTGTTATTTTTAGCATTTTTTATTTGTTGATATTATAAAACTGTGAGTCCAAGTCACATTTGGGTGCAAGCGACTCTGTCGGTCGTTTTTTGGCTTTTATTTATCTCTCTTAAAATTACTTAGCCTAGTGACCACCCCATTGTTGATGAGGTATTGGTATATCTCATACGGCCTTGACACTTGCTTTACCAAATATTGTGAGTCACATATAGGACACGTACCCACGTAGTCGGCTGGCCACTGATACGTATGGAACGTGCGACGGGTAGGAGTAACTACCAGTAGAATTACATACTAGAAGACTTGGCAGTTACTAGATGTTCTTATTGGTCATGGAGATAACGATACTAGGCATTGGGTGGGGAGAACAATATATGACGTATGGGCTTCGATTACACTTCTCCTGTAACCCGGAAGCTCCGCTGGAGATACGGGTATGATTATCCTCTCAGGTTGGCCACTGATGTTCTTGAATGTTATATGCTTGGTCACTGGTACCCAAGAGGGGACTATACTGGATCCCATATTCAGCCAGGGCTCATGCATCGAAGGATTATTTCTCAATTGCATATTCACAGTAGATTGGTCAGGAACCCGATTGCATGCATCCTTTCTTCTCTATTATATTATCACAGTTTATATGTCATGATGTTTTCTTGTATCTTGCTACGTCCCTCTGAGGACCTAGTTAACTCTCCAGGATTAGACGACTTCCTGCAGGAGTACGGAGCGGCTTTGGATCCTATATACATTGATGATGAGTCAGTACCTACTGATTTCTAGTTTATTCCTTATTTGAGACATTAGTGGATATTTCTACAACTCTTTTCTTTGTATTTTGCGGAGTTGGACTCCGATCTTATGAGACTATTTCATAGCTGTTTGGAGTGAGTGCATTCACCCGGCTATCTTTTGATACACTCATTTGTTATCTAGACTTTATTATCTTCTGTGTTGAGCTACTTTGAGAATGGATTATATTATTCTGGCCTGTGACGATTTATTATACAGCTTATGTACGTATATAAGGATTCCATATATTGGAGTATTCTTCGTATATGTGCAGCTGGCATGTTCGCGTACTCGGTCCTATGTATTTTGGGACTGGGAAGTTATACCCCCCGTCAGCCGCTCCTGTCGAGCTCCCCCCTCCGAGCAGGCGCCCCCTATGCGCCTGCCTCTTTGCTCCTCCTTCCGAGCTCCCCCATCTGAGCTTCCTCCTATACGCCCTCTGTTGTGCCCCCCATGCGCCTCCTAAGCTCCTCCAGCGGCGCCCTCTATGCGCCCCCTAAGTCCTCCTCATCTTGTGCATAGCACCACCCCCTTTGTGCCTCATATGCGCCTACACCCCTCCCTCCTCCTCTTGAGCCTCCAGGTCGTCCTGCTCCCCCAGCATTCGTAGCGCCCTCATTAGCAGCCTCCCTTAGCTGGCCTCCTCCCAGGGAGCTCCCTCCCACAGGGGCTAGTACCGGCAGCTTACGAGGGATCCACTGGTGGGTCACACTTAGTTCGCAGACAAGGTCCGCCCGGATCGGATTGCCCAAAAAAAATCTATCCTCCCAGATGTCCCTCTTCCCGAGATCGACTACCCAATCACAGCAGACGGGTAGGCATTATCGATACCGTTCTCCTCTTCGGACCTGGCGTCACTATACGAGTGATTCTTGTCCACTTTTGTGTTATGGTTCCCCTCGGGTTGTCCTAAGCTAGCCCAAGTCCAGGAGGAAATCGTAAAATGGAGCCTAACTTCCGACTACAGAGTAGATCCATTGGACCCCAAAAACATCCTTCTTCACTTATCCTCGACGACTGACCAAAAGATAGTTCAGACTCGGGGCTCGAACAAGATAGACTCAAAAGTCATGACAACTGTTAGATGGTCTCATGACCACAATCCCAAAGAGGAGTCACCCATAGTGGTAGCCTGGGTCATACTTCCTAATCCACCTTTGATATGTTTTATCCCAGCAACGCTGAAATAGATTGTTAACTCTTTTGGAACTTTTGTTACCATGGCGGAGAAAACAAGGAACCTTACCAGAGCCAACTATGCCAAAGTATGCATGGAACTTGACATTTCCAAAGAACTCCCCAAATCCATCAACATCGAGCTAGGAAACAAGATCCACACGCAACCAATCTTATACGACAACAACGTTATATATTGCAACCATTGCAACAAGAGAGGGCATCTAATCAAGTACTCCTACAGAGCCCACCCAGAATTGAAACAAAATTTGGTCTTGAAGGCGCACAAGCCTAAGAAGGATCAGTATCAGAGATCATCCCTCCTTCCTCCCCCGAACTCACATATCAGATTCGAAGCTAGCCCACAGTCGACTCAGACACCCAACAAAACCGCCGAGCAGAAAAGTAATCCCTCCACCCCAAAAAGTACCACCGTCAACACCCACAATAGATTCGACGCCTGGCGTTGGAAGAAAACACCCACACCGAAGAAGATCACACTTGTACAGCCACCACTGGAAGAGAGAGAGAGAGAGCAACCCCACACCCACAGACATTGCTACCCAAGCCAACCAAGAAGAAAACATATCTCCCCCCAACAGCTCACAGAGAAATAAAGAGTGCTCCGAGCACAACAAACCCGCAGCAGGCACAAGCAATACGGAGGGAACAGAGGCCCAGAAGAGCCAACCACACCGATCCATTCTAGCTGAAGACCTTGCCATCATTAGCCCAAAGCAAGTCATCAGCTGTCAGCAAGCTATCGACGCAGGAGCGTTCGACTTGTCCATTCACTTTGGAGCATCTCCCAGCCTAGACAAAGAAATTGATACTCTCAACACAGAGGAAGACCCCCCGACCTCACAGCAGAATCAGAACCCCGGCATGCTATCAGTGAACAAAAGCCTAAAAACCAAAGGATCTAACATCCTATCCTGGAATATTCGAGGCCTAGCTAACAAACCCACCTTGAGGAGATTAGTTAGCCTCAAAAAAATTCACAAAATCGACATCGTAATCATCTTAGAACCCAAAATCCCCCCTAACAGACTCAAATCGATTCAGCTGCAGCTGGTTTCCACTCCGCCATTGTAGACAGATACGACATTTGGCTCCTTTACTCCTTCGAAGTAAATATCAGTATCATGCTCGATACTACGCAGGCTCTCTCGTACTGGATGGAACACCCCACCCTCCCGAATCGTGTCCTGCTCTCTGCTGTTCATGGTAGCTATGATATTATCGATCGCAAACAGCTCTGGATAGACCTCCAGGACACTATTTCCAACACCTTCTATCCTCCATTGGTTTGTGTTGGAGACTTAAATGCTATCACTAGGAGAGAAAAAAAAATGGGAGCCAGGCCACCCCCACCGACGGCCATGCAAGACTTCAATAACTTTATCTTCAACGCTCACCTAACTCCCCTCCAGTTCACCGACAACACTTTCACCTGGTGTAACATGTAGGAAGTTGCCCACAGACAATACTCTCGTCTGGACCGAGCCCTCATCAACGCCTAATGGAAAGACATGAGCATCACATCTAACCTCGCTCGCCTCAACACTACCGAGTCCGATCACGCCCCCTTACTCATCGAAATCAACCGTAACTTAAACCATATCAAAAGAAGCTTCAGCTTCTTGGACTTTTGGTGCTACCACCCTTAATTCCTGAGGATCGTGGCGGACGCTTGGTCCAGGACAGACTCCCTCGATCCCCTTATCCATGTGGCCAATAAACTCAAGGCTACTAGATAAGCACTCACTGCATGGAGCAAGCAGGCTTTCAGAGACATCTTCCGAGCAGTCCGTACTGCCGAAGATGATGTGACCCGTACAGAAACCCTCTTTTTGACAGACAACTCACAAACGACTCGATCGGCCCTGATCTTAATCAAAGCCATCCTCAAATTTCACTTAAAAGTAGAAACTGAGTTCTGGAAACAGAAAGCCAGACTCAAATGGGATAGCGAGGGGGACAAAAACACCGATTACTTCTACATCTGCGTCAAGGGTCACAGACAGAAGCTTAACATACATCAGATTATCGATGACACCGGGACCATTATCAAAGACCAGCGAGGAATCCAACAGGCGGCAGAAAAATTCTACTCGCAGCTATTTTATAAAGAAAATCTCATGAGGGACCCAAATTTTCTAGCAAAGATCCCCATCCACATCAACGACATGGACAACAATCACCTGGGGCACCTTCCCTCTGAGCAGGAGGTGAAAGCGACAGTTTGGGCACTTAATGCCCACAGTACCCCCGGACCGGACGAATTCAACAACGTATTCTTCCGTACGTGTTGGGACATCATCAAAACAGGCATACACGATGCGACGACCGCCTTTTTCTAAGGATCCAGGTACCCTAGATCTATTTCGTGCACTAAATTGATCCTTATTCCTAAGCAAGAAAATTCGAAGACTTTTCGAGATTTCAGACCCATCAGTTTATGTACCTTCACCAACAAAATCATTTCCAAGATCATTGCCACGTGCATGATTGTACTCCTTCCCAAAATCATATAAGAGGAACATAGCAGCTTTGTCCGGAGAAGAAACATCCAAGACAACGTTATGCTGGCGTAGAAAATGATTACCTGCATGAAATTCCCGTCCAGGACCGAGAACATTGCTATCAAATTGGACATAGAGAAGGCTTACGACAGCCTCGATTGGCAGGTCATGATCTGGGTCCTCGGAGCCTTTGGTTTCTCGGAAACCAGGATCATTGTTGTTTGGCAATCGATCAACAACTCGTGGTTCTCCGCGGTGATCAACGGGCAAGCGGACGGCTTCTTCAAATCCAGTCGGGGAGTTAAGAAGGGAGACCCGTTGTCGTCCACTAATTTTATCATTGCCGCGGAAGCCCTGAGCAGAAACCTAAACAAGTTGCCGAGGACCCCACACTTCAAGCATTTCTATGCGGTCAGCGGGTGCCCGATCATCCCTCACCTGGCTTACACGGACGATATCCTCATCTTCTCCTCCGGAGACGTCAGGTCAGTGGAAGTAGTGCACAACATGCTCCTAAGATACGTTTGCTGCTCTGGCCAACGAGTCAATCCCAGAAAAAGCATCATATTTGTCCCCCACAATGCTAACAGGGAGCACACTACCACTCTCACCAACATCACCTCCTTCTCTGCCGCTTATCCTCCTTTCTCCTATCTCGGATGCCCGTTGGTCCAAGGAAAATTGAGCGCAGGCATTTTCGAAGAAATTATTGACAAAATCAGGAACAAACTTGAAGGTTGGCATAATGCAACCTTATCGCCAGGCGGTAAAATAGTTCTGATTAACCATGTGCTCTCCTCCATCCCTATTTACAGCCTCGCGGCATGCTCCCCCCCGAAGAAGGTCCTCTCCTCCATCGAGAATCTCTTTGCCAACTTCCTCTGGGGACACAATGAATCAAAAGACAAACACCACTGGGCCAGTTGGGGTTCCATGGCCAGGCCTACTCAAGAGGGGGGCCTGGGATTCTTCCGACTGCATCACATTATGGACGCTTTCCCCATGAAACTGTGGTGGAAGCTTCGCGTGAGCCGTACCCTCTGGGCACGCTTCATAAAGGCCAGGTGTTTCAAACACATCCACCCGGCTGGTGCTATTAGCAAGAGTAGATCCTCGACAGCTTGGAGACGCATACTACACTGTCGTTCCCTTGTTGAACCAAAGATTTGTCTTCAACTGGGCACTGGCGAATCAGCGCTATTTTTTGAAAGGTGGATGGGAGCTGATCTTATTCCACGCCCCCCCCCCCCGGCCGCCCCGGCTGCCAGCAAGATCAGAGAATTGTGGAATAATGCAGGCAACTAGAATTGGCACATAATCTGGGACTAGATCGGAGAAGAGGCCACTAACACCCTTCGGAACTTCAGCCTGAAGATAGGCACATATGACGATGCGCTCACGTGGTAGGTGACCCCCAACGGCGTATTCACAGTAGCATCTGCCAGAAGGATCGTTTGCGGACTCGGACCTCCCGCACCTATCTTGGGTCCTTTTTGGCACCCCTGTATTCCAAAAAATAGTTATTTCTGGTGTAGAGAGCGGTGCACAAGAAACTCCCTACTGACGATATTTTACTACCATCGGTTTTAGCTTAGCGTCAGCTTGTCATTGCTGTACCGATAAACAGCCGAAAACAATTGACCACATACTCCGCCACGATAATTCTTCGGCTAACGTCTGGTTGGCCCTATCCCATCGCTACGACATGGTGATGGCCGGTGGGAGCTTCAACGATCTTCTGGCCACCTGGACCAACGCGTCTCATTGCCACCAAATCGTTGTAGCCGCCATCACATGGGTCTTATGCAAGAATCGCAACAAAGCTAGATACGAAGGTCGTCAATTCTCGGTCGAGCAGCTCACTCGCGAGGTCATCCGCCAGAGTCTCAAGATCAAACGTAATTGCAACCACGGCCATCAGCAGCTCTGGGACCTTTTGGCCTCCTGATCCTTTTGCTAGGAGAGGCTCCCCTCTTCCTTTTTGTCTTCTGCTTTTTGCGCTTACTTGTAAAGGCTTCGACATTTTGCGTCTTGAATGAATAAAAAAGGGGTTGGTTATATATATATATATATATATATATATATATATATATATATATATAATATATATATATATTATATATATAAATCATAATATAACTTATTTATATATAGCACCTAATCCTCATATATAGCTTACACATATATATATATATATATATATATATATATATATATATTATATATATATATATATATATATATATATATATATATATATATATATATATACATATATAGCTTAACATATAGCCTAACCATAGATTAATATGTTAGCCTAACCATAACAGATAACATGTTATGTATCTTACAACTCCTCACCTCAATACTGATACCTGAACTCATAACCCATGCATATGTTATAACCCAAAACATACTATCCCCAAATCAATATCAACCTACATATATAGCTAGCCTCATATATATATATATATATATATATATATATATAAAATATATATATATATATATATATATATATATATATGTATATGTACATGTGCAACTTATATAACATCAGATATAATATCAAATTCTAAAATTGGAATGGCCAACAAAATATGTGGAGGATATGCTACACAGAAACAGAAAATGGGGTCTGCTATACAGGATCAAGGAATGCAAAGTGTCTCAAGTGATATAGTGTATCAAGTTCAATGTATCACAAATTTGTGTGAACAATGTGCAGTGAAGTGAGATGTTAGATACATTAGTGTAGTGTCATTAATGAATGTGAGTCGTGGTGTCAACAAGTGAAGCAAGTGTCTAAGAGTGTTAAAGCAATGTATCGAGTGTCCTGATGTGTCAAAAGAGTATCAGAAGTGTAAATTGTGTCGAGTGACATAGTGTATCAGAGTGTGTGCGACAGAAAGTAAATGCAGTGTCAGAAATATGAAGTGCAGTAATGTATTCGAGTGCAAGTTGTGTACAAACATGTGTCCACAAGTATCTAAGTTTGTCAATCATGCGTCTATGTGTCCATTGATATGTCAAAGTGTCCAGAGGGTGACAAAAGGACAGAACATAGAGTGTCAAGTGAGAAAAATGTTTAGTGCAGTGTCGAGTGTCACATTCGAATGTCAATTGAAGAGTTAATGCAAGTGTGTGACAAAGTGAGTGTACAGAAATATGAACATGTGACAATGTGTCTACAATAGTATCCAATGGTGTCCAAGTGGACTGTCGAAGTGGCAATTAAAACGTGTCCAAGTGACAGAATAATTTAGTGTTCGACTGCTCGAACACAAATCTGTGGCCAATGCCACAAGTCGAAAACACAATCAAATGGAACCCAACATCCTAGGTTAGATGTCAGTCATGGGGCTACCCAAACCTGTCACTAACAAGTTAAATTGTGTCGTGTCCAGGGTGTACGAAGACAGCAATAACAGGGGATGCTACAGTACCTGTGCAGTATCAAACCGCATATTCTCGTGTCCAAATGATACAACAAACGACACAGAAATCAACTCAGTCATACATCATTGCAATCTACAAGTAATATGCTATATTAATATATAATTTATGTAGAAATTGGTGAACAAAATATCTTATGGGGCATTTCATCGAACACTTGAGACACATATCCGATACTCTTGCGATACGCACCCCAAATGGATTCAAATTCGAACCAAACATAGCCTAATGCTAGGGGGACCCTAAATGAATGTATCTATGGAAAGAAAATGTGAATTTGAATGGTTTAGAGGCTCTTACCAATTGGGAATTGGAATCCCAATAAAAATCATCTTGAAATGATCTTCCACCAAATTCAATGGTCAAATTGCTTCAAATTCTTTCTAGCTAGCCAATAGAGACCTCCTCTCTTCAATGGAAAGAGTTTGCAATTGGTTTGGATGATTTTGGAGTTGATTTGGTGAAAGGAGATAAATTTGGGGAAGAACACAAGCTGCAGTTAGGGTTTTAATGAAAGAGGAGAAGAAGGGGGCTAATGATGATCTATATAGGATAAGGGGGCTTCTCTTGGCTAGTCATATGGTTGGGCTAGTGTTTAGGTCAAGTTACATTTATTAAAGAGGCCCTTCAAGTTGTCAAATCAAGTCCTTTTGCTAAAGGTCTAAACTAGCACCTTGTTTCTATTCTTAAATTAGGTTCTAAGTGATTCCTAGCTAGATTAGAGTCTAATTACTAATCTAATTACATTAGCTAGGTCTCTATGATCATGGTTAGTCTCTAGGCTAAGTTGTTCTAAGGTTTCACTAGCAAATGACAAAATCTCAATACATCAAATTAAATAATATAAAAATAATCGAGAATTGACCAATTTATCACTATCATGATTTAATACATTAATTAATAATCAAAATAATTAATTTTACAAAAGTTCAAAATTATCTTCATTTTAGAAAAGTGGTAGTTACAATCCTTCCCTCATTAGAAAAATTTTGTCCTCAAAATTTAAGTTGGTCTTACTCCTCTTAGGGTCACGCCCCCAACAATTATTGTCTAAGAAAACTTTATCTAAATCATATAATATTAAATAACAACATACAGGGTCTTGGCATGCCGTATCAATTGAAGATCTCATCTAGCTACATTAGTCATACTATGTCACAAGACAATCACAAGGTATCAAAATATACAAGCAATGTGGGGTGCATCAAGACATCAAAAGACATGCTAAGGTCTGGGTCAAGAACTCACCTCCAACTAGGTCTGGTGACTAGAACTCTTTTCTGGAAATAGGGCCTTGGAAAGTACAGTAGGGCAGTCTTACAATGTGTGCAGCTGACCCACAAAACAGGCACAACCCTCTCCTCTTCCTACAGTGGTCCCATACATGCCCAGGCTTCCTACAGTAAGCACAGGTAGGCACTCACTTAACTGGCCTCTGCAAGATAGAAATCTGGACTTGATAGGATGGTCTAGGCTGAAAGTCTGGGTACTCCTGAGGCTCTGGGTATACACTGCTCCTCGTCCTCTTGGGAATAGGCTCTCCTCCTGAATACACTAGGTCCCTCAGCTATTGTATCCTATGACTCTGCTCCCTCAGGATCTCATCCTAAACTCTCTCTGTCTCCAACACATCTCGGAGAAATTCGAATATCTGAACTCCATAAGGAAACAAATCTTCCGAGAATATGGTATGGGGTACTACTCCTAGAGGCTGAGGAGGAGGTGGAGGAAGACTCTCGGTCTCAGACGAAACTGCAGCTCTCTCCTGGATGACAGGCACTACCAAAATATGTCAAATTAGCGACAAAATTAGCGACGCCAGTTAAAAATGTCGCTATATTTTATGTATTTAGCGACGTATGTAAATGACATCGCTGAACGTCACTATCAGCAACGTTTAGCGACTAGTAGCGACTGTAATTATAGTTTGGAAAGAACAAGTCGCTATGTAGTCGTAAAACGTCGCTGATGTATTTTATTCAGCAATGTTTAGCGACATTTAATCATGTCCGTCGCTATCCTATTACTGAACAGCGACGTCTCACTTAGACATCGCTAAAAACTTTTATTTAGGGTTCTGGGAACCCGATCGATTTTATTTTATTTCCCAAATTTTTAATCTCCCTCCGAGCGCTCTCGTTTCTCTCCCTTTCCCCCTCTCGTCTCCGGCGACCGCTCCCCCCGACGAGCTCCTCCCCTCCGGCGAGGCCTCCCCTCCACGACCCCTCCCTCCGGCGTTGCCTCCCCCCGACAACCGTTCCCTCTCATTTCTCTTCCCCTCCCTCCGGCGTTGCCTCCCTCCCTCTCGTCTTCGGCGACCGCTCCCCCCTGGTGACCTCGTCGTCGCTCCTCCACCGTCAACCCCCCTCGTCCCCTGCTCCGCTCCGGCGACCCCTATCCGATCCAGTCCAGGTATACCTAACCCTATCTCCCACTGACACAACACAGACATTTTTAACCTGTGAATATCAATTTTATAAGTGCCTATGATTGTATACACACACACATTTTCAACCTGAAATCTGAGAACAGTGACAGTGATTTTGTATACACTGTTAACACACACATCTACACACACTACACAAATCTTAATATGGATACACACACACACACTTTTGCACTACTATTAAATCTGAGATCACAATCTCTGTTTCAGTCCACTTGGACATATGAACTCAGTCCCCTCTTCCTTTCATTTTCCCTCTTCCTATACACATATAACATGTGTATGTAATGAATGATATATGTGTAATGTCATGCATGTTGGTAAGCACATATGAATGCAATATGCATATATGTATGCAAATGGGAATACATGGATATATGCAAGTTATAAATGCAATGTTTGGATAACATATGAAATGTAATGTATAGGTAAGCATTAATGTAGGTAATGACATGTAATCATGTAATACATATGTATAAAGAATAGAATGGGTGAATGTATCATGCATGTTTAGATAACATATGTGATAGACATATATGTATGCATAAATGCCATGAACTAATAATCAAGTATAATGCATATATGTTAAGAAATGAATGCATGAATGAATATAGAAATGCAAGCATCTATGTAAATATGCCTATGATTGAATGAATGCAAGTTCAAATATATGAATGTAGTGTAAGCATGTATATATATTTAATATGTGTTCTCTATGACTTGTGATGGTGTGTGTTTGATTGATTAGGCTTGGTTAGGCCTAGTGAGACTTGACTGGACTAGGATTGACCTAGTTGACTAGGGTAATTGACCAAGGTTTGACTTTGACCTATGTGACCTAGAAATCATGTAGATTACATTGTATCTTTCAATTCTCTTGTATTATACACATCATGACCCATACTACTCTGTCTAGGACATTGTGACTCCGGTGCAGACATCTGATATTATACTACTCTTTTCAGAGTAGCAGACGAGTACATTCTCTAATAGTTCTCTCATTTATTTGTCAGTTACTGTATTTCAGTTCTAGTTAGTTTTATGTGATTCTCTGATAGTTCTTTCATTCATTTTCAACCGCTCCCCCCTGTGAATATTGATTTTACCAGATGGCACCCATGACCCGAGCAGCGGCACGTCGTTTGAGGGAAACACAGATTGCTGAGGTGGCTCCTCCTACTATTAAGGAGGAAGTGGCACCGGTAGCTAGTGAGAACGGGAGTTCCATTCATTCAGCACCTGCAGTGGAATGGCGCTTTTCCGCCGTCGATCCCACTTATCAGAAGATGTTGCGTGATGATATTATTGAGCGTATGCGTGAGCTGCATGGTCGTCATTAGTGTAGTTTTATGGATATATTTTGTGTTGGACTATTAGTACTTATTACCAGCTGTACTTGTTTTATGGAGATGAGTTTATGGACTTAATTATGGACTTATTACCAGCTGTACTTGTTTTATGGAGATTAATGATGGTCTTATTACCACTTATTTTATGGAGATTAATTAGGCCAAGTCTTCTGTGTGGTCAATTCTGATACACTATGGTTATATGGTCATCTCATATGATATACTATTACCACTTGTTGTATCATGATTACTTGGGATTCTATTTCAATGATTTTTCTCCAACCTCTTGTAAAAAAGGTGTCTATCGAGGTATAATTGTACTTGTAGAAGTGCATGATGCCAACTGTCCAACATCGACCCTTTCGGTCTATAAGAGTTACTTCTCTCAGTTTGTCAAGACAAGTAAACTTTTTAAATGTTGACGGTATATATACCGTCAACATTTGGTTTTGCCTTGTAGAAGTACATGACGCCAACTGTCCAATATTGGCCTTTGGCCTGTGCTTGAGCAGTGTAGACTTCCAGGTTAGGGTGTTAGTTCATGGTTAGCATTTTTTAGATATTAGTTTCACTTAAAGGGTTAGTTTAGATTAGGATATTAGTTTATGTTAGAAGGAATATGAGAGTTAGTAGATGTTAAAGTAGGATATTAATTTATTAGTTAGGATAGATAGTTTGAGTTAGGATACTGCTCAAGCACAGGCCAAAGGGTCGATATTGGATATTAATTTAAAAAGTCTGACTTGTCTTGACAAACTGAGTGAAGTAACTCTTATAGACCCAAAGGGTCGATATTGGACAGTTGGTGTCGTGTACTCCTACAAGTACAATTATACCTCGCCAGACAAGTAGCTCCCCTTCCCGAAAATTTTTGGAATATTTTTTTATTTTATTTATTTGATTAAAATAGTGAATTATGATTTTATAGATAATTATTTAATTAATTATTACGGTAGATGACTTTAGCCATAGTGGAGTTTTGGAGTACAAGACGACTAGAAATCATGGCACAGATAGTGCAGTGGCGTACTTTGACTAGTGTATTAGCCATGCCAAGGAAGGCCGAGCCATAATGATGTCCTAACTAGGAAAATCAGGCCAAGATGCGAGTTAATCTCTATAAATGATTTAATTACTTATTTAATAATGTTACGACTTTCAGGGAACCCGATATTGCCAAACTTGCCCGGACCTGACCCAAACCTAGGCCAGTCAATGTAGTCGGGTATTATGACCAAAGATGTCAGAATAGACACATATTGTGTCGGTACTTTACCTTGGCAATTTTGGTGGCAATCCTAAGAACAGTTGTTACATATATATATACAAGCATATTATATGTCCTTGTTATTGGAAATAATACTTTATTGATAAATATAGTAAATATTTTTCCTTAACAAATAAGTTGGACTTTCTGGGAATTGCCTAGGTTATATATATATAGAAGTGTTTATGTAATATGAAATAATTAAGCTTTTATTTATATATATATTATCATTGTATTTCGTTTAGGTGAATTTTGGTATATAAATATTAGGGATTATATTTCTAATATTGATTATACTTAATATTTATTATGCGTGTTTGAATTTATAGCATATATGCGTGTGTCATTACATATATAAATATATATGCATAAATATAAATTACCTTGTTAGCTTGTATTGTATATATACATAGATAAATATGTATAAATATATATATATATCAATATATGTGTGTATATGTATATATATACAATAATTATATATGTGTATGTTTAGGAATATATAAATTTATATTAAATATATGTGAGTATATATATATATATGTAAATAATATACGTGCGTATTTGTATATATATGAGGTATTTAATAGCATATACACATATTTGTGTATATACTTATATATGAATAGAATAAGAAATAAAAGGAAAAAGAATAAGATATCAGCCTAACAGTCCCGAGCGGCCCAGCCCAAGCCTGTGCTGAGCACAGACCCGAGCCTTCTCCCCCCCAACAGTACGAGCCCCCGACCCGAGCGTCTATAAGAACGACTGCAACGAAAACCTAAAAAAATTTCGACCCCGCGCCTTCACCTTCCCCAGCGCCTCCTCCAGCCTGGGCGCCGCCGCACGGCCACCCTGGACCGCCGTGAGCCACCGCATGGGCTGCCGGAGCCACGCGCGCGCGGCCAAGCCGAGAGCAGGACAGCAGTAGCATGGCAGCAACGGAGCACACTTCAAAGTGAGTTTTCTCCCATACCGTTAAACTATTTTTCGACCTACAAAGTCCTACGTGTTGACAACATATACGGCTATCATTCCCTTCAAATAGTTTTCCTTAAATCGTACTATGTGTGACGAAAACTGAGTTCAAAAAACTAGAAAAAGATTGGTTTTACGAATTACTGAAACAGGGAACGAAACGGATTTCACCCCTATTTGGAAGGCCGATTGTTGGCAATCCACTAGAAAACTTTGAGAAACCTTTTAAAAAAGTTTTAGGTAATATATACGAGATTATAACCTATTTTGTAGATCCGGATTTTATTAAGCAGGTTCAAAGTTATTTGACTTCAAAAATCACGAAAAACTTGTTTTCTAAAAATAAAAATTCACGAAAACCTCCGATACGACGTGCGTCCCGCCAAATTGGGTGACATGGTCGCGCACCGTAGGCATCAAAAGCTGTGTAACGGCTTCGTGGTCGTGTGGGCTTTGACGGAATTCAAATTGGTCGCGTGTGCGCGACGAATTTGATACGTATCCGTCGAAATTCACCGTATCGTGCACTTTGCAAATTTTTCAATTACTTTGTGCACACTCGTCAGATCGAGACGAAACTTGTGCCAACAGGACCGTATCATTTTTTGGTCCTGTATGCCAAGTTTGGTCCAATTCTGAGACAGTGGAATCGGAACGCCGTTTTGCAGGCCCTACGGTCCCACTCAACGGGTGATTTTGTGCACGGCCCGCCGGAATCCAACTTTGGACATACGGTTGGGTTTGTATCGAAAAACTGGATCCGTAGACATATAATTTAACGACTTTAGAGATCGTTGACTATGGCACGATTTTCGGTGCAAAGCGGGTCCAACGGCGGACACCGTTTTTGCCCGAAATTACTGTTTTGCCCCTGTATCCAGAATTGGACTTAAGGACAGGCAATCCTAGCTAATTTGACTATACTGAGAACGTTGGTAATGTTTATTTTAGCATCCGGGGACTTCTACATGTGTTGACTGATTGTGGCTCATTGAGTGGTATAGTGTTATTGGTTTCTCCAGATAAGGACCTCAGGCAAGTGCACTTTCTGATTGCTTTTCGATTCATAGTTGTATTTTCATTTCATGTCTATACATATATCTTGCTGCTTGTTGACACGCTAGTCACACGGAGTAGTCGGGAGGGGAAATATCTTAGTAAACATGTGGACTACCCAGAAATATCCCCAAAATGTCTATTCTTGAACGATAGCAGCTGCACACGACACGTACAGTAAGCCGGATTTTACCCCCTAGCCGTTCACATGTTGAAACATATATTTTACACCACCTAGATAGATAGATTTCTTTTATTAGTTTTTCCTTGTTTACTTTGCTATCGTGCTATGTCATCAGTTTTCTTGCTAGCTTTCATATTCCATATGATATTTTCATGTCGTGTTAATTCTATTATGTTTTGCATTGCCATCGGTTTGTGTACTTGTTCCATTCCTGACTGGAAACCAACATTTTTCAGGTTTAGCCGCGATCATTCTTAGCACTGGGAAGACTTGGGTATGCTGAGGACAACCTAGAAATAGAAAGAAATTGTATCATTTTTATTAATTGTAAAATCTTGTATTTCCTTTAAATATAAATGTTGTAACTGTTGTAATAAATTTAGAAATGTGAATGAGCAGCAAATGTTATTTTTCTTGAGCATTTATTTCTTGCGGGCTTGACAGCGTTCTACCGTCGACTCTGCGGCGTAGGCTGGCTTGGACACGTCTCGTATCCGAAAAAGCGGGTGCGGGTCGTGACAAGTTTTTGTGGTGGCCCATGCAGGTCAGTTTTCGCAAAAGATTGTGAACTCGTGATGGTACTTAGATTAGTCGTACCATTGCAAGCCTACGCCCAGGAAATGCTCATTCACAATTAGGATTAAAACAATTTAGGAGGATAACTAGGACTAGGAGTCCCTTGTTCAAATTGACCGTTGGGTAGTTAAGGTTATGAAATAGGCCATGCAATTTAGATAACTTGCTAGATTCCTATAGGTACACTATTACTTTTGAAATGACAATGTGATCCAATGTGGATATACTATTCGCTTGGTATGTTAGGCTTGCCTGTAATTAAGGCGTTAATTTTGATAAACTGTTCAATTTTCTTATTTAGATATAAATCTTATATCATAAGTTAGAACTGCATGTTTTAAATTCTATTTTGTTGTATGGAACTGGTTTAAATTTCTGATTCTGCTATTCATATACGAATTCCGAGGTAGACTTGATTCAAGTTTTCCCCTCAACCATTTGAAATGTATATGAGATAAATGTTAGGAGGTTCTTATTTTTCCTGTCTTCAGTTATTTTCTTCCCAGTCAATTTTTTTATTTACTTTAAGGATTGAGACTCATAGGTAGAAGTTTAAGCTCTATCATAATCAACTAGCTTGAAACTCTAGCAGCTCCTTGAAGCCCTTAGGAATATAGTTAGAGTAATTAAATGACTGCGATGACTAGTCAGCAGCGCACTGTCGCCAATTGTTTGAGAGTGGATAGTGTGGGTTCACTGCAGCCAGCAGCGCACTTGCAAGGCACAACCCATAGAATTGAAATCATTTTGAAGAATTATAGTTTATGGAACATTGCTAAAACTATGTTCTCGTTGACCTCTTTAGATCTTAGATATCCTTGTGTCAACGTAAGGTAGAGTACCTGATAGCATATCGCCTCTGAATCACGGAACCAAGAATTTGCCACAGCCAGATTATATGGGCGAAGCATAATTCTCGGTAAAATGATTTCAGACGTGATCACAAGATTAGGATACTATAGAGGATAGGAGATGCCCTGTATGTCCCTTAGGACCCAAAGCTAATACTAGTGGAAGCTCTATAAGTTGGTAGCATGTCTCTCAATTTAGCATTATGTGATCCTTGTGACCTATTAACAAGGTAAGTGACTGACACTAATAGGTTTATATAGAATATGAAATTTAGAGGTCCATTGAAGAACTGATTCGAAAAACGACTCGCATTTGCAAAACAGAGCTGTCGTCTGGCTTGAGCTGGATGTAGTCGTCGTATGTCGTATTGAATTATCACAAGTATTATTTAGTCAATGTTATCAATATTTGGTTGACTGTGACTTTGTGTCAAAAATCTCCCCATATTGATAATTGACAAAATAATAATTATATATTCAGTATCCATACCTGGACACATATAACGACATAGCTCCCCCATAATTATTGACCTGTAAATAATATTCTTCCAAAAGCACATATAAACCAACAGAATATACACATATCTCCCCCTTTTGGCATTTAGCAATATAAGATATATAAATAATAACTGCAAACACACCCAAAAGGGAAGAAACTGCATATAAACTAAGATAATAACCAAGAGTCATAATGACATAGAAACTGATAATAGAACTGCCAAAGTCTCAAAAGCACAACTCATAATAAGTCTACTACAAAGCAAGTACAGAAAAGCAACTAAAGCAAAATGCATAAACATAATCTAAGATCCTCAGTAGCAGCATCAAAAGTAGTGCATATCCATCATCGAGCATGAGAGGGCCCGACGTCATCCGAAGCATCAGTAAAGGAGCGACGTGGGTCCACAAAAGCCGCATCCAGATCCATGTAGCGACAAACCCAAGGGTCATCGATACGGAATCCCTCACGACCTGGGTCTCGCTCTATAGGAATGGGCATGGAAGGATGACGAGACATGGAATACCGAATATCATGTAGCAAGTTGCTGATAGCACTCATCTGCAAGGTGGTCCGATAGACCAGCTGAGTCCATCGATCGTCCTCCAAAGTGAAACGATCTCGGAGCATGACCTGAAGAGACTCGAGAGTGGCAGGAGAAGGAGGAGGATCCTGTCCGAGAGGAGGGGCATCTGGCTCATCATCAGAATGCTCAGACACTACTGGTGAGCCAATGGCCGCCTGAAGCCTCCTTGCCTTAGAGAGGAAGGCAGGGGCAGGTAAGAATGGACACTCATCAAGCGGTACATGGAACGCACGAAAGATCATAGGAAGGTATAATGCATAAACCAAAGATCTTGGTTTCTTCCTACAGTTGATCATCCAATCCATCATTGTGCATGGAAGGTTAAAGGGAACATGGAAGTGGAGATGGTACAATACTGAGATCTCAAAATAAGTGACTTCATCGGTAGAACCCGCTTTGGGTAGAATGGTGTTGAAAATGATCCGATGAAGCTCATAGAAATAAGGATTGAGGAATTTTGCCAAAAGCTTACGAGGACGTGTGTTAGGGCTACACAGGTCGTCATTGAAGCTTTCCAATAAAATCCCTTCGAAAAAGATAAAGGATCTAGCTTCTACAAGCTTTTCCCAAGAATTAGGCTCTTGAAGTTCAAGATATTCGGCCAATTCAAAATCATCAAAGGATATATCAATTCCCGCAACTCGTAAATAAATATGAGTGTCATTATGGGTCAAGTTGTAGTAAAACATTTGAATGGTACTACGATAAATGACCAAATTAGAGGTAACGAGTTCATCAAGGCAAAGGTCATGAAATAGTGCATCATATTGTGAGAATATAGTAAAGTTGATAGGGTATCCCGTAAATACTCGACGTGTCCAAAAATCACTAAACCAATCATTTGAGACGTCTAGTGATACAAAAATTCAGTCATCGTAAGTGTTTGGATCATTGGGACGTGGAGGATTGAACAACGGATGGATTTGTTGTTCAATGGCCGGTGCAACGGGTGGTGCAACGGGCGGTTCAACGCGTGGAGGAGCATTCGACGAGGATGCTCCCTCTGTCCGAAGTCTCTTTCCGCGGTTGAACAGACGAGGAGCCATAACACAATAGATAGAAGATAATAAAAGAAATTTGAGGTATAGAAAAGTAAAGAATTATACCTCAAACTAGTGATGAACAATGGAAGAGAATTGAAAAATAATCCTTCTCCTTGAGTTTGGGGAAGAATGGAGCATAAAAGAGGAGAAATTAGGGTTAGGGTTTTGAGAGAATTGAGTTTGAGAGGGTGAAAAGGTGGTAAGAAGGAAGGAGAGGGAAGAGAAACCGAATATAGGGGAAGGGTTTCTCTTGGCCGGATCTAATCATGGCCATTGGATCTCATTTTTGATCAATGGCTGAGACTGTTCCCGGTTCTGGAACAGTCGAGCCGAATTCGGCCCGAGCTCTGGTAGGAGCAGAGTTCGCCCCGAATTCTGGGTCCTGGTCACAGAATAGGAATTAGGCAGAAACAGAAAAATATTGGTTAAGTAATAGACAAACCAATATAAGATATGAGTATAAAGATATGAAAGATCCAATAGGTAAACAAAAGAATAACAGAAAGTGAGTTTGAAGCAGCAATATGAAATTAAAATTATAGTATTTCAGCATGTGATAAATGAAAATGAACCATATAATAAACAAGGAATTATATCATAATTTAATATTTTGAAGCCGCCATGGGTTAGCTGCAGGGGCCGGATCCCAGCTAGCGGTAGTCCTGAGGACTAGTGCACCGTGTCGCTTAGGCTTTTACGCCTTGTTGTCAGAAGGGCCCTTTCGGCTTGTACCCATAGCAAGTTCATCATAAGAGAATCACGATATATTCGATATTTACGCAGGTTGATTTTAATTTATAACAGCTTCATCTAAAATTCCAAGTTCACGACAAAGAAAATTGAAGCACTCTTCGGATAATGGTTTTGTGAAGAAGTCTGCTAACTGATGATCAGTGTCAATAAATTCTAAGTTAATCGTGCCATTTTGCTGATGATCATGCAAAAAGTGATGACGAATTTCAATGTGCTTCGTACGTGAGTGACAAATGGGATTCTTAGTCAGATTTATAGCACTAGTGTTGTCACAAAAGATTGGAATATGCATGAAAGATAAATTATAGTCTTCAAGGGTTTGCTTCATCCACAGAATTTGTGCACAACAACGCCCAACTGCGATGTATTCAGCTTTTGTTGTGGACAGTGCGACAGAATTCTGCTTCTTGCTAAACCAAGAGACTAAAGCTTTTCCTAATAAATGACACGTACCGCTCGTACTTTTACGGTCGACCTTGCATCCGGCGAAGTCAGCATCAGAGTAACCAATGAGATCAAATGATGTTGACTTGGGATACCATAGGCCACTTTAACCGTACCCTTAAGGTATCGAAAGATACGCTTAACCGCGGTCATGTGTGATTCCTTAGGATTTGCTTGATATCTAGCACACAGGCAAACGCTAAACATAATATCAGGGCGACTTGCAGTAAGATAGAGTAGACTACCTATCATACCTCGATACTTACGTTGATCTACGGGTTTGCCACTATCATCTGGTTCAAGTTTGGTTGAAGTAGCCATAGGAGTGCTGATTGGTTTGACGTTGTCAAGGTCGAATTTCTTCAGCATGTCCTTTGTATACTTCGATTGACAGATGAAGGTTCCATTTGACATTTATTTGACTTACAGCCCAAGAAAGTAGTTGAGCTCCCCCATCATGCTCATCTCAAATTTGGTCTGCATACACTTGGCAAAATCTTGACAAAGAGTTTCATCAGTAGAACCAAAAATAATATCATCTACATATATTTGTACTAAAAGAATAGTGTATTTGAAAGATTTTATGAAAAGTGTAGTATCAATTTTCTCTTTTGAAAAACCTTTCTCAAGCAAAAAATTGCTTAGCCGTTCATACCAAGCTCTAGGAGCTTGTTTGAGGCCATACAGCGCTTTCTTTAGCTTGAACACGTGGTCGGGAAATTTGTGATTTTCAAAGCCAGGGGATTGTTTTACATAAACTTCTTCCTTAATAAAACCATTCAAGAAAGCACTTTTAACATCCATTTGAAATAATTTGAAATTTTGAAAATTTGCAAATGCACAAAGCATCCGAATGGATTCTAATCTAGCAACAGGAGCATACGTCTCATCGTAGTCGATACCTTCCTCTTGGTTGTATCGTTGGGCTACTAAACGAGCTTTGTTGCATGTGACTGAACCATCTTCATTTACTTTATTTCTAAAAACTCATTTAGTACCAATAATCGAGTGATTAGCCGGTCTAGGAACGAGTTCCCATACTTGGCTCGTCTCGAATTGGTTGAGTTCCTCTTGCATAGCAGAAATCCAAAATTTATTATTGAAAGCTTCTAAAATGTTTTTAGGCTCAATTTGTGAAATAAAGGTAGTGCTAGCAATAGAATCTCTTAATGATGATCTAGTAGTTACTCCACGTGAAACCTCACCAATCACCAAGTTTTCTGGATGTGATGGCTTGAAAGAGAATTTCTTTGGTAAGCCCTCCAGAGAATTGGTTTCGGTTGTGGTATTCATTGGAGTAGAAGTTGATGGCTCAACATCATCATCAAGAGTAGCTGCCGCACTGTTATCTTCATCAAAAGTCATATTTGTAGACTCTTCCATAATTAATGAACGTTTGTTAAAAACTCTATATCCCTTACTCTTGGCAGCATAACCAAAAAAAATACCATCGTCAGCTTTGGCATCAAATTTGCCTAAGTTGTCTTTGGTGTTAAGGATGAAACATCTACAGCCAAAAACTCTAAAATAAGAAACATTTGGGGTTCTCCCAAACCAAAGCTCATAGGGTATTTTCTTTGTAATAGGATGAATAAGTACCCTATTTAAAATATGGCATGTTGTACTGACAGCTTTAGCCCAAAAGTATTTCGGAAGTGAAAACTTGTTCAACATAACTCTAGCCATATCGCCAAGAGTCCTATTCTTCCGCTCCACAACACCATTTTGTTGAAGAGTTCTTGGACAAGAAAACTCATGATCAAAACCATTGGAATCACAAAATTTTTCAAAATCAGAATTTTTGAACTCGCCTCCATGATCACTTCGGATACGAGTAATCATGTAGCCTTTTTCGTTTTGAACTTTCTTAACAAAAATCTTAAAAACCGAAATAGCATCACTTTTATTTGCAAGAAAAAAAACCCAAGTAAATCTTGAAAAGTCATCAACAATAACAAAGGCATAGAGTTTTCCACCAAGACTGGCTACTCTACTAGGGCCAAATAAATCCATATGGAGTAGTTGCAATGGTCTAGTAGTGCTTACAGAGTTTATGGAATGGAAAGATGACTTGGTTGCCTTATTCAACTCACATTCGGCACATACGGTGTCCTTTTTGAATATAATATCAGGCAAGCCTCTAACTAGCTTCTTGGTCGATAGCCTGGATATAGTATCCATGTTGGCATGACCAAGACGCTGGTGCCACAGTAATCGTTCATCTTTATGAGCATATAGGCATCTACCTGCATTGTTAGTATCTATATACAAATAGAAAATATAAATATTATCCTCTCTTACCCTTTCAAAAACAATGTCTCCTGTTGACCTATCATAAATAAGGCATTTATTTTGTCCAAAGTTAATGTCATAACCATGGTCAGCAAGATGACTGATGCTGAGCAGGTTATGCTTTAACTCGGTCACTAGGCAGGCATCCTTTATTACGGGAGAGGGAGGATAACCAATAATACCATTACCTATAATATAACCTTTTAGGTTATTGTCGAAGGATACATATCCTTCTCTCTTCATCGATAGTGATGCGAAAAGATTTGCGTCTTCCGTCATATGCCGCGAGCATCCACTATCGAGAATCCACTTACTCTTAGTTGAGGAGGGAAGGTCCACCTACATCAAGAGTAGATGTGACCTTTGGTACCCAAGTTCTTGAGGGTCCTGAAGAGTTAGTGTTTGGAAACCATGCATATATCTTTCTATCTACTAATCTTTTAATTCTATATTGTAGTAAAATGTGTCCATGTAAACCACAATAAGTACATGTAGCATTCCTATTTACATTAGGAGCATGCTAATGATGTCTATAAGCAGAGTAATGAGGAGAAGTGTAATGATATGTAGACTCAGCATGGTGATAATGACTATGTGGAGTGGCATGGTGATATTGTCTATATGGTATGGTATGATGATATTGTCTATATGGCATGACATGATGATTTCTATATGTAGAGTGATGTTGATTGTATCTTTGTGCAACATGGTGATGATTGTATCTATGTGTAGCATGATAATTTTGTGACATATGATGATTATTTCTACGTGTATGTGGTTTGTGTCCTTTATGAAAGTGTGTGTACATGTAAGCATGATTATGAGCAGCATGAGGATGACGTGGTTGACTAGTATGAGTGGTGTCATGCTTTGTGTGTGTCTCATGTGATTGGGTTTGAGGTTGAGCAACCTGTTTTCCCAATTTAGTCTCTAGTTTCTTAGAGACAGCTTGCAATTCAGTAATCTTAGCATTCAAACCATGCATCTTAGCAATAGAAATCTTGTGTCTACTCTTTTCTTCTGCAAGCTCCGTGTTAAGTGTTGTGGTTTCTTGTTTTTGTTGTTCAATGCGTGCTTTGGCATCATGTAAGCTTATTTTAAGCTTAGATACCTCATCAGTGACATCCGTGGGTATAGTGTCTCTAATGTTATCAAGTAATAGAGAAAGTCTTTGTATTTCAATTTCATGACTTGATTTTGTCCTTGGTATGTTTGTATTTACCAATGACCTTTTTGTGATCACTAAGTAAATCGGTGAAAGCATCGCCAAGTTCATCAAAAGTGAAGTCGTCAAGAGTTTCGTTTGATACCTTGTTGGATGTCGCTATTAGGCACACATTAGCCGTATCTTGAGGAGAGTTCTTTTCTTCTTCGGAGTCACTAGCTTCACTTTCATGCCAAATGCTTGTGTTGGCATATTTCTTTGCGGAAGTCTTCTTGTATGGCTTCTCATAGCGGTTGCTCTTCTTCAAGAATGGACAATCTTTTCGGACATGTCCAGTCTTTTTGCAACCGTATCAGGTTGGCTCTTCTTCACCATCTTCTTGTGGTTCCTTCTTTCTTCGATTGAAGCGAAGGAATTTCTTGAAGTTGCGGACCATAAGAGCTTTATCATCTTCTGAGTCATCATCATCCGTCTCTTCGGGTTCAGCCCTCCGTCGGTGAGCTTTGAGTGCGATCTCCTTAGCCTTAGGAGCAGGCTCTTCGAAGTCCTTGAGGTCAAGCTCATGAGTCATTATCTTTCCCATCAAGGTCTCCATGGACATGGTTGTGAGATCATTTCCTTCTATGATGGTTGTCACCTTAGGGTTCCAAATTTTTGGTAGCCCCCTAAGTAGCTTACGAATCTTCTCGTGATTTGAATATTGCTTATCGAGCGAGGACAGGGGGTTGATGATGTCGAGGAATCTTGTGAACATTTGCGTGATCGTCTCATTGGGCTTTATCTTGAAAGCCTGGAATTCTTGAGTGAGACGGCTTATCTTTGATTCCTTGACTTGGGTGGTTCCTTCATGTGTCACTTCTAGAAGTATCCATACTTCATGAGAGGTGGTGCATGTAGAGACCCTGTTGAACTCATTCCTATGTATAGCACAGAATAAAGCATTAATAGCTCTCGCGTCTAGACTTGCCTATTTTTTCTCCTCGTCAGAATATTTGTCATGTGATTTTTCAACAAGATCACCATTGACAACTATCCTGGCGGGCTTTTTGTAACCGTCAGTGACTATAGTCCACAGGTCAAAGTCTAGCGACTTGAGATAAAAGCTCATCCTTGTTTTCCAATACGTGTAGTTAGTTCCATCAAATAGGGGAGGTCTATGAGTGGACTGTCCTTCACCGTGATTGGAAATCAAGGATTATGTGGTTGCCATGGATCAGCTCTAGGATGTAAGTCCTTGTAAAGAGAACAGAGCTCTGATACCAATTGAAGAACAGATTCGAAAAAGGACTCGTATTTGCAAAATAGAGCTGTCGTCTGGCTTGAGCTGGATGTAGTCGTCGTGTGTCGTATTGAATTATCACAAGTATTATTTAGTCAATGTTATCAATATTTGGTTGACTGTGACTTTGTGTCAACATCCATAACCTAATAGTCGACCCAGGACTTATGAATAGAAGATAGTAGGATTGACTGTATAAGCAAGAACACCAGGTAAGGTCTTGATTCTCTCAAAACTTGAACTATTGTGCCTCCTTTCCAAAAATCTCGCCTATTCATATTTTGACTATCTTGACCAATGCTGCTATTACAGCCTAGTTTTACAAGCTTACTCTTTTATCGAGCTTGATTCGAGACATATGTTTATTGGGGACGCCCGCTAACATATTGTCTAATCAAAATTATTGTATTACGGTCTGATCAACCATGATGCACTTGGTTCGCTCTTCATTTAATTACCCTACGTGGACTGAGATATAGAGATATCCAGGATCTCACCCGCGATTGCTTGACAATTCCTCTTGAATTATATATTCGCCTTTGAATCACGTAATTGTATTCAGCGACATCTCTTGAACTCTTTATCTTTTTTTGTCTTTCGTCGATTAGAAAGACGAAAGCTCATAATTGATAGATAGATACAGAGTATTTCCATGGCTATGATAGTTGTATATACAAGTGTAGCTACCCTCGGCTAGCCCTGTGACAGGAACCTTGCCACCATATCCTATTTTTAAGGTGGGTAGATTGTAAGCCTCTAAAATTTTAGGATATACCAAGATTACCGATTGATTAGAACAATTCCCATTAGGATAATAATTAGTGCCCCATAGACTCCCACTTTCCACCTAGATCATCTCGTGTCCTCGGCCGTGTCATTAATATTTGGAGCATGAGATTAGCTGTTACCTCCCCACAAATTTTATATGCAAGATCTAGACGAGTCCACCTTCATCTTGGTATATCATGTCCCACTCAAACCCGTCCCCTTGTACTATATTTTTTTGGTACGACTTTTAGGACAAAAGCAATAGCTAAAACCCTTACCATAGTACCGATATACTTTCTGACTTCCACTAGAGCCTCAAATTTGACTCAATTCCTTCAAATCCAATAAGTGGTAGTGATCTACTCGAAGCCCACTACAAGCCTGCCACTAAGGTACCACCCAATTGAGGTCTCATGTGCTACTTAAACACAAAAGTCACCGAGAGCGCATTTTGGGCTTTAGGGACCTAGCTAACCAACCTGACGGGCAACTAGCTCAACCTTTGGATAGAAACCTAATCTAGGATACCCTAATCTAGTAGGAAGAGTTTCATTATTGGGATCTTGTTCAGTCAATATAGATTGAAATCCAAGGTTCATCCAACCAACGGGTGATGTCCAGATAGAGAACCCATTAAGGTCACAATCTTGATTTTTAAATTCTGTTCCGTTATGAAATCTTGTTCAGATAAAATTTTAAGAACGGAATTTATGTATAGAATGGATTGCAAGCTCCTATAGGAAACAAAGAGTTCTTCAATTTAGCAAGTAACTAGACTAGAGTAACCCAATTTAGCAAATAAGTCAATAGATTCATAAACTTCCTTCCTACCTGCATCATTGGATACTCTATCGCTCTTGAGACTTCATAATTGCTCTCGATTATTCCTTCTTATCTTCACATCCTTTCTATTTCGGAGCGACGAATAGTCATGCTTAATAGAAATTATCAATATTGATAGCTATGAGAGAATCCTAGATACCATATGCCTAGATATCTGTTGGTAGACTTGTTAGCAACTAGTTAGATGATTATAAGATTTTACCTTCGAGGGAGTAGTATGACCAAAGGTGGGTAGAAGTCCTCAAATATTCGGAGTTATAAAATGGCTAGGAGGAGTATATAAAATATTTTGAGGAATTAAATTGAGGAGATTAAGGTAATAGTAGACTTTTTTTTGAATTCTAAGGAATAGCTATGAATTAAGAATTTCGAGGACGAAATTATTTTAAGGTGGGTAGATTTGTAGCTCCCCTTCCCAAAAATTTTTGGAATATTTTTTTATTTTATTTATTTGATTAAAATAGTAAATTATGATTTTATAGATAATTATTTAATTAATTATTACGGTAGATGACTTTAGCCATAGTGGAGTTTTGGAGTACAAAACGACTAGGAATCATGGCACAGATAGTGCAGTGGCATACTTTGACTAGTGTATGAGCCATGTCAAGGAAGGCCGAGCCATAGTGATGTCCTAACTAGGAAAACCAGGCCAAGTTGCGAGTTAATCTCTATAAATGATTTAATTACTTATTTAATAATGTTACGACTTTAAATATGTAGACGTCCTGCATTGCATTTGATAGAGGAAGAAAATGGAAAGTTGAAGCAGCCTAAGGCAATTTTCTTACTGGAGAAGGAGGATAAAGTGAGACTTTGTAGGTGGATTCAAGGTCTGAAATTTCTAGACGGGTATATTTCGAACTTGAGAAGATGCGTCGACCTCAAGGAGAACAAACTGACAAGTATAAAGAGCCATAATTGTCACGTATTCATGGAGAGGTTAATTCTGATTGCATTTTGGGAATTTTTACCCCAGGTTGTTTGGGATCCATTGACCGAGCATAGCATATTCTTCAGAGATCTTTGTTCTAGTAAGTTGCTCGTCGATCGTCTAGAAAAGCAGGAGAACAATATTGCGGTAACACTGTGCAAGCTCGAGAAGGTATTTCCTCCTTGTTTCTCCGACTCCATGGAGCATTTGCCAATTCATCTTTCCTATGAGGCACGTATTGGTGGGCCCATTGGTTATCGGTGGATGTACCCGTTTGAGCGACATTTGAACCACCTAAAGAGGAAGGTAAAAAACAAGGCTCGGGTTGGAGGTTCTATTTGTGAAGCCTATATTCTCGAGGAGATTACAAACTTCTGCTCGACGTATTTCAAACCTCATGTTGCTACGAATAGAACGAGGGCTCTGAGAAATGACGACGGTTATCAAGAATCTAATGATGGAATACTGAAAGTATTCAATGCGTCCGAGGATATGGCGAGTAGGTTTCGCTACGAACTTGCTCCAATGATTAGCTTCTTACTGCTAATGGAGCTACGAGCTACTATCAGAGCCTGGAATTAGTACGGAGTTTAGAGGCTCGTCTGATGGCCTGCAAAAAGAGGCCATATGTTGGTACTAGTCACTATGAGGGCCCTGCTAAACACGCTACATATCAGTCGAAACCACCAGCATTTCAGCAATAGGCATATCGACCACCCCTTAGGGCACCAGCACCCCAGCAACAGAGATGTAAAACCCCTAAATTTTTACTATTTTTTTCAAATAAAGTTGGTACTGATTATTATTTTGTATTTGTACGTCGCGTAGTTGCATTGTACGTCGCGCGCAAAATTTTGTTTTTCGTAATTGCTCGACGAGTGCGAATATGTGCGAATGTACTTATTTTTTATAGAAAAACATTTTTCTATTTTTATAGTTTCAAATAATATATATAATAATTTTTCTTGCTATCGTACCAAAATTTTCTAAGTTTGCTATTTTAATTGTAAAAGCCTTTCGTTTATAACAGTTATTAATAATAATAATATTCTTCGTCCATACATATATATTTCATAAATATTTTATTAGTTTATTTTTAAATAATAATCTAATTTTCAAAATTATTATTATTAGTATTTTTTGAAAATATATTTTGAAATTATTGTGGCAATTTAAATCTTGATTTGATTTTATGTATTGATTTAAATAGTTTAAACTTAAAGATATAATTTATATTTAATTTGAGTTTAGATTATCTTGATTTAAATTGGAATTACATTTGGATTGTTGTTGATTGAATCGATTTAAATTTGATTAAATTAGTAGCAAATTATCTATTAAGATTTAAATTTTCCTACATCCTTATCCAACTGGAAATTTCCATCTCCTATATAAGGAGATGTACTCATCCATAAATTTTAACTCCAAATTCCACAACCCAAGTTTGTGCATCGTGTCCGTGTCCCCTAACCCCATCCAATAATTATTCTCTTGTACAAGTATATTGATTTTCCTGTGTCCGACCACCCCGGACGTCAAAACCATTCCGTGTCTCGCAGGACACCTCTGGCCGTAATCGACCGTTCCGCCAACACCAATGACCACCAGCAAAACCCCCTCTGGCCGCACCATCACTCTCCGGCGACCGGCCCAGACTCGACGTCCCCTGCCAACACCATCACCCTCACCATCACATCCCGACTACCATAAACCAACACCACCATATACCAGAGCCCCACCGTCACCGCCGTAGCTACCGCGGCAAGCCCAACCCACCACCACCAAAAAAACAAAAAAAAAACAAACACCCCCGCCACCACCACGGCTTACCTCCACCGGAGTCGCACCCGGTCGCCGCTCCGAAGAAGCAGTCGGACCGCCGCCTCCCTCTGGCGCCACGCCCGCCGCACGCCCGCCTTCCACTGCTCATCCTCCAGCGTGAGGGCCGCGCTCCGGCCACCTCTCCACGAGCGGGCCATCCAATCTCGCCTTCGACCCGGACCGCCCACCGCGTCGGCCAACCTCACCGGCGGACGCGCTTTTCCATGAGTGGCGCTGCCAGAGATGACCGCGCGTCCGCCACAGCCGGCCGACGGAAGCCCTTGTCGAAACCCCCTTTCCCACCGGCGCTTCTCTCCATCGGTCCGCCCCCGCTATTCCTCTTCCTCCGCCAGCACGTCTCTCTCATTCTAAACTCCTCCGATCGTTCCCTTTTCTCTCCGACTTTCCTCCTCCTCCTCCGTGGTCGAGCGAGCATCTGCCGTCGGCGCCGAGGCCTCGCTAACGGCACCGATCCCGCCGGCGAATACCGAGCCATCTTCTCACTTCTTCCCTTTTCCTCACTCTTCTCCCTCTACTGCTGTTCCTTATATTTTTTCATTCTTTCTCTCTCTTTTCCCTTCTTAAAAGAGGATTCAACAATTTGATTATTGTTATTATTATTATTGTTATATTTATTGTTATTATTATTATTATTATTATTATTATTATTATTATTATTACTGCTGGTGGTGTAGTTGCCCTCTTCTCTCAAGCTGAGGGTTAGAGTATTTTATTTTTATTCTTATGTATGTGTTTTAACAGCAGCTGCTGAAAATATTATCAATATTACTGCAGGATAACAGTATTCCAATGCATTTTATTAAAGTATATTCTTATATACGGTTATGGTTATATTAAATCCATGGGTTTTACTAATATTTTTATTAATATTAAATATTATTATATCCATAAATTATGTTATGGTATTATTTTAAATATGATTTTTGACTTGGAAATAATAATATTTTTACTACAGTATTCTAGCCATTCTCTTCCAAACAAAGGGTGGCATTAATATATATTCACAATATTTTTATATCAAAATATAGTTTTAGCCTAAATCAAATTTTCCTTTATTTTTAAGTATTTATAAAATATTATTTTTACTAATAAAAATAGAGTTCCTATCTAATATCCAATTTTGATAACTTAGTGTTTTCGACGAAAATGATTTTCTTGACTTTAAGTATTTTTCCTATAAATATTTTGACTCATGAAAACTAGTTTTTAGGAATATTTTCTAAAATTCTTATATATAATATTTATCCATTATTCTTTCATTTTTCTACTGTCCGTAACCAATCCTATTATTCATATTCCCTCGCCAAATCTGTACTTCCTCTTATCGATCCTAACTAATTTGACCCTTCTGAACCGAATAGAACTGTTCGTACCACCATCAGAGGTCACCTTGTGTAGTTGTTACCCAAAGTCGCAGTTCGTGCCACCTTGATTATTGCAGCACCACCTCAGGCGTCAATCAGGTAAGATACCTTGCCATTTGTTATTTATTTATTTTAGCTCGTATTTCATGCATTATTCATTATTTTCTTTATACAAAATAAACTATGATACATGGCATAACCTGTTATAACTTACTGTTCAGTTATATTTCCTGCTATGTATTACTTTTCTTACACATTAAACCTAGATTTAAGGGATCACCTTGTGTGTCATATTTATTTGACCTTGACACGTCATACCACGAAGTTGTGTGTCGTATGTAGAACACGGACGTGCGTGATTGGCTGGCCACCAATACGTACAAGCCGTGCGATAGGACTAACCGCTAATAGAATTGTATGCTAGTTTGATTTAGTAGTTAGAGAGGTTTTCTGTTGTGGATACAACATAGTAGGCATTGGGCGGGGAGTACAATTCCTTAGCGTATGGGCTACGATACACTTTACCTTGTGACCCGAAAGCTCCGCTGGAGATACGGGGTTGATGACCCACTGATTACTGACGGCCACTGGCGTTCTACAAAAAGTTGTGGTCTTATTGATTGGGCCTCTGGTGCCCCAAGGGGGGACCATGTCGATCTCATTTTAGCCAAGGCCCATGCGTAGGAAGGATTGTTCTTAACTATATTTTACTTAGAACGGTTAGGCACCTTTATCCGTTAGGTACGAGTACTTTTGGTTTGGACACTTGTATCTGACCGTGGCTTGAAATAATAACTTGTTACGGATTAGTTCCTCACATCTTATCCTTGTTTGGTTGTAGGTGTGGCTTACTACTCCGATGAGAAGGTATTGAACCTTGTTGGGGTCCGGATACCATATTGGATTCATAGCATGGGAAGATACGTCATCCTGAATTAGTTTACCATCTTCTATCCTCATTTGGTTAGGGGGATGGTATGCTAGTTCAATAGGTGTGTATTTAACCATGTTATAATTCAATTGTTGAGCAATTTATATTCAGTTATATTGGCATGATATTATGTATCTTGTTACGTCCCTCTGAGGACCTGGTTATCTCGCCAGGTGTGTGCTCTTATCTTTCGCAAGTGTTCTAGCCGTGGCCATGACCATCTCTATTTTTTCGGGGATGATTGCACTTAGATCGTCTTCGCTTCGCTCGCCAAACTCTTTCTTTTGTTGTGTATTTCTTTTCATAGTTGGTAGTGGATTTGTCTCCGCCCAACTACATGTACCAAATGACAATTTCGTAGTTGATTATATGATATCTTTTATTCTTTCATTTTGTGGATGAGATTTGTTAGTTGTGGTTTACTGCATTTTACAGCTTACGTATATCTATTATATGGCTGGCATGTCTACGTTCCTAGTCCTACGTATTTTAGGATTGGGGCGTTACATGTTTTTGTGGTGGCCCATGCAGGTCAAGATAAATTGTTTGGTTACTTTACCGTACCAAGCAATCCTGCGTATAGGATTAGAAGTCTAGGATCTCATCCACATACTTGACCTCTTTCCTCGAATCCATATTCGAACTACCGTTTGACTCATCGATTGCATCTTGCTTGATTCCTTCTATCATAATTCTTATCTTCCTTTCGTGCGTGATAGAGGTTAGACAGGTGATCCCTACTAGTTGGACATGTTTCTTTTGTCCCAAAATACCATTAGTTTAATTCTTTTAAGTTGGGTAGAATGCCTTGTGACCTAGCAATCCATTTGTCCTTGTGACCTATATTAGTAAGTTCACTTAGGTTCTAAAATTTAGAGGATCCTAACACATCTATCCAACCAAGGACTTGGACAAGAAGACTATAGGATGACTGTATAGAGACCAACATAGGATATGACTTAGAATCGTTTAAACTAATTCTGCTTTCTTTCAAGCTTAATCTTACGTGCCTATGTTTTTTTACTATATAGACTAATGATGCTAATATAGCCTAGTATTTGCAAGCTAATTCTTTATCGAGCTTGATCAAGGAATATGCTATTGAGCGGCCGCTCACTAACATATTGTCTAATCAGAACCGGTGCATGATGGTCTGATCAACCAAGTGCAATTTTGGTTCGCTTTTATCTATTATTTTACGTAGATGGAACATAATTAAACTTGGCCTTTAGAGTCTCATCCACGACTGCCTTGACAATTCTTTTAAAATTATTCGGTCATCTTTGCACCACGTATTCGTACTCGATAATATCGTCTTTTGAACTCCTTATTTCGCCTTCACCTATTTTAGAAGGACGAAGGCATTATACTATAACTTACTCTAGCCTTCCCCTCGACTATGACCATTAACACTCAATGTTGCTATATCTTCATCCTAAACTACTAATCGCTTAATTTAGGAGTGAATCTAATTCGTTCTCTTAATCGTGCCCTCATCCTACTCTCAAGAAACCATAACTTTAAAGTCTCTAATTTATTTTCTCTTGTTACCATAATATTCTTTATTGCCTCTTATCTTGTTTTAACCTTAACCCTTACTCATTTTCATTCTTGCTCTAACCCATGATTATCCACGCCATTATTGAAATCGCGATTTTCTAATGCATTTTTTGTTGAACGTTGTGAATGATTGTTCCTCACCAATACCCCCTTGTGCCTTCTCACCCCCTACAAATTCTCAATTTCGAGGACAAAATTCTTTTAAGTTGGGTAGGATGTAAAACCCCTAAATTTCTACTATTTTTAAAAAATAAAGTTGGTACTGATTATTATTTTGTATTTGTACGTCGCGTAGTTACATTGTACGTCGCGCGCAAAATTTTATTTTTCGTAATTGCTCGACGAGTGCGAATATGTGCGAGCGTACATATTTTTTAAAAAAAATATTTTTCTATTTTTATAGTTTTAAAATAATATATATAATAATTATTCTTGCTATCGTACCAAAATTTTCTAAGTTTGCTATTTTAATTATAAAAGCCTTTCGTTTATAACAGTTATTAATAATAAATAATATTCTTCGTGCATACATATATATTTCATAAATATTTTATTAGTTTATTTTTAAATAATAATGTAATTTTTGAAATTATTATTATTAGTATTTTTGAAAAATATATTTTGAAATTATTGTGGCAATTTAAATCTTGATTTGATTTTATGTATTGATTTAAATAGTTTAAACTGAAATATAGAATTTATATTTAATTTGAGTTTAGATTATCAAGATTTAAATTGGAATTGGATTTGGATTGTTGTTGATTGAATCGATTTAAATTTGATTAAATTAGTAGCAAATTATCTATTAAGATTTAAATTTTCCTACATCCTTATCCAACCGGGAATTTCAACATCCTATATAAGGAGAGGTACTCATCCATAAATTTTAACTCCAAATTCCACAACCCAAGTTTGTGCATCGTGTCCATGTCCCCTACCCCCATCCACTAATTATCCCCTTGTACAAGTACATTGATTTTCCTGCGTCCGACAACCCCGGACGTCAAAACCATTCCGTGTCTCGCAGGACACCTCTTCCGACCATCTCTGTTGTGTCGGACACACCCCGACACAAACGAATCCCTAAATCTAACTCTAAGCCCTGTCCTGGTTCACCCCGATCCCTGGCCGACCCCGTCATCAACTGCCACCTCGGCCACCCCACGACTGTCCCAGCCACACACAGCCGACCTCCAACTGTATCCCCCTTCGGCTCCTCCATGAACTAACCCTGCACCACCGCAACCACCCCAATCAACCGTTCTGCCAACACCAATGACCACCAGCAAAACCCCCTCTGGCCGTACCATCACTCCCCGGCGCCCGGCCCAGCTTCGACGTCTCCTGCCAACACCATCACCATCACCCTCACCATCACATCCTGACCACCGTAAACCAACGCCACCTACACCGCCCCATATACCAGAGCCCCACCGTCACTGCCGTAGCCACCGCGGCAAACGTCGCGGCACGCCCAACCCACCACCACAAGAAAAAAATGAAAAAAGAAAACAAACACCCACGCCACCACCATGGCTTACCTCCACCGGAGTCGCGCCCGGCCGCCGCTCCGAAGAAGCAGTCGGACCGCCGTATCCTTCTGGCGCAGCGACCGCCGCTTGCCCGCCTTTCACTGCTCCTCCTTTAGCGCAAGGGCCGCACTCCGGCTACCTCGTCGCGAGTGGGCCACCCGATCTCGCCTCCGACCCGGACCGCCCACCGCATCGACCAACCTCCCTGGCGGACGCGCCTTTCCGCGAGTAGTGTTGCCAGAGATGACCGCGCGTCCGCCACAGCCGGCCGACGGAAGCCCTTGTCGAAACCCCCTTTCCCACCGGCGCTTCTCTCCATCGGTCCGCCCCCGCTCTTCCTCTTCCTCCGCCCGCACCTCTCTCTCACTCCCAACTCCTCCGATCGTCCCCTCCTCTTTCCGACTTTCCTCCGCCTCCTCCGTGGCCGAGCGAGCATCTGTCGCCGGCGCCGAGGCCTCGCCGACGGCACCGATCCCGCCGGCGAATACCGAGCCGTCCCCTCACTTCTTCCCTCTTCCTCACTCTTCTCCCTCTACTGCTGTTCCTTTTTTTTATTCTCTCTCTCTCTTTTCCCTTCTTAAAAGAGGAGTCAACAATTGGATTATTATTATTATTGTTATTATTATTATTATTATTATTATTATTATTATTATTATTATTACTACTGCTGGTGGTGTAGTTGTCCTCTTCTCTCAAGCTGAGGGTTAGAGTATTTTATTTTTATTTTTATTCTTATGTATGTGTTTTAAAAGTTGCAGAAATATCTGCTGATAATATTATCAATATTACTATATTATTATTTTTTATTCCTTTGCATCTTCTTCTCTCCTTATAAGAGAACATCAGATATTCTGCTGATATTATTATTATTATTATTATTATTATTAAACTTTTATTAATGAGATACTCTTGTAAGTATTGTTAATATATGTATCTTAAAAAGCTATTTTAACTATTAAATATTTTCTGTAGGATAACAGTATTCTAATGCATTTTATTAAAATATATTTTTATATACGGTTATGGTTATATTAAATCCATGGGCTTTACTAATATTTTTATTAATATTAAATATTGTTATATCCATAAATTATGTTACGGTATTATTTTAAATACGATTTTTGACTTGGAAATAATAATATTTTTACTACAGTATTCTAGCCATTCTCTTCCAAACAAAGGGCGACATTAATATATATTCACAATATTTTAATATCAAAATATAGTTTTAGCCTAAATTAAATTTTTCTTTATTTTTAAGTATTTATAAAATATTATTTTTACTAATAAAAATAGAGTTCCTATCTAATATCCAATTTTGACAACTTAGAGTTTTTGTCGAAAATGATTTTATTGACTTTAAGTATTTTTAAGTATTTTTCCTATAAATATTTTGACTCATGAAAACTAGTTTTTAGGAATATTTTCTAAAATTCGTATATATAATATTTATCCATTATTCTTTGATTTTTTTCATGTCCGTAACCAATCCTATTATTCATATTCTCGCGCCAAATCTGTACTTCCTCTTATCGACCCTAACTAATTTGACCCTTCTGGACCCAATGGAACTGTCTGTGCTACCATCAGAGGTTACCTTGTGTAGTTGTTACCCAAAGTCGCGGTTCGTGCCACCTTGATTATTGCAGCACCACCTCAGGCGTCAATCAGGCAAGGCACCTTGCCATTTGCTGTTTATTTATTTTAGCTCATATTTCATGCATTATTCATTATTTTCTTTATATAAAATAAACTGTGATACATGGCATAACCTGTTAGAACTTACTGTTCAGTTATATTTCCTGCTATGTATTATTTTTCTTACACATTAAACCTAGATTTAGGGGACCACCTTATGTGTCGCATTCATTTGGCCTTGACACGTCGTACCACGAAGTTATGTGTCGCATGTAGAACACGAACGTGCGTGATTGGCTGGCCACCAGTACGTACAAGCCGTGCGATAGGACTAACCGCTAATAGAATTGCATGCTAGTTTGACTTAGCGGTTATAGAAGTTTTCTGTTGTGGATACAATATAGTAGGCATTAGGCGGAAAGGACAATTCCTTATCGTATGGGCTACGATGCACTTTCCCTTGTGACCCAGAAGCTCCGCTGGAGATATGGGGTTGATGACCCCCTGATTACTGACGGCCACTGGCGTTCTGCGGAACATTATGCTCTTATTGATTGGGCCTCTGGTACCCCAAGGGGGGACCATGCCGATCCTATTTTAGCTAGGGCCCATGCGTAGGAAGGATTGTTCTTAACTACATTTCACTTAGAATGGTTAGACACCTTTATCCGTTAGGTACGAGTACTTTTGGTTTGGGTACTTGTATCTGACCGTGGCTTGGAACAATAACTTGTCGTAGATTAGTTCGTCACATCTTGTCCTTGTTTGGTTGTAGGTGTGGCTTACTACTCCGATGAGAAGGTATTGAACCATGTTGGGGTCCGGATACCATATTGGATTCATAGCATGGGAAGATACGTCATCGTGAATTAGTTTACCATCTCCTGTCCTTGTTTGGTTGGGGGGATGGTACGTTAGTTCAATAGGTGTGTATTGGACAATGTTATAATTTAATTGACTTATTTATTTGAGCAATTTATATTTAGTTATATTGGCATGATATTATGTGTCTTGTTACGTCCCTCTGAGGACCTGGTTATCTCGCCAGGTGTGTGCTCTTGTCTTTCGCAGGTGTTCTAGCCGTGGCCATGACTATCTCTATTTCTTCGGGGATGATTACACTTAGATCGTCTTCGCTTCGCTCGCCAAACTCTTTCTTTTGTTGTGTATTTCTTTTCATATTTGGTTGTGGATTTGTCTCCGACAACTACATGTACCAAATGACAATTTCGTAGTAGATTATATGATATCTTTTATTCTTTTATTTTGTGGATGAAATTTGTTAGTTGTGGTTTACTGCATTTTACAGCTTATGTATATTTATTATATGGCTGGCATGTCTACGTTCCTAGTCCTACGTATTTTGGGACTGGGGCGTTACAAGAAAGCAGCTTCTGTTATATGCACTTACTGCAGGAGGCCTGGTCATAAGCATGCAGTCTGTAGGAAGAGACTCGGACATTGTCTAACTTGTGGATCTGCCACATATCATCTTCATGAGTGCCCAGCAGTCATCATGACAGGAGCTCCCACACCACTAGGACATGCTGCATCTTAGCCTAGAGCACCATTTTCGACCTAGCAGCAGAGGTTCAAGCAACATCAGCAACAACAGAGAGCATCTCAGGGGAGAGCCTATGCCATGATGGTTGATGCACAAGAGCCAGTATCGGAGATAGTACCAGAGTTAGAATAGTAGCTAGTAGCTGACGTCATCACAGGTTTTATTTTACTATATTCTTATCCAGCTACTGCATTATTTGATTCTGGCACTTTATATAATTTTCTATTGCTTGAGTTTGTTCATAGACATAACCTTATCACTAGACCTACTAAAGAAATTGGTAGAGTTATGACTGGATGGGGAGCAGTATCCATTAGTAATATGTATATCTGCCTTATCATTTTAGCTGGGAGAGAGTTTAGGACACAATTCTTCGTAATGCCCCTTTTCGGGTACGATGTCGTACTGGAAATGGACTGGCTTAGTGACTCACATGCGGTTATAGATTATTTCGGGGGCAGTATAATGTTTAGTCCCGAGGGAAGGAGGTGTTTATAGTGAGAATAGCTATGCCACTGATTATGAACGAGACCAACTTTGCTGCTATAGTTGAAGAGCAAGTACCTCCCTATCATATCATCACGGAATTCATGGATGTTTTCCCAGAAGATCTTCCAAGTCTTCCGTCTAACAGAGATATGGAGTTCACTATAGATCTGATTTTGGGATCAAGACCGAAATCTTAAAGCTGCAATAGAGTGAACCCTAAGGAATCCATGGAGATGAAGAACCAAATTGATGAGTTATTGAGCAAGGGCTTCATCAGATCCGAAGCGTCGCCATGGGGAGCACCACTTCCTTTTGTGCCCAAGAAGGATGGCACTGTTCGAATGTGCATCGACTATAGGGCCTTGAACAATGTTACTATCAAGAACAAATATCATTTGTCTCGGATAGACAATTCATTTGATCATTTGAGCAGGGCAAAGATATTCTCGAAGATTGATCTGAGGTCGGGATATCACCAGGTGAAGGTGAGGGTTGAAGACATTCCGAAGATTGTATTCAATACCAAGTTCGAACAGTATGAGTTCCTAGTTATGCCCTTCGGACTCACAAAATGCACCTGCCACATTCATGAGCCTTATGAACAAGGTTTTCCATGAGTTTCTAGATAAGTTTGTCGTAGTATTCATTGACGACATACTTATCTATTCGAAGACTCCTGAAGAACATGTTGAGCACCTACGGATAGTATTGGAGATCCTGAGGAAGGAGAAGCTGTAGGGCAAGCTATCCAAGTACGAGTTTTTCTTAGACCGGGTGGAGTTTTTTGGTCATGTGGTCACAGGAGAAGATATTGCAGTGGACCCGAAGAAGATTACAGCAGTCGAGAAGTAGACCACTCCAAAGTAAGTTGCGAAGATCAAGAGTTTTCTAGGCTTAGCTGGCTACTACAGAAAGTTCGTGAAGGACTTTGCTAAAGTGGCTGAGCCTATGACCAAGCTGACAAGGAAGAATGAGGAGTACATATGGACAGAGGAGTGTCAGGCAGCATTTGAGGAGCTGAAAAGAAGACTAACGACCGTCATAGTATTGGCATTACCTTCGGGCAGCGAAGGATTTTGTATCTACAGCTATGCCTGAGGGAAGGGATTGGGATACGTTTTCCAGCAAAATGGAAAAGTAATTGCTTATGCATCTAGGCAGTTACGGACTCATGAGAAGAACTATCCTACCCATGACTTGGAGCTAGTAGCAGTAATATTCGCTCTAAAGCTGTGGAAATACTATTTATACGGAGAGCATGTGGAAATCTTTACAGACCATAAGCGCTTGAAGTATGTGTTTACCCAGAAAGAGCTTAATATGAGGCAGCGAATATAGCTAGAGTTGATGAAGAATTTTGACATTGACCTCCAGTATCATCCTGGAAAGGCCAATGTTGGTGCGGATGCACTTATTAGATATCCGGTGGCTATGTATCTGACTATGGACAGACGTCTCCTTGAAGTCTTGGAGAAGCTTGGTGTAGAGATCATTCTACCTAGAGCGGAGATGCAAATAATTAGTTGCAGATCCCGTCCAGCCTATTGGAGAAGAACAAGGAGACTCAGTTCCTTGATATTAGGCTTCATCAACTTAGAGCACAAGCAGATGCAGGACTTCTAGAAGATTTCAATATAGCTAACGATGGATCGTTGAGGCGTGGCACTAGACTGTGCGTACTGAAAGATAGTTTGAGATAGTAGATAATGTAAGAAGCTCACCAGTTGCAGTGTTCTATATATCCTGGTGCCAACAATATGTATAAGAACATACGGGAATACGTCTAGTGGTACGACATAAAGAGGGATGTTGCCAGATTTGTTTTCCGATGCCTTGTCTGCCAGCAGGTGAATGCGGAGAGACAGATGCCAGCTGGATTGCTACAACCATTACCCATTTCGGAATGGAAATGGAAATACATCACGATGGAATTTATCACGGGACTTCCTCGTTCCCAAGGAGGGAAGGATACCATCTGGGTTATAGTCGATAGATTGACCAAGTCAGCTCATTTTATCCCCTTCAAAGTAGGACTTTCAACTAAGAAGTTGACAGAGCTGTATATGAGAGCATAGTGTCTGACAGAGACAGTCGATTCACCTCACACTTTTAGAAGAGTTTATAGGAAGGACTTGGTACTCAGTTGAAGTTCAGTACTGCATATCATTCTCAGACAGATGGACAGTCTGAGAGGATGATACAGACTTTGGAGGACATATTGCGGACTTGTGTTTTGGACTTCGACGGATCATGGGAGGATCATCTGCACTTGGTAGAGTTCTCATACAACAAAAGCTACCAAACTAGTATTGGAATGACACCATTCGAGGCGCTTTATGGACGTCGATGCAGGACACCTCTCTCTTGGAACGATGTTGGAGAGAGTCATGCTTGGACCAGAGATGATCATAGAGGCTGCAGACAAGGTTAAGATGATCAGAGATAGACTCAGGGTTGCTCAGGACAGGCAGAAGCATTGGGCCGATAATAGTCGAAGACCCTTAAAATTTACTGATGTGGATATGGTGTTTGTGAAGATATCTCTTACTCGAGGAATGACCAGATTTGGTCGAGGGGGAAAGCTGAGTCCCAGATTTATTGGACCCTTCACCATACTTAGCAGAGTTGGAGAGGTGGCTTACAGAGTTGCATTACCATCAAACATGGAGGGCGTCCACAACGTCTTCTATGTTTCTCAGATGAGGAGGTACATTCCAGACCCCAGTCACATTTTGGATTACTCAGAGCTGGGGGTTGGACCTAGCCTCACCTACTCGAAACAGCCCGTGGGGATACTGGATCAAAGGGAGAAGAGGTTGAGAAACACTGTTATACCCTTGGTCCGGGTTGCATGGAGGCACCACTCTCCGGGAAAGTCAACTTGGGAAAGAGAGGATAAGATGAGGAAGGAATATCCCTACCTTTTTCAGGTATGATTGTTTGTACCCTACCTTTAGAAATTTCGAAGATAAAATATTTCAAAGAGGGAAGTTTTGTAACTCCTTAATTTTTATTATATTTAAAGTTGATTTATTTTTAAGTTATAGAAATAATAATAATACTATTATTTAGATAATTCAATTAGTATTTAGAAGTTTCTAGATTTAGGACTATGCAGCATGTGATTATTGAGATGGTTAGCTAATTTACTTATAGAAATTTCTAAAGTTAGTTAAAGGATGAACCTAGTTAATTAGATAGCCCAGATTAATTATCCATTTGTTCTTGGGCCTAAGGCTTGGGAATGAAGCCTATAAATACCCTATTTTTCCATTCATTTTATCCAAGCCCAAACCCATTTTTCTATTCATATCCAAACCCAAAACTCAAGCCTATAAACCTATTAAATTCTGTAACTCCCAACTTATTACATTTCGTAACTCCCAACCTATTACATTTCATAATTTCTAACCTCTTACATTCCGTAACCTTTGACCCTTCACATTCGTAACTTTCCTTCACTTCTCTATAAAAAGAGAAATGTTGAGACAAGACTCATTACCATCTTCTTCCTTTGGAGCAACACATCGACCCAAGCTACCGAAGCCGTACTGAGTAGCCGAGCTTCATCAACAACCATCGAACCACCTTCTTCGTCTTCCTTGTTAAGAACTAAACACTAACCTTGGTATAGTTTAAATCCAAGCATGCTAACATCCAACCAATCTTGATCCAGTGGTCATCTGACTGGCCCTAGGATCCACTCCTGACAGACTCTAGTTTGAGCCCTTTCCCTTGCATCTTTTTTTATATATATAGAGATATATATACAATGTCTAAATTGAAATATAAATTATTTGGTTCTATTTCTAACATAGAATCAAATCTAACCTATTGGTCAGAGCAACTATGTTAAGACCCTGCCTAGGAATCCTGAGTTCGAGCCCTGGCCTTGTGTTTTTGTGTATATATATATGTGTGTGTGTGTGTGTGTGTTTGTGTGTGTGTGTGTGTGTGTGTGTGTGTGTGTGTGTACTATTAATAATACAGAAATTGTATTATTTTATCACAAATTTTGTATTTTGTATATTTTATCAATACTTTTATACGGTGTAAAATTTATGTAAAATGCTGATAAATAGTAATCTTAATTGTAGTATTTATTTATGATTTTTATAGAATTATTTATTTTTATTTAGTAATTAAAAATAGTAATTATAAAATTTTGAAAACCGTGTATTCTAATTTTTATGCATGATTATTATTAATAATAAATATTGGAAAAATAATGATAATTAGTTTTTTCATATGTAGTATTTACTTCTAAATTTTCCAGAATTAAATATTATGGATTATATCTTCTTTTAATTAAAAACATAAAGTACTATTTAATATTTTTATGTATATTAATTTTTTTATAAATATTAAATAGTGTTGTAAAATAAAATAAAATTCTGAATCAAATACTATATTTTCTGTAGATCATTTTCATATATTTATATGTTAATTTTTGGTTAGTTTTGATATGTTAAAAATTATTTTCTATTAACAATTAATTATAAATATTTGTTTTTAAAATAGTTTGTGATTCAAATAATTCTATAAATAGTAATTTCTGTCCAAAATTTTTACAAACTTAACACCTTCATTATTTTTTCCTAATTTGACCAATAAAAAATAGTAGCATGTTAGTTTGAGACTTCTAACTATTTAAATGAACATTGTCAGACCCCTTTTCATAAATACTTTATTTATTTAATAGTTAAAAGAAAATATTTTTAATTTTTATTAAATTCTTTTAAAATAGAAGTAATCTATGACTTGTGATTTCAACTTAGTAAAACCAAATTTTAAGTGTATTAAATATTATGTTATTCTTAATGTTCAATATTAGGACTAGTATGCCATATCTAGTACAATATCACCCCGTAAGTTGCACAACAAAAGAACGTTATACCTTGTTACAGCTTGAGGACTTTGTACATCAACATTTAATAACAATCTTTTTCGGCAAAATAAGGCAAGTACACTACAACTTTACGTTTTTGTTCATGATTCCAATTTCGTATTTTAGACTTTCGTTACATGTTTCTTACTTTTCCTACAAGTTGTTCTTTACAAGTATCTCAATTTTTATTTAGCTTTTCTCAAGTTATACTTTTCTTACATGTTTCAAGTGGTACTATCCTTATATGTTTCAAGTTGTATTCCTCTTACACACGTCTGACACTTGCATGTGTTGGAGAAATGTCTAGTTAACATGTGATCAAAGTCCGTAGTGTAATACATGTATCCGAGCTTGACTGCACATCGTGCACGTATAGTCAATGTCGTAACCCCATGTTATCTTTATTTACATATTACAAGTTCACCTATTATAGCCGATCACATGTCTACTAGCTTTTCAAAATCACTTTACATAGTCATATCTCTTATCATATTACAACCATTATTTTTTGTTGCAATTACAAATTCTAGTTGTCATTTACTTATTTCCATATCCTTCCATATTTGTCATTTCCATGTTTCAGTAACTGTAAGTTGTAGGGTTGTACCTTGCTCCTTTCCTGATTGGATCGTTACAGGTGAATTGACTGAGGAGGAGTTGTTTTGCAATTCATACTATGGATCTGCCACTGAGACGCTAGTCAACATCCCAGAGGATGTCCCTGCTGGGAAATATCCTATAGCTTAGCGCTTAGCTTAAATTTCGCTTTTGAACTTGGTTTGTAATAAATAGTTAACATTCATTTTGCTGGATTTGTTTCCAGTTTGCTTTTGCTTTGGAATGTAACTAAGTGACATCTTTTGACTTATTTCTATTTTACCTCGATATAGATGTTGTGATTAATTTGATTCAATATAAGTTTGAAGATAATTAAAGGTTTAGAACAGCTTACTACGCTGTGTCACATAGCGTAGGTTGTATGTGTCCGACACGTATCTGGATATTCGGGAGTGGATCGTGACAACTATGCTAACTAACATTATGTATCATAACCTGTCAAGATATCTCAAATCCAGGCGGAGGAAAAATAATAATAATATTCATACTCAATCACAACGGCTATAAGGAAGATAAATGGCACGATAAGATATAAAGACATGATATGAAATATCCAGGAGAATCAAACATAAACATAACACAAGTCCAAAGAGAGTCTAAGATTCATCTATCGCAATACATAAGTCTCAAAATAATAACATGCCAAGAGTCATAAAGATGGAGACAAATCCAGTACTAATATCTAATCTAACTGGGTCGCTACTAGAGCCTCCTTAGTTGGAGCTAAACCCTCATGGTTCAGTATCTCCAGGTCTATGCCTACTACATCCTGTAGGCCATAATAGGTAGGAAAATCGTCATCTAAATCATATAAAAAAATATGTTCGGTCAGGATTGGAGCGAAGTACACCTCTAATAATAGTTCCAGTAAATGATATAGACTATGTAACATTAAATAGAAAGAATATACAAGATAAAGTAACAAGTACATGAATGTAACAAGGCATGGAAGAACTATAAATAACATAAGAGTTGGAAATATCATGTACAATAATCAGGAATTAACTATCTAAGTGAGTGAGCACTAGTTTCAACATGTGATCGGCTTAGGAACTTGCACATAAATTTATGGCCTGGTTAATCATACGTACGGTGTATGATTGACACTCATAGGAAACAAAACATACACATGGAGGGTATGATCACATATCTACACTACTACTCCCCGCCTCCGACTGGTACATTAGATCCAACCATGGTACGTTATGACACAAGATTCTCTAAAAAGGTCGTCAGCCTTCGCTGGAATCGGTGTCTATACAATGCACAAGAACACCAACAGGGCTAACATAGGGTATACCAAGACATACAAGGAATAACACCTCATGACGGGATCCAGTAAATACCAATCCGTGTAACCAATGTGTCAAGAGATCAAGAATATCTACACTAAATACAGAAAACATAGAAGATATCATAAACGAGAAATTATCAGAGAATATATTCGCCTAAAATCCGATGTAAAGTATCAACAATATTCGATACGGTATCTCGAGTACCTAAATATAGAATATTAATGTCAATTGGTATTTTGGAATCATAAACATGTTACACTAGCTTGATACTAGGTTTCTAAGTCATTTTTAGGTCAAACTAGGTCAATACCTTGCTAAACTAAGTCTAACTAGGTCACTTCTAGGTTTTAGGTCCATACACATTGCCATGCCAAGATATTCTAGTCTATACTTGGTCAATACCCTATGTATATACCTATAAGGTATACCCATATGCTCTATATCTCAATATCCTAACTATTATCCCAATACCGTAGCATTATCTAGCATCTATCATGATACCCAATTACATATATTCTTACCTACATTGGTATCTAGATATAGGTATCAACATCCTATACCATACACTATACTAATATTACCTAGACATTACTTATACCTTATCCTATAGCAACACCCATATACAATTACATACCCTCACATATCCTATTCCATATCCATTCTTTCATATTTTACCCATTACCCTATCCACATAGGTAAAACCAATTACCATGCTAACTTAGTTACCCTTACATATTACCTATACCCATATATATGACTGCCTATATTGTAAGATTCGTCTCACAGTATCAGTATTTATATATGAATATATATTTTGTACTGTATTTCATATTTTCTTGGTTTTTGAGACCCTCTAAAATTTTCTCAAAATGTAGATTTTCTTCTTGACCGACATACCAACGGTGTACCGGAGTATACCAACGACATACCGCCCGAAACACATTTTAGATATTTTCGATTTCAGATATTTTTGGGAATAATGTTTTCGATATTTTGATGAATAATAATTAGATATTTTCGTAAATAGTATAGGTGTACCCTATCTATTGGATACTTGGTTTTCTTTGGATGACCAAGATTGACTTAGATTGTGACATGGATCATGATTAATTCCTCCTTCTATATATACCCATTGAGTTTCTCTCTTTTCTTTCTTTCTTCATTTCCTCTTTACTTTCCTTCCTCTTCCTCAAGCTTAGGAAAGCTTGGTCTTGAGGCCTAGAGTACGGTTTTGGAACCCCTCTTGGTGGTGGAGTGGAAGATTAGGTTTGATTGCTAAAACCTAGGCTAGTACATCTTGCTCAAAAGTGATATGACCATGCTTTATTTTTGCTTTTTCATAGAAATTAAAGTTTTATTGTTCTATAATATTCTTCTCTAGATTGTTAACATCTTTAGTATATAGCATTTTTGATTTTGATCGGTAGTATTGCGTAGATCTGAGTTTCTAAATATGATTTTCAAATATTTTAAGGTATTCATCTATCAAATGTTTTAATTTGTAAAAACTAATGATTACATGGTTTAGGAAATTCCATTCTATGCTATTTTAACTTTTGAAAATCTGAATTTTGATTTAAAACGAAGTTTTTATGCCCGAAACAAGTTTTGTCATTTTTCAAGTTTTCGTTGTTGTCTAAAAAAACGAAATTCTAACGGAATTCCGATGTATACCGATGGAATATCGATTTTTTATCCAGAAAATTTCTGTCTTTGGCCGGAATATCGCCGGTATACTGCAGTATACCGCCGACATACCGAGTTTGGCTATTTTTGGCTGAATTGAGCTATTTTTGCCCATTTTGTCCGTTTTTGATATTTTCTTCGATCGTAAAGGACTCTTAACAAGATTAAATGACCTTATATAATTAGAAAATAATTGTACACCCTATATATAGTTCATACAATATATGTTTATAAACTTTTTTATGTCATGTACTTATCTTTATTGATTTCTTCTTACATACCATGATATAGTTTCCTATTTGATTTTCTGGCATGCCATGATATGTTTTCCTATTAATTTTTTCTCACATGCCATGATATGTATTGCCATGTCTTTCCAGATTTTATTGTTCAGTAAATTTCTTGTCTAGTTGTACATTGAGTGATAGTAGCCTGTCATGGCGTACTCATAATTACCGTACATGTCCAGATTGATTTAGTGGCTCGTAGTAGCGCACTCCTGTACTGATTTCATGATTGACTTCTAGATTGATATTGAATGCATGTTCTTTATTGACACCGTGGATATAGCTTGTTAAATGTTTAAACTATTGCATCTTGGCACTGGACAATCGATTGTGAGTATATTATTCCATGTATCACGTGATGTTAGTACGGGGATGTCCGCAAGTGATAACTTGAGAATTACTCTTACATAGCATACATCATTTTAGGAAATTATTGAGTGTCCACGACTTGAAAATTTGACATGAATATGATAAAGTAATTGACTAGTAAACTCAAGTAGATCATTGTACGAGGAACTTCGCACTACCAACCCCGAGCTCCAAGGTGTAGGACCGTTGAGCACCTCTAGAGGGGGGTGAATAGAGTGTGTGTGTGTGCAGCGAAAAATAATCACCAATTTAAAAATTAACGATGGCAGAAAATAAGAGACAGTAAATAAATGCAGCAAGAGATAGAAAGATCAAACTCAGTGACACAGCGATATATACTGGTATCCCTCTGAGAGGACTAATCCAGTCTCGAGTACTCTTGCTCGATGTTAATCCACTATGGCACAAGCAAAATGAGAGCTTGCAGTCTCTTACAACACCGTGCTTGGTGACAAGTGCACGACCGACTTTACAACACCGTGCTTGGTGACGAGCGCACAACCGGCTCCACAACAGGATAGTTGCTGAACTTGGAACGACCTCTTTACAACTCTTGGACACCAAAAACTCTAAATCAACATAGATATTACTGGCTTTTGGCTAAGAGATGTATATGTATAATTTGAAAGCTTTAGAACGTTTTGAAAACACTTGAAGAGTAGAGAAGAGAAGATGAAGAGTGAATGAGTGATTTGAAATAAAAAATTTCTCTTCTATTTATAGGTGTTTTCTGGGACCGAACTCGGACAGAGTTCGGGCAGAGTTCTGATGCAAATATTTCGCATAGAGATGTTGCTCACAGATTTGGAGGCAACTGAATATTTGAATTTAAACTGACCGAACTCGGGCAGAGTTCGGACAGAACTCGGTTTTGAGTTCTGTCAAGGAATCTTCGAAATATTTGTCAAAGAGCTGTTTTGTTAAAAATAAAACGAAATGTTTTGTAAAGATAAAAAATGTAAATAGGTAGGCTCTTTAGAAAATTTGACTGGGATAAACCTAAGCTAGTATTACCTATTTGATTTTACAATATTAATCCTAGACTCAATAAAATTAAAATACAAAATAAACTGATAAATGAATCAAACGAAAATCCATTGAATCTTTTGCTTGTTGATGTAGTACAACGTCCATTGATATTGATTTCACATATAGCCTGAAATGATTAGCAGTAGTTTGTATATTTTTGTGTATTGACTAAAGTATGTGTTGATTATCAAAATCGGGTGTGACCATGGAATGGGCCAACAATCTCTCCCATTTTGATAATTGACAAACTTTGAATCTATACCAAAAATATATATAAAAAAATAGAATAAACAAAATGCCTGAGATGATTGTTTTTGTTATGATTTGTTTTGCTTGGTTATGTATAGCTCTTCTTCCCCTTTGTCAATATAAAAATGACTTTGGCTCCCCCGTAAAGTGTGAAGCCAACAATGAAAAACAAAAGACAAAGTGAAGCTAAAGAGATACAGGAGCACAGCATAACAAATGAAAAGAAACAACTGATAATACTAATAAAGTTTCACTAATAATCCAAAGTACAATCAGAAATACTAAAATGTCTAACTATAAAGTTTAGACAAAAAAAAACTACATCTAAACAGAAGATCAACATCTAACTACTATCCACTAGCCAATAGCTGAGTCAGCATCACATAGTCGGATCATCACCGCCAGGAGCCTCTGGAGGAAAGTAGACTGTAGTGGTGTCGAAGTACTGAAAGGATGCCTCGTCTCCGAACCGAGGACCAGGAAAGTCTGGGTGAGGCAGAATAGTGACCGGACGAACTGGATCATGAGATAGAATGTAGTGGAGATCCGCAAGTCCGTTCCACAACACCTGGGCCTGATAAATGTGGCGAAACTCCGAATCAAGGTAACTCTGATGACGTTGCGCAGATACAACAACAAAGTCATCAAAGCGCTGGTAAAATCCTGGATCAAATCTTGGAGCAGGGGCTGGAGCAGGAGCAGCATCATGATGAAGAGCCTCAGCATCTGGGGCAGGCTGAGCTACAGGAGGCAGAGGTGGAGCTGGGAATCTACGTTATCTGGTAAGCTCAACTGGAGTGGAGGAGTATGCACAGGTTTGAAGATCAATCTGAAACCGGCGGAAGATAGCGGCCAGGTGCATAGGGTACACCAGATTGCGTCCTACATTTCTGCAGTTCAGCATCCAGGCCATCATAGTCTTTGGAATAGAGAATGGAATTCCAAAGTGAATGTGGTACAAGGCAGAAAGTTCAAGAAAGGTAACTTCATCAGTGGATCCTTTCTTAGGAATGAGTACAGAGAAAACAAGTCGATGAAGTTCATAAAAAATTTTGTTCAAATTTCTAGAAAATACCCTACGAGAAACAAGGTTTGGATGACAGATTAGTTCCTTGAAGGAAGCAAGGGAGACATCTACAGAGAATTAAACATGGTTGATATCTACTAGTGCCTCACCAATATCAGGAATATGGAAGAATTCGCTAATATCAGTAGCACTGAACTCTAGTTCTTGTCCAGCAATGCAAGAATAAAAGTTTTTGTTATGTTTTACTTGCAAGTTGCAGTAAAATATGCGGACAGCATTGCCATAGATATTTTCTGCTACTTCGAAAAAATATCGGTAGCCTAAGTGGTCGAATGTTGGAGCATACTCAGAAAAGATAGTAAAATTTACAAAAGCTCCAAAACATATTTTGCGACCAGAAAAAGAGTCAAACCAGAGATCAGAGTACTCTTTGTCAGGAAATAAGGTAGAGTCATAGTCCTCTGATCCTAATGGTCGTGCTGGACTAAATAAACTAGCTGGTGTATAATCAGAAGAAGAAGAACCAGCTTGGGAAGCTGATCCTCGTTGACGCTTAGGAGCCATGAGAGAAGAAGGAGGAAAAAAACGAAGTACCTTTTTAAAAGAAGAAAAGAACAAGATTGGAACGCCCACCAGATCTTCGAGAACCCTTGCTAGGAGGAAGGAGGAAGAAGTTTTGGAGTGGGAGGAGGTGATTCCACGAGATTGTTGGTGAAAGAGATGGGTAAAAGAGTGGTATTTATAAGGTTTAGGGCCGGCTGTTCGGTTCTGGAATTTAATAAGCGACGACCGAACTCGGCCCGAACTCGGTCAGAGTTCGGCCAGAGTTCGGTCACTTGTATTCCCGAGATAAAACAGCAGCTTTGGTAATTTGAAAATCAACTTTATGACTTTGACTTCTCAATTTAGTAACAGTATTTATTTTAGGTTAGCTGTAGGGGTACTGTCCCAGCTAACGGAGGTTCACCGGAAAACTATTAAATACCACGTCACTTCGACCGTAGTCGTGGTGGCAGACAGACCCTTTTTAGGCTTGTTCTCCAAAATAATTTTTGTTAGATAAATTTAAAAGTTTCAAGTTATAAAATTTATTTTAAATACCGTACTACATTATGAATCTAAAAATTCAAGTATACCGAGCTCTCGCCTCATAATGTTAAATCGATCCTCAGCCAATGGTTTTATGAATATGTTTGCTAGTTGGTGATCTGTGTCAATAAATTCTAAGCAGATATCCCCGTGTTGCTAATGATCACATAAAAAATGATGACGTACCTCTATGTGTTTTGTGCGTGTGTGACAGATAGGGTTCTTAGTCAGATTAATGGTACTAGTGTTGTCACAATAAATAGGAATCTTAGTGTAGTACAGATTATAGTCTTCTAAGGTTTGCTTCATCCACAAAATCTGAGCACAATAACGTCCTGCGGCGATATACTCAGCCTCAGTAGTTGATAATGCTACGGAATTTTATTTCTTGCTAAACCAAGAGACTAAGGCCTTTCCTAGGAAATGACATATGCCACTGGTACTTTTACGGTCCACTTTGTATCCTGCAAAATCCTCATCCGAATAACCTATCAGGTCAAAGGATTTGGTTTTAGGATACCATAAGCTAACTGTAGAAGTTCCTTTAAGGTATCGGAAGATACGCTTAACGGCACTTAGATGTGATTCCTTAGGATTTGCCTGATAACGTGCACAGATGCAAACGCTAAACATAATATCAGGACGACTAGCAGTTAAATATAATAAACTACCAATCATACCTCGATACTTACGCTGGTCGACAGGTTTGCCGCTTTCATCAGAATCAAGCTTTGTAGATGTAGCCATAGGAGACCCGATTGGCTTTACGTTTTCGAAGTCGTACTTTTTCAGTATGTCCTTCGTGTACTTAGCTTGGTTGATGAACGTTCCTTTTGAGTGTTGTTTGATCTGTAGTCCTAGGAAGAAGTTTAGCTCTCCCATCATACTTATCTCAAATTTACTCTGCATACACTTAGCAAAATCTTGACAAAGTTTTTCGTCAGTAGAACCGAATATTATGTCATCTACGTAAATTTGCACAAGGAGAATATCATTATTGAAAGATTTGATAAACAAGGTAGTATCAACTTTTCCTTTTGAAAAACTATTATCAAGTAAGAAGGCACTTAGGCGTTCATACCAAGCACGAGGTGCTTGTTTGAGTCCATATAGTGCTTTCTTAAGCTTGAAGACGTGATCAGGTTTTTGAAAATCTTCAAAACCAGGGGGTTGTTTTACAAAAACTTCCTCTTTTAAAAAACCGTTTAAAAATGCACTTTTCACGTCCATTTGAAATAATTTAAAATCATTAAAGCATGCAAATGCACAAAACATACGGATGGCATCTAACCTAGCAACAGGAGCATAAGTCTCATCATAATCAATTTCTTCTTCTTGATTATAATCTTATGCCACTAGACGTGCTTTGTTGCGTAGAACTTGTCCTTCTTCACTGAGTTTATTTTGGAACACCCATTTGGTACCAATTATCGATTGACCAATAGGTTTAGGAACGAGTTCCCAATCTTGGTTTCTCTCAAATTGATTTAGTTCCTCTTGCATGACATGAATCCAAAACTCATCAGAAAAAGCATCATCTATACTCTTAGGTTCTATTTGAGAAATAAATGCTACATTAGCTGCTATATCAGAATCTTTAAGAGAGGAACGTGTACTTACACCTTTAGATACATCACCTATAATGAGTGTTTCTGGATGATCTGACAAGAATTTTAATGAATCAAACTTTTGGGTCAGATCTTCCACAGAACTCTTCTTAGTCTTTGCATGTGTATCTTCATCATCACTGTCGCTAGATCTGTGACTATTCAGCTCATCAAAAGTAACATTAATAGATTCTTCAACAATCATAGATCTTTTATTAAAAATCCTATATCCCTTACTCTTAGCAGCATATCCGAGAAATATCCCTTCATCTGCTTTAGAGTCGAACTTTCCAAAGTTATCCTTGGTGTTCAGGATAAAACAGCGACATCCAAAAGCTTTAAAATAAGAAATGTTTGGAATCCTTCCAAACCAAAGCTCATATGGTGTTTTCTTCGAGATTGGTCGAATTAACACCCTATTCAAAACATGACAGGCTGTACTAACAGCTTCTGGCCAAAAATACTTAGGAAGATTATGCTGATTCAGCATGACTCTAGCCATTTCGCTTATAGTACGATTCTTCCGCTCCACAATATCGTTCTGTTAGGGAGTTCTAGGACAAGAAAATTCATGGTAATATCCACTATCATCATAAAACTTTTTGAAATCAGAATTTACGAATTCGCCACCATGATCACTTCGGATACGAGTAATCATGAAGCCTTTTTTGTTTTGTACCTTTTTGCAAAATATTTAAAATTCAAAAATGGTATCACTTTTGTTTGATAAAAAGTAAACCCAAGTAAATCAAGAGAAATCATCAACAATAACAAAAGCGTAGAGCTTACCGCCAAGACTAGCGACTCTACTAGGTCCAAATAAATCCATATGAATTAACTGTAAAGGTCTGGAAGTACTTACAGCATTGATGGATTTAAAAGTGGATCTATGTGCTTTGTTCTTTTCACAGTCAACACATACCATATCTCTCTTGAATGGAATTTCAGAGAGTCCTTTTACCAACTTTTTAGTACTGAGTCGTGAGATAGTATCCATATTTGCATGTTCTAGTCTCATGTGCCATAGCCAGCTTTCATCTAGATTAGCTACTAGGCATCTACCTGCATTATTAGTATTCTTCAAAAAAAAAACATAAATATTGTCTTCTCTAATCCCTTTATATACGGGATCACCAGATGATATATCATATATGATAGATTTATCTTTCACAAAATTGATACCATAACCGTTATCAGCCAAATGACTTATGCTCAGTAGGTTATGTTTCAATTCTGTTACTAGACAAACATCTTTTATTACTGGATAAGGAGAAATACCTACAGTACCATTACCAATAATATCACCTCTCAAATTATTTTCGAAGAAGACATATCCTTCTTTCTTCATCGATAGCGTAGCGAACAAAGATGCATCACCGGTCATGTGTCGCGAACATCTGCTATCGAGGATCCATTTGCTTTTAGCATGAGAGGGTTGAGGGTCCACCTACAAGACAAGTAGATGAATCCGTTGGTACCCATTTACTGAAGGGTCCATTCTGATTAGTTTTAGGTCTCCAGAATAAAGTGTGATTGTCAACAAGCTTCCTTGCCAAACAATACTGTGATATGTGTCCATGCGTGCCACAATAAGTGCAAGTAAGTTTAGAATCAGATGTGGTCAAAACTGTGTTTACATGCTTGTTTGGTTTCTTGGAGAACCTATAATTGAAAGCATGATGATAGTCGTGTTTCTTCTGTGCTTTCTTATTTTTAGTCCTCTTAGGTGTATGCTTAGCATTAGAACTAAACTTAGGCTGTGTCACAGGTATTGCCTGTTTGCCTAACTTGATTTCTAACTTTTTAGAAATCACAATAGACTCTTCATATCTAGCAGTCATATCTGAGAGTCTTTGTTCTGTCTCTAAGTGCTTCTTCTTCTCTATGTCGTACAATTCTTACATCTTGACATAGTCTCTTTCTTTCTTTTCAATCTTGAGGATAGCCTCATGATAGTCTACCTTGAGTTTGGCTATCTCTTCCGTGTTACCGGTAGTAGACGTCTCTTTAATATCTTCAATAAGATTGGACAGTCTAGCTATCTCGGTTGTGTATGCCTTAATCTCTCTTCGAGATTGCTTATACTTGTCAAGCAAAGTTTTATGATCTTCAAGTAATTTGCTAAAGGCATTTTCTAATTCATCGAAAGTAAAATCATCATATAGAGGGTTTGAGGATACCTTATCAAATGCCATAAGACAGACATTGGCATTGTCGCAGGGTCTGTCTTCTTCTTCTGTATCACTGGCATCACTTTTATGCCAGATACTTGTGTTGGCATACTTTCGATCGGATGTTGCTTTTCTGCTTGATCTTGATCTGTCATATGGCCTGCTTTTCTTTGAAGTTGGACAGTCCTTCTTTATGTGCCCCGTCTTCTTGCATCCAAAGCAAATGGTTTCATCTTCATTGCTTTCTTGGACATCTCTCTTCCTTTTGCTTGATTTCTCAAACTTTAGGAATTTTCTGAAGTTCTTCACAAGTAGGGCTTGTTCATCACCACTTGATGATTCTTCATCAGAGTCATTGCATATTGATTTTCTTGCTTGAGCTTTGAAAGCAATAGATTTTCTTTTGGTGTTGCTTCTTCAAACTCTTGCAAATCAAGTTCATGGGTCATGAGCTTGCCCATCAGCGTTTCCAAGGACATAGTGGTGAGATCGTTTCCTTCAATAATTGCTGTAGTTTTTGGATTCCAGTTCTTGGTTAGAGCCCGCAGCACTTTTCTGATCTTCTCATGATTGCTGTAATTCTTACCAAGAGATTGCAGAGGATTAGTTATATCAAGGAAACGTGTAAACATCTGTGTAATTGACTCACCGGGTTTCATCTTGAAAGATTCATATTCCTATGTTAGTCTACTAATTTTGGATTCCTTCACTTGGAAAGTACCTTCATGAGTTACCTCAAGAAGTTTCCAAATTTCGTGAGACGTTTTACAGGTTGAAACTCTGTTGAACTCCGTTTTGTCAATTGCACAGAATAGTGCATTGATGGCACGAGCATCTAGACTAGCCTTAGCTTTCTCAGCTTCAGTATATTTGTCATGAGGCTTGTCTACAAGCTGGCCTTCAATCACTGTGGGTGCCGATTTCTTATAACCATCAATGACTATAGACCAAAGATCAAAGTCAAGAGATTTTAAGAAGAAAGTCATCCGTGTTTTCCAATAGGTATAATTAGTACCATCAAAAAGTAGGGGTCTATTTGTGGATTGCCCTTCACCGTTGAATATTGATTTCACGGCTGCCATATATATACTCTCTGGGGTTTGTTATATAAGAATATAACCTTGCTCTGATACCAATTGTAGGACCGTTGAGCACCTCTAGAGGGGGGTGAATAGAGTGTGTGTGTGTGTGCAGCGGAAAATAATCACCAATTTAAAAATTAACTATGGCAGAAAATAAGAGACAGTAAATAAATGCAGCAAGAAATAGAAAGATCAAACTCAGTGACACAGCGATGTATACTGGTATCCCTCTGAGAGGACTAATCCAGTTTCGAGTACTCTTGCTCGATGTTAATCCACTATAGCACAAGCTAAATGAGAGCTTACAGTCTCTTACAACACCGTGCTTGGTGATAAGTGCTCGACCGACTTCACAACACTGTGCTTGGTGACGAGCGCACGACCGGCTCCACAATAGGATAGTTGCTGAACATGGAACGATCTCTTTACAACTCTTGGACACCAAAAACTCTAAATCAATATAGATATTACTGGATTTTGGCTAAGAGATGTATATGTATAATTTGAAAGCTTTAGAACGTTTTGAAAACACTTGAAGAGTAGAGAAGAGAAGATGAAGAGTGAATGAGTGATTTGAAATGAAAAATTTCTCTTCTATTTATAGGTGTTTTCTGGGACCGAACTCGGAAAGAGTTCGGACAGAGTTCTGATGCAAATATTTTGCATAGAGACGTTGCTCGCAGATTTGGAGGCAACTGAATATTTGAATTTAAATTGACCGAACTTGGGCAGAGTTCGGACCGAACTCGGACCGAACTCGGTTTTGAGTTCTGTCAAGGAATCTTCAAAATATTTGTCAAAGAGCTGTTTTGTTAAAAATAAAACGAAATGTTTTGTAAAGATGAAAAATATAAATAGGTAGGCTCTTTAGAAAATTTGACTGGGATAAACCTAAGCCAGTATTACCTATTTGATTTTACAATATTAATCCTAGACTCAATAAAATTAAAATACAGAATAAACTGTAAAATGACTCAAACGAAAATCCATTGAATCTTTTTCTTGTTGATGTAGTACAACGTGCATTGATATTGATTTCAAATATAGCCTGAAATGATTAGCAGCAGTTTGTATATTTTTGTGTATTGACTAAAGTGTGTGTTGATTATCAAAATCGGGTGTGACCATGGAATGGGCCAACACAAGGGTCCCATGAGGCGTGGCTCAACCATGCTAGGCAAGGGCTTCCTGACCTACCAAGTTTGTGCGCATTGATACACGATCGAGTCACATGTTGTGCCGGATTGCGGCACAGTCAGTTATATACTTTATATGTTACTTTCAGTCATATGTCGTGCCGAGTTGCGGCACAGTCATTTATGTGTTTTCTTTTACAAGTATATGATATGGTTCTTCATGTTATAAGTCAAGGCACTTTCATCTGCCAGCAATCTTCTTGGACAATAGATGTATACTCGTACCTATGGACATCCGGTTATATGCAGTCATGTAGTTGCGAAGATCCTCAACTTCTATACTAGTAATTAGGATTATGATAACCCTATCTAGTTAATGATAGCAAGCCTTAGGCAATGATTGGCCGTGCACTTTGGTTGTGTATTACTTTATATGCTCATTGTGTCGGTGAGTGGCCAGAGGCTAAGTTCTGCTTGGAAAAAGATCTGCAACCCCGATCCTTCTTTGGTTTAAGGGTTGTGGCTCTAATTTCAAGTAGCTTCTAAGTGCCTTGTGTAACGACCCTCTTCGCCCTAGCAGAACGTCGATTCAAACGGCATATGCAATGACTCAAATGAATCGTTGACTCGAAGAGTTCCGTCAACCCGATGAAGTATCGATGTGAATCGATGCAAGTGTTAAGTTGGCCCTTCAAGAAGAATCATGACTTAGACTTTCAAAGGCGCGCTCGAAGTCTCGCTCGGGCGATGCGATCATCACTAAGGTGGGTGGCTCCGATGAACCTGTCTTTGCTTAGCCTAGACACATAATAATACAGACAATATTGCTAGATCGCTAGGCGATAACACCGTGCATGCTAATAAAACGACTCAATGCACCTAACTAAGGGAATAATCCCACCTTGTATGCTTGTGTAAAACATGGAAATAAACTTGGGAAATTACTCGAACCCTCACACCTCACTCCACGCTCGTGCCAACGTACAGCTTACGTTTTGAGTAGATTTACTTATGTGTTCAATTATGAATAAAATGCAAGTCACTGGATCGTATCACAACTTGAGACAGGAAACAATGCATGGTTTACTAAAATGAGGCAGAAAGACCATCAACATAGTCGTTCCGATTAGAGTATAGAAATATTGTAGGACTTCGAACCAATGGGTCGCCAAGGCGGTTCCCGTACAGGGAGCTGCATAATGAACGAATGAACGAATAAGTGAACGAATGAATTAACGAATAAATGAATGAATAAGTGGACGAATGAATGAACGAATAAACAAGTAGAAGAAAGAAAAGAATGAATGAAAAGAAAGGAGTAAGAGAAGACAAGAAGGATTAGAGACAGGTATGACGAAGACGTATAACGGGGCTCACTACCCACGCTGCACGGATGCCGCCGCCAACCTAGTCGGTAATCAACTATGGCTCAATGACAGTCCGTTAAGTTAAAAATGATAAGACAATACGAAATGGTCGCAGACAACTCGGTACACGAGAGAAAGAAATGAATAAGGATTCCAAGGCAATGTTAAACGACATCGTGGTCGGCCTTGGCAGAACTATAGCTTACGGGCAGCTTGGGTGCAAGCTCGGCCACCCAAGAGGCGTAAGTCGGGTATTGCGTGGCCTATCATGGTGTACCAGCCATCACCGGCTGCTAGGGAACCACGATACCAAGATGGATAGTCCAAAATGGCTTGTGGTGCCAACGAACGGTGTATATAGATTAAGTTGGCTCGATTGCGGCATTCCACGTGCGAGACCTTGCATTGAAACAAGAAATCTGAAAAGTCTAAACAACTGAGTGACTAAGCTAAACAACTGAACAACTGAGTGAACTAAGCTGTATATGTTAAGTTACTAAATGAAACATATCTGAACAACGTTTGAGTACAACACATACTGACAACTTGAGTAAACTGAACAACTGAGTAACTGAATGAACATTGAACAAAGCTTGACCATAACATATCTTGACAAAACTAGAATACTTTGTAGAACCTGAGGCAGGAACACGCCCTTGACACTTTGGAATACTTATGCAAAATTTGTTAAGTTGTTGTGTATAAATTGTTGGATAACTTGGTTTACCTTGGATAGGGAAGATCATATGGTAAGTATGGTAAGTTGTGCATATTATTCATATGCAAACATTTGATATCGGTAACACAAAATAGGCTTTAAACTATATGCCATGAAACTGATCCTAAGGCAAGATTAGTAAGATAATCAAATGATAGATGGTGCACAAAAGTAAAATGAACGTATTTGGTAAGGATAGCGAGTGGGCGAGCTAGCCTCCCCGATAGTGCATAACAATATACTGATAACCACATAGATTGTTTGCAGCCTGCGGAAGAACCTCGTCGGGTGTGGAGACTTTCCTCGAACGTGCTAAGGCACGAAGCTAACTCTGAAGCCTTAGAGCGTTGTAAAATAACTGAAGCACCATGTACATGACATAATGTATCGAAATATCGCCATGAACCATTCCATCTTGTAAGCCACTTGGCACGCCTTTTATGTTTCAAAGAGAGAGAGCTTAAGCGAATTATAATCTCGACCTAGCGCAGCTTGTAATAATTCTTGATCATCAATAAAGAGTAATGACTTTTTTTAAATTTGTGTTCTTTTACTTTTCGCTGTAAATGGGGACACTCTGTGCTCTGTGGCCTAGCTTCAATCGGCTGTTTCTAAACTTGGCCTTGCACGAGCGCAATCTAGGCTCGTGCGGCATCACTTATGAGCGAGGATGATCGCTCCTCCGACACTACCAAAATATGCCAAATTAGCGACGAGATTAGCGACTCCACTTAAAAATGTTGCTATATTTTGTGTATTTAGCGACGCATGAAAATGACATCGCTGAACGTCAATATCAGCGACATTTAGCGACTAATAGTGACTAAAATTATGGTTTGGAAAGAACAAGTCGCTATTTAGTTGCAAAAGGTCGCTGATTTATTTTATTCAGTGATATTTTACGATAATCAATCAAGTCCGTCACTATCCTATTACTGAACAGCGACGTCTAGCGACGTGTCTCTCTAACGTCGTAAAAAACTTTCATATAGGGTTCTGGGAATCCAATCGATTTCATTTTATTTTACCCAAATTTTCGATCTCCAGCCTAGAGCCCCAAATCTCTCTCCCCTCCTGTCACGACCCGCACCCACTTTTCGGATACGAGACGTGTCCAAGCCAGCCTACGCCGCAGAGTCGGCGGTAGAACGCTGTCAAGCCCGCAAGAAATAGATGCTCAAAATATCACATTTGCTGCTCATTCACATTTCTAAATTTATTACAACATTTACAACATTTAAAATTAAAGGAAATATAAGGCTTTACAATTAATGAAATGATACAATGACTATCTATTTCTAGGTTGTCTTCAGCATACCCAAGTTCTCCCAGTGCTAAGAGTGATAGCGGCTAAACCTGAAAAATGTTGGTTATCCAGTCAGGATTGGAACAAGCACACAAACCGACGGCAGTGCAAAACACAATAGAATTATCAAGACATGAAAATAGCATATGAGAAATGAAAGCTGTAAGATAAAGTGATGTCAGAGCACGATAGAGAAATAAACAAGGAAAAGCTAATAAAAGACATCTATCTAAGTGGTGTGAAATATCCTTTCGCCATGTGGACGGCTAGGGGGTAAAATCCGGCATACTGCACGTGTCGTGTGCAGCAGCTATCGTTCAAGAATAGACATTTTGGGGATATTTCTGGGTAGTCCACATGTATACTAAGATATTTCCCCTCCCGACAACTCCGTGTGACGAGCGTGTCAACAAGCAGCAAGATATATGTATAGACATGAAATGAAAAGACTACTATGAATCGAAAAGCAATCAGAAAGTGCACTTGCCTGAGGTCCTTAGCTGGAGAAACCAATATTTATATACCACTCACGAGCCACAATCAATCAACACATGTAAAAGTCTCCGGATGCTGAAATAAACATTATCAACATTCTCAGAATAGTCAAATTAGCTAGGATTGCCTGTCCTTAAGTCCAATTCTGGACACAGGGGCAAAACGGTAATTTCGGGCAAAAACGGTATCCGCCGTTGGACCCGCTTTGCACCGAAAAACGTACCTGAGTCAACGGTCTCTAAAGTCGTCAAACTACATGTCTACGGATCCAGTTTTCCGATACGAACCCAACCATATGTCCAGAGTTCGATTTCGGCGGGCCGTGCACAAAATCGCCCGTTAGATGGGACCGTGGGGCCCGCAAAACGGTGATTTTGTCAATGGTCTCAGAATTGGACCAAACTTGGCATACAGGACCAGAAAAATGATACGGACCTGTTGGTGCAAGTTTCGTCTCGATCTGACGAGCATGCACAAAGTTATGACTGAATTTGCATTGGACGGATACGGGGTGATTCCGACGGATACGCGTCGAATTCGTCGCGCACACGCGACCAATTTGAATTCCGTCAAAGCCCACACGACCACGAAGCTGTTACGCAGCTTTTGATGTCTTCGGTGCGCGACCATGTCGCCCGGAATGGCGGGACGGACGTCGTGTGGAGCATTTTTCTTGTTTTAAAAATAGATTTTTCGTCAACTTTGAAGTTAATTTAACAGCAATATAATTGATGAAAAACAAATCTATAAACAGCGTTTCCATCTCGTATATGTTGTCAAAATTTACCTTCAAAAGGATTTTCAAAATCGTGCATGGTTTGGGATAAAACTGGTCGCAAACTAGAGTATTTGGACTGGTCCTTCTGTCCTGTTTGGGACAGATTTTCGTCGAACTTTGGTTTGATTTCTCGGCCAATATAACGCATATAAAATCGATCTATTTGAAAGGAAGTAATCTTGTATAAGTTGGGGACTCACCCGAGAAATCGGTTCGAGAAATCGTGGAGCGAGGAGGTGGAAAGAAGACTGCGAACCCGGCACCTTCGCAGCTGTTGCTGCTTGTGCTGCTGAACATCACGCGCGCGTGCGCGCGATCTCCCGGCCGCTCCGGCCGCGCGCGGCGACGCTGCGGTGGCCGGGGCGTGCGCGCGGGTCGGGGCTGGGGTGGCGCGGCGTTGTGCGCGAGTTCGAGGCTTAGGGTTTTTTTGTTGGGACGTCGTCGATCTCCCTATATATACAAATGTGTATATATCGGGTCCATCTGTGTTCGCGGAAGGAAAGCCACAGCTCGGGCTTTTGGGCCTGTGAGCTCTGTGATGGGCTCGGGTTGAGCCCGCAGCTGCTGCTACCATTTCCTTCTTCTTTTCTAAATTCTTTTTTTTTTCTTTTTCATTAACTATTACCATTATATAAATACATTCATATATTTATACCCATAAATATATGTAAACAAATACTATATACGTATATATATATATTTACACATATATGAACATACATCGGATATACACATACCCATATCCATATAATATATTCATTTATATATGTATGCACACATTTATATATCTATATGCGTATATTCGTCCTCTACGTACATATTTATTTATATACGAATATACACACACACCTTAACAATATTCATATATTTCACATATACGCATATATATGCACATATATATTTATATATTTACACGAATATTTATATAAACACCTATATGTATTAATATACATTTATATATATATAAATGCCTCTATATATACACAAACATTTATATAAATACTTATATATTTAGTATACATATATCTATATACAATCATATATATATTTAATCCCTATATACATTAATGAATATTCCATAGCCAAAAATATATACGATTCATTTTTAGGAATAAACGAATACCATTTATATTATTTTGAGAATAATATAATAATACCAATATTAATAATCATAAGAATAATATAATAATAACAATAAATAGTAATGATAATAATAACCACTAAAATGACTACTAAGAGTTCTTGGTGAACCTATCATTCTCCCTCTTCATTTGGCCTTAAAATTCGTACACTTATCAAAATTCTTTATTTACAACAATTAAAATAACAAAAAAATTTATTTCAAAAATATTTTCGGGAAGGGAAGCTACACCTCCCCCTCTCGTCTCCGACGACCGCTCCTTCCGACGAGATCCTCCCCTCCAGCGAGGCCTTTCCCCGACGACCCCTCCCTTCGGCCCTTTTCCCCTCGGCCTGTCACGACCCGTGCCCTAGAGTAAGGGCACGAGACGTGGGTACATCCAGCCTACGCCGTAGTGTCGGCGGTAGAACGATGTCCTAGGTCACAACATTTAACAGTTTAAGGTAATAAACAGTTATACTCCCTGAATGGGGGTGACATAACATAATATAACTCAATCACATCTAAGGTAGAATACGATAAGATAGAATGATATAAAAGATGCAAGATCCAATTCCACAGGAAATACAAATAGAGAGAAAGCTAAGTGTCTAGATAAACTCCACTAATATCTAGAAATAATACAGATCCAAATATACAACTCAATCTCCAATACTATGAAATAAGATAAAGATATCGATGGAGCAACAGCCTCTACAGCTAAGGGATCCGACTGCAAGTCCGGATCGCAAGTGTCCTCTAAGGCTGTCCCATAGGAAGTATCTAAGCAGGCCTCCTTCTCGTCCTCTGTAAAATTTTCAACAGGTCCAATCAGGACCGGAACGAGCACATATCTCTCAAAACAGTTCATAACAGGTTAGGAGTATAAAGCATGTAATAGAGTAAAATACAGGAAATGCTGGAAAGGAAGTACGGGAAAACATGAGATATTTTGTAACTGAAAGTAAATACATGATAAATAAAGACTGTAAGTGGCTAAGTGATTTAGAGTACAATATGGTTATATAAACGGCTTAGGAGCACATGTATACAACTAAGAGGCACATGAATACAACTAAGAGGTACATGAATACCTACTGGGGATAATGATCACATAACCAATTCTACTCACCCCGCCCCAATCAATACACAAGGATCTATTTAAGTTACGTTATTGGCACATGAATACAGCTAAAGATACGTGAACTCATGTACTGAGTAGTACACGAGGCACATGATAGTACATGAAAGCACATGAGAATATGTAAATACATGAACTAGTACGAGTACAAGGAGTACCTGATGCACATGATAAAGTACATGAACATAAAATACCCGATGCACCCGTAGAGGGATAACATCTCAGGAAAGGATCCATATAGTACTAATCCGTGAAGATACGTGTCAGCAACAAGTAAAGTAATCTAGAGCAAGAATATAGTCCAGACAAGTATGAAAAGATCAAAGAATGTACTCGCCTGCTATCTGAATGTCCAAGATGAAAGTACTGTCCGAGGAGTGGTGTCTGTCTCCAATAGAACAGTACAAGTCACTATAAGTCTAAAATGATATAACAGACTGCTACAATGCATCTACATGAAGTTTGGGGTCAAACGGGACTAAAGTCAACTCTCGGTCAACTCTAGTCAACTAGACTAGTCAAACTAGGTCAACTAGGTGAAGCCTAAGCCAAACAAGTCTCACTAAGCCTAAATAGTCTATTCTAGCAAGCACACACCATTTCTAGACTATACAAGTCAACTAGACTCTATACTGGCATTCAAACTACATACCCAGGCTATGAGCCATAGGCATACACCCATAGGCTTTATGCCCTGTATATAGGCCATAGGCCATATAGCTATAACATACATTCCAAACATATCTCACATTAATTATATATCTAATTTAATATAGGAAAACACATTATACATCTATAGGCTATATGATAATATATATCACATATTAACACATATATCTAATTAATATAATACACACATATTATAATATATAGGGTGCATGATAATATATGTACCACACACACATATATATATATATTTATTTATTTATTTATTTTTGACAAAACCCCCTCATTTTATTAATCAAGGCACAAATTGTCGAAGCCTGATAGTGATACTATATATATATATATATATATATATATATATATATATATATATATATATATATATATATATATATATATATATATATATATATATTTTTATTTTTATTTTTATTTTTATTTTTATATATATATATATATATATATATATATATATATATATATATATATATATATATATATATATATATACATATGTATATATAAATATATATATATACATATGTATACATATGTATATATATATATTTATATATACATATGTATATATATATATATATAGATATATATATATATATATATATATATATATACATATGTATATATAAAATATATATATCTATATATCTATATATATATATATATATATATATATATATAAATATATATATATATATACATATGTATATATGCATATACAAAAAAATAAAAATAAATATATATATATATATACATATGTATATATGCATATACATTGAAGGGTAGGAAAGGCAATGTGCATTTGTGTTCATGTGTGTGTGTGTGTGTGTATTATGGAACAGTGAGGGTGTCATGGGAGTGTGATGATATTAGCATGTGTGTGTACATGGTATCATGTGTCAATAGGAAACAATGTGGCAAAATTCCTGGAAAACAGTGAGGGTATAGGAAATCACATGACAGTTCAATAAACAAATTTCAAACCATTTCATATAAATGAATCCAATTCCCTCTTGACAGTTAACTAATTGACAGTTAACATAACCCTTCAACCAATTATCGAATTCAAAATAAAGGGAAAGAAATCAACTCTCAGGTTTTGATGAGAACTATTGACAGTTCTTTAATAAACCAATTCACCATTTAATCAATGAAAACAAACCCATACAAGTATAAGAATTAACATTCAAATTTCAGTTGAGGAAGGAAAGGGAAACCAATTCTCAGCTATGTGATTCCTGTGACAGTTTACAATATTAAATAAATTATTCAATTAGTTTGAAAATCTGGAAATCGAATAGACAGTTCTAAAGGAAATCAAATTCAGTGGAGAATTCACATATTTTAACAGGGAAGGGGTGTGTGTGTACTAGCAGTAAGAGTGAGTATTCAGGTGTACCATTAGTGCCTGTGTGTGTGTAGGATTCATCTTCTCAGTTTCAGAATTCCAGTTGTGAATGAGGGAAACATGTATCAGTGCAATGTGTCCTGTGTGTAGTGTCATCAGGGAACAGGGGCTTTCTTGTGTGTACTCAGGTTAACAGGGCAGTGCCTACCTAGGTGAGGGTGTCCCAGGTTAAAACAATTCAGTTTTCAGTTGAAGACTTGTGTGATAGGGACTTGTGTGTTCCTGTGTGTGTTAGATAGGTCACATGTGACAGTGTTTAAAGAGGGTGGTGTGTATACATGATGTGTAATAGGAACAATCAATGTGTGGGCTGTGTGTACATGGTTAAGTTCTCAGATTTATGACAGTGAAGGGTACATAGGTTCACATGTGAGGTGATATCCTGGAAAATCAGTTAACAATTATCAAGGAAGGAATCAACTTAGTTATTGGAATTCCTGGAAAGACTAATATACAAACAGTGAATAAATTGACAGTTTAAGGAAGGGAAATCAATTCTCAGGTTGGTTGACAGTTAAATAATGAATCAAATGACAGTGTCATATAACGACTAGCCAACCCAAACCAATGTGTACCAATACATATATAAAATCAAATGACAATTCAATATACCAGTCAATACACAATTTTGAATTTAGTTTGAAGAAAGGGAAATAGAAATCAATTCACAAACTGAAGGTAAGCATCAGATTACATACAGTCCAACTCAATGCTCGAATTCCATTTCATCCACATAAAAGCTAATCTAACTTGTAAAAATCAACTAACAGGTACTAATACATACGTCCAGGATCCAATGTGACAAATTAATCATTAATTAAACAGTACAAATGGATTTTAAACTCAGGAAATTAGAATTCTGAACATGCGTATCAGTTGAGAATGGAAAACTCCCAAATTGAAACCCAATACTAATGATAAACCCAAAATCAGCGTGTGCTGAGTGTTCCTCACATGAAGACGTGTCTAGGTGTGTCATTCGTGTCCACCCAAGTAGACACAAACGTGTCCAAACAGATTAAAACCCAAATAAAAAACCAGGACACAGTGCAGTGTGGACAGCCTCGTACACGTGTTCCCAGTACTCGTGCACACGACACGACACGACACAAACCTCGTGCTCATGTCCCAGTGTCGAGGGGGGACTAGGGCCAGGTCGGGGACACCCTGATACGTGTCCACGACGCGCGTGTGGGTGATACGACACGCGTATCAGTGTCAAAAATCGACTGTAGCCGATACAGTACAAAACCAGTACACTCACGAATACGTGTCCGAGACGACATGAGGACTCGTACAACTTGGGAAGCCTCGTGTCAGTGTCTGCCCCTACGTCCTCACTAATTGTCACGTATCCAAGTGACACAGACCCGAAGTTATTGAGCCCGAGTAGCAGGGGACTGCTGCCGTACGAGAACGCGTGGGTTCGTATCCAAAATATGACACGACACAACGAAATGATCACCTCAGTCCAATAGAAATTGATAAGCGACATCAAACACTAAATTTCTATTCAAACAAAAACAACAAACAAGAACGAAATGCCCATTGTGGCATTTCGTCGAACACCTAGTATGTCCACTGATACGTGTCCGATACGGACACGTATTGGACACAAATCCTAACAATGCCTATACCAACAGTTAGGGTAGACCTAGGGCTTCCTAAATATGTAATCAAAACCCTATTTATGGAAGGGATTCGAAATTACCTATGGGTTTACAATGGCTCAAAAAGCCCCAATGTTAGTGGTTCCTCAAGCTAACAAAACTCCTTCAAATTGGTCCTTCCCTGAAATTTCTCACCATGGACATAAAGAGCACCGCAATTAGAATCCATTGCAAGAAATTAGGAAGAAAAAGGAGTTGAAATGAAGGAGTTATGGATTGGGGAAGAAAGGGTTTACCTCTTCTTCAAACTTGCAAATTCCTAAAGGAGGCTAGCCCTAACTTCTAGGAGGCATTAAATAAAGGGGGAATAGGCTTGGCCGGCCAAGGGGTGGATTGGGCTAGGGTTAGGGTTACATGGTGTTTGGTTGGGCCTCTATGGACTTAAATCATAAATCATGACTTGTGAAACCACAAGCCATTAGCTAGCCTAATCAATTCCTAATCTCTCCAAATAAATTCTAATTCGTTAAATATCACTAACTTAGGTCAAGCTAGGGTTACACATTCTAACCAAGGCACTCATAACTAGGGTTAGCTAATTGGTCAGTCCACCAAGGTTAACACTAGTCAAAGTCAACCTATTCAACCATCATTCAAACCAACTCAAAATAAATCATAAATTCAATAAATTATATTAAATTCAAATAACCCTAAAAATGATAAAATACCCTCTAGTTAAAATGACAATAAGTATCCAATAACATGGTTAGGCTCTAGGTCAACCAGTCTCCAAGGTTACACTATCAAACACCAAAATCATAAGTCATGATTAAAATAGTTTAAAATGATTTAAAAATTACCAAAATCATATCATGATTAAATATCATTATTAAAAGACTAAAATTACAAAATTTCAAAATTACCCTCATTTTAGAACACTGGATGTTAAAATCCTACCCACCTTAGAAAAATTTCGTCCTCGAAATTAAGATGATGTACCCCTTCTAGGTTAGACCCCCAGCAATCATAGTCTCAGAACTTATTTAAATCATACAGTTGGAAAGTTTAACCTATGGGTCATGGCATGTAATATCCGTCTGGGATCTCATCTAGTTACACCAACATGCTACAGTACTAGGCAATCACAAGGTATCACAACATACAAGCAAGGGATGCATCAAATATTCTCAAAAAGGATACTAAGGTTAGGTCAAAACTCACCTCCAGCTAGGTCTGAGAACTCGAACTCCCTCCTGAAAGCAGGGCCCTGGTTGGGGCA